>OZ025889.1:0-262500 GCA_964019415.1 Ianthella basta
GAAGATTCTCGGAAATACATGCAATTACAGGAGTGTATATATTGATGCTGCGTTCACAACAGATATTGTGATAGACTACTCTATAGCATTTTGGTTTGGGTCATCATTGTTCCATCCTAGCCCTAACCCTAATATGTGCATTGTGTGCTTAGGCATGCGGCACAAAGTTGCGGCCAAGGTTCCCTACTTGGATACCGCCTGGAATAATGGGAAAAAGAGCAAATGTACACGTCAAGTTCACTAAAGAGGACTCACTTCTACAAGTAATGGTAAGGCATGGACAAAACCACATTCAGCAAAATCCCCAAGAGTCCCACGATGAACTGCACAAAGGTGCGTGGCCGCTCACTGCAAAACAAAACCCAAAGCAACAAAGCAGTCCTAGCTACCAAAAAAGGAACAGGGGCAAATTTGGCAGCCCGTTAAGAGCAAACGTATCAAAAGCACCATAACCAAAATGTGACCCAGAGCCCACGGACCTCAGAGGCCCGGAATATCCGCAGTGGTGACCCATTTCGCCAGGAAGAGTGGCCCAAAAGTGGAATGAAAGGTGGCCCAAAAAATAGAAAGTGGCACATTTTGGTGGCCCAGAATCTCAAAAGTGGCACATTTTGAAATGGGCCAAAGTGACCCAAAATTGTCTAGGGTAGCCTGGAAATCCGCCCAGTGGCCCAAAATTACAGCGGAGTGGCCCATTTCGACAAAACGGTGGCCCAAAACGGCCTCCGGTGGCCCAAAATGGGCCACTAACGATGGCCCTAACCCTAACCCTAACCTTGTGGTCGTGCTTGCCAAACCTTCACCCATCGAGAATCTTTAGCTGAACCTTTACCACTGTGGAACCTTTAGTTAAACTTTTACCCGTGTTGAACCTTTATCTACCCCTTGATCCTAACCCTAACCCTAACGTGACCCTTTGCTATCCCGTGTTCAGCAACCCCAAACTATCTACAACCCTTTGAGAAAAGCGCCTAACCCACCAAACCCTAACATTACACGCTAAAGCATAACATGCGCGCGCGTACACACTTACTTTAGCGAAGACACGATGCCTGGGAAACCCTCCAGAGCGCCAGGAAAAAAAAACGCAGCGTGCACCAGCTTCTCGGAGGCCATTTTCTTCGTCGTCTTGGTAACTAAGCACGTGTGCCTTAGCACCGCCCCCTGGGCTGTGACGTCACGCAATGCATTAAAGATAGCATGGGTGCAGCACCCATGCGAACTTTGACCCTCCATCCTTAAGCATTGGGGGGAGGGGCAAAATCAGCAACTTTGTCGACATCCTGCACATCGACGGTAAATTGTGAAACGTCGTCACCGCTCAGAGAGATTGCTAGCAATGATCTCTCGGCACTTGCAGAAATTCAAGACAATACGCAGCTTAATGCTGCTTCTGCCCACCTAACCCATATAAATTAATACTTGGAAAATGCTGAGCTGGCTGAAAGAAGGCGAAGTTTGAGCGACTGCAGTACAGCGCGACTCGATTCTATCTCAACAACGACGATGAATATAACATCTACCAACATCTGAGATGTCATCACCACCAAGGAACGACTCAATTCTATAGGCTCAGCGTGCGACGATCCCGCAAACATGGTCCACACGCGAAGCTTCAATCCAGTCCAATTTGGTCGAGCATGACTTGCAGACTACTAGAAACGCATTGGACGTATAGCTCGACGATCAGCATGTAACAGTAAAGAAAAATAGAGCTAAAGGTCTCCAAGGGGGTGGAGTCCTAGCAGCAATCAGGCCACAGATGAAGCTTAGTATCACCCAACATGCACGCACGCCGATCGCAGACTCACCGTGACTCCCTCGAAGCTTGATAGCGTCCCTAGTTGCTCGCAGGGTGGGCTTCAGCGAGCAAACCGACGAGCTCACCCTGGCCTAGGAGATGAGACGGCCATCTTCTTGATCAAATTCCAACTTCCAAACCAATGTTAAAATGGCGCATACTTACATACATACAATACATACGTGCATACATACATATATATGGGTATGCGTGTAGGAGATGTCACATAGGCATCACACACTTGAGCGAGGTATAGCTATTGTGTGTGAATGTATGTGTACAGTAGGGCCGGTTGTCCTGACTGAATGGTTGAAATCAGCTATTGGTAACTGATAGTCAAGCTAGTGATGTCGTTCTGTTGAGAGCTTTAGCCATTCTTCCTAGTTCCCATTGTCACTGCTTGAACTAGACTTGTAGCTGCCATAAAGAGTCGCTAGCTCGATTATCGATTACTCATACCGATTACAACCATCCAGTTAGGGACTGCTAATGCAAAGGCACTGTATCCGTGAGTATAAGTGTGGTATGTTGCACACGTGAGTGAGTGAGTCAGCGAGTCAGTCTGTGAGTGAGTGTGTGTACTGTGTGTGCGTGTGTACTGTGTGTGCTGTGTGTGTGTGTGTGTGTGTGTGTGTGTGTGTGTGTGTGTGTGTGTGTGAAGGTGTTCAACTGCATGGGGTACGCTGCACTGACGAGGCCCAGAGAGGCTGAAACTCTGCTACTGTAGTAGCAGAGTCTGCAGTTCCCTATTATAGGGTATGCATTATGCATTACTGTGCACATGTCTGAGTGTGTGTGTGTGTGTGTGTGTGTGTGTGTGTGTGCGATAGTATTGTAGCTCTCTCCGACATTATCTGCAGGTCTGCAGCTGACTGGAACCGTTTTATTGTCCTACGTGATGGAGAAGCAAAGAGAGTCATAGAACACATTTAATTGAGACTTGCACCATTCATTGCATGCACACAACCGCACTGCACCTTCTTGCAATTGGTGTAACCCTTTAAATCATTTAATTATTTGTTGCACTAATGGTCTATATTAACCTGAGGTATTTGCATGAGCTGCAGGAGTCCCTGTTGATTAGTGCAATTGATCTAATATAACAGCTTGAGTAATTAATGTAGCTTGCATATCAATAAATATCAATATCAATAAATATTTAAGTGCACCGTACCCATAGGTACTAGGACACCACGTGGTCCAATGCAGCACTGCACAAATTAAAAAGGATAGGGATAATACTATATATTATTACCATATATTAAACTGAACACGGCATATTTGCTTGCACATGCACATTCACATTCAACAGCACATGACTCTGGTGGACAGGAGAGTGTTCACCAGTAATATTTAATGTTATGCACATACGGCTTGCTGCATACCTTTGGAAAAGCGCTGCTCGGTCGAATAGTATTTTGTTGCAGCTCCCGGATTGCGCAATCGCATAAATGGCTGCAGCCCCCGTCTTCTGCAAAATCGGCGTCGCCTGCCCGGTAAACGCAGAAAGGCTTCTGCACGAAATTAGCTTCATTGGATAGCCATAGGAGATCAGTCTTGGTGTGTGATGTTTAGGCGCTTGGGCTGCTTCATCGCCGTGCAGCACAAGGCTGTCTGCCTTGTCCCTGTACATAAGGTATAGCGGGGTCAAGGGTCACATGGGTGCTGCACCCATGTCGCGGCAGTCTTAAAAAAGAGTCGGGCGTGGGTATGCGTGTGTGTTTTCCAGGCGTGGGTATGCGTGTGTGTTTTCCAGTGTTCTGTGCGCGTCTGGATGGTTCAACAGCAGATCTGTCGTCGGTGATGTCGGTTTTCGCTCCCATTCTGTCCTGGACCCGTGTCCAGGCTGAAAATCGGGCGTTAGGGCTCTAGCTCGCCGACAGCGGTTTGAACAGGGCTTCGGGGTTAGATTAGCAGTCGTGTGTGATAGTTGTCTCTTAGTTTTTGTGTGTTTTGACGGTTTTGATGACGATTTGACGGCGCCCATACGACGAGGTCATCGTTACGAGGCGTTCGTTCGCATTACACTCCAGGGGGAGGTCATCTGGCGGAGTGGCCACACTCCTGGCACTTGCCTCTACCCTTCCGACATGCTGGTGCTCCCTTGTCTGCAAAGGCTCGTGCTGGCAGCAATGCGAGGCCACCTTACATAGCATATACGCAACCACACGCGCACTATCATAATAATAATTTTATCTTGCATGCAATATGGCCGAAGGTGGTCATAAGGCAAGTGGAGAACATGCACATGCATGCAGTTGATACTTGATGGCCTTGGTATGCAGTCATGCATGCATTCCCTCTTGCCCACACCTACCCACCCACCCACACATACATGCAAACAATGCTGTAACTGCAGACGGCTTCAATAATGAAGCCGTTTCGCCCTTCTGGGGCTCATCAGTGCAGTGCTCAAGCCAATTCACAGTCACACGCATGCACAGTCACACGCACAAGCAAGATGAGGCAAGATGTGGCAAGATTAGGTAAGATGAGGCAAGATATAGCAAGATTAAGCAAGATGAGGCAAATGAGGCAAAATGAGTCAAGATATTGCAAGATGAGGAAAGAAATAGCAAGATGAGGCAAGATGAGGCAAGATATAGCAAGATTAAGCAAGATGAGGCCAGATGAGGCAAGAAATAGCAAGATGAGTCAAGATATTGCAAGATGAGGCAAGAAATAGCAAGATGAGGCAAGATGAGGCAAGATATAGCAAGATTAAGCAAGATGAGGCCAGATGAGGCAAGAAATAGCAAGATGAGTCAAGATATTGCAAGATGAGGCAAGAAATAGCAAGATGAGGCAAGATGAGGCAAGATATAGCAAGATAAAGCAAGATGAGGCAAGATGAGGCAAGATATAGCAAGATGAGGCAAGATATTGCAAAGATGAGGCAAGAAATAGCAAGATGAGGCAAGATGTGGCAAGATTAGGGCTTCAATAGTGAAGCCGTTTCGCCCTTCTGGGGCTCATCAGTGCAGTGCTTGCTCAAGCAAATTCACAGTCACACGCACTCGCCGCTGGAGCACCCGCCCACACCTACCCACCCACACCTACACGCACACAATGCAAAAACTGCAGACGGCTTCAATAGTGAAGCCGTTTCGCCCTTCTGGGGCTCATCAGTGCAGTGCTTGCTCAAGCAAATTCACAGTCACACGCACTCGCCGCTGGAGCACCCGCCCACACCTACCCACCCACACCTACACGCACACAATGCAAAAACTGCAGACGGCTTCAATAGTGAAGCCGTTTCGCCCTTCTGGGGCTCATCAGTGCAGTGCTTGCTCAAGCAAATTCACAGTCACACGCACTCGCCGCTGGAGCACCCGCCCACACCTACCCACCCACACCTACACGCACACAATGCAATAACTGCAGACGGCTTCAATAGTGAAGCCGTTTCGCCCTTCTGGGGCTCATCAGTGCAGTGCTTGCTCAAGCAAATTCACAGTCACACGCACTCGCCGCTGGAGCACCCGCCCACACCTACCCACCCACACATACACGCACACAATGCAATAACTGCAGACGGCTTCAATAGTGAAGCCGTTTCGCCCTTCTGGGGCTCATCAGTGCAGTGCTTGCTCAAGCAAATTCATATAAATAAATAAATAAATAAGGAGCACCATAATAATTTGGCTATAGGAGAAACACACAGGAACGCTTAACCACTATTTGTATTGTCATTTGTAAGCTGGAATCAGTGTGATTCGAATGAAAAACAACTAAATTCCTAACCCACCACCGACCCACCACAGGCATGCATGGCAAAGGGCATGCACGTACAAGGGGCCATCTTGTGGGAGGGACAACGCAATGACATCGCCCAACCTGGGGGACATTAGGCCAGGAATTAATCAGTTTGTTATTTGCTCAGTGGAGCTGTTTGTTGTGATTTGTGGTCGCAACAGTGGAGCTGTTTGTTGTGTTGTTGTGGTCGCAACCAGGAATGCAGATGGGACCATTTTGTGGGCGGGGTCTAGGCTAGCCCACAAAAGGAGGCGCCCATACAGCCAGTGCATTAGTCCAAAGAGAAAGAAGCGCAAGTTGACAATGGCGGGCGAAGAGGACCTCTTTTGGAAACTTCTGTGGAAATCGGCTTTTGCCCTGGCGGCACAGGGCTCACAAAGAGGTATGAGCAGTCCCTACAACACCACAATGGCCGGCTAACCTTAATCCCTAACAGTTTCAATCACTGATACCTTCAATACCAAGCCACCTATGTACGTACGTACGTACCTACCTAATATACCTACCTACCTACCTACCTACCTACCTACCTACCTACCTACCTACCTACCTACCTACCTACCAAAGTAGCAATCACTGATACCTTCAGTACCAAGCCATCTACCTACCTACCTACCTACCTACCAAAGTAGTAATCACTGATACCTTCAGTACCAAGCCATCTACCTACCTACCTACCTACCTACCTATACCTACCTTCCCACAGGCAGACAAGGAGGTGCATCCATCCATGAGCACCCCACAGAGACTCCCCCACAACTCCACAACCCTGAGACCCTTCCCCACCCCACTGAGGCTCACCAACAGCCCTACCCCGCTGAGACTGGCACAGAGCTCCAGCCTACCGAGACTCGCCCCCTCTCCACCGAGACGGGGACAGAGCACCCGCCCACTGAAGTGCCCACGGAGCACCAACCCATTGATACTGGGACCGAGCACCCACCCACAGAGACGGCCACGGAGCACCAACCCACTGAGATGGCCACCGAGAACCCACCCACCAAGGCGTCCACAGAGCACTCGCCCACTGAGACCGGGACAGAACACCCACCCACTGAGACCGGGACAGAACACCCACCCACTGAGACCGGGACAGAACACCCACCCACTAAGACCGGGACAGAACACCCACCCACTGAGACCGGGACAGAACACCCACCCACGGAGACCGGGACAGAACACCCACCCACTGAGACGGCCACAACACACCAATCCACCCCAACAAGGTCTCACACACACCAACCCATCCATCTTAAGAGAAACACTGCATGCCCACCTCCCTCACACTGTTTACATTGCAACAGAAATTTCATAGCCATACATACATACATACAAGTGAATTGGCGGCATAAATGCATTACATATGCGGCTTCTCTCTTACACAGCAGTGACAGTGATGGTGGTAGCGACTACCAGCCACCAGCCAAACGGCGGCATCAAGGGACTGCCTCCAATAAAGGAGGACGCACGAGGAGCTACCTCGATATCCATGCTCCAGAGCATGAGGCACTACGCGAGTAAATGGACAAAATGAGGTGCTTTTTCACGGACCCGGTCAGCCTACAGAGGGGCCGGGACCCCATTGCATCAATCACAAGGGAGAGAGTACAGCTGCATCATCTACGTAAGTCAGTGTACCTGCCACTTGTTACCCACCCATCCCCACGCACACAGACTATGCCAGAGGCTCCACACTACGTACGTAGATCACACATCATGTCTGTCTACACACTGTACAATTGAGACCCCCTCACCCGCTAATCCCTTTCCCTCGCACACACTTAGTCTTCTTTGCATACGTAAAAGAAGAACAGCAGACCAGCCCCGCCCTTGAGTGCCTCTTGGACGCTGAAATGATTGAGGGGTTCGTGTTAACCCTGAAAGAAAAGCCTCTCCAGGGCATCACCATTTCACGATACCTCGAAAACCTGAGGTATGGCCTACGCTACCTCTACATAAAGGATGGAAAGGAGTACAGCGAGCAGGAGCACTACATAAACATGGGCAGACTCGGGGAGCAGTGCCGTAGGCAGGTCGTCTCCTCTACAGCATGCCGAAGCTGGCAAGCATTGCAAGCACAGCAGAAGTGGGCCGAATGGTGAGTCTGAGGGGGATTTGACAACTTTCAGTGGTGGGCTAAGTGTCAAAGCTATACCAAAGAGTTGCATTGGAGCAACTCAAAGCCTTACATATACCTACTCCACGGCGTCCATGCCACCCTCCCCTACCCTCCTCCCTTCTCTATGCAGGGATGACATTCTGGCCGCAGTCAAAGAGCAGAAGGGTCTCTTTGAAGGAGCAACCCGCCCCCGCATAAAGGCCCAGGAGTCTCAGAAACTACTGGCCATGCTCTTCTACACCGCCCTCCCACCTGGCCGTGCCAAGGAGTTCCAAACGTTACACGTGGCCATCCACGACAAACTACCTATGCCAGTGGTGGACCAAGCGAGGCCAAACTGCCTGTACATCACTACGGATGGCAGGCAAGCCTACCTTCTATTGGCCGATTACAAGACTCACAAGAGTTACGGGGACCACTTCCTCCCCCTGGACGATGACAGTCAGCTATTGAGTCACCTTGTGATACACCTAAGTCACCACAGGGAGGTCCTGCTGGGAGCAGGACAACAGACCACTGCCCTCTTCTTAGTGAGTACAAGACATACATATAACTATATATATGGTACACCTATGCATGTATACACCACCACCGGAATCACCGCTATCACCATCACAGTGCAGTTGTCGTTCTCTAACTCAATTCTTTCTTTGGTACAGAACGATAGGGGAGCACCATACAGTGCCAGTTCGTGGACTGCCTACATTGAGGGAATCTTTGAACGCCACATTGCGAAAAAGATTGGCCCCACTTTGCTGAGATCCATTTTCGTTACCCACTGTGAGAAGTCAAACCTTTCAGAAGCAGAAAAGGAGTCTATGGCCACAGCCATGCGGCACAGCAGGCGAGCGGTGAGCAAGCACTGACATGTGCATTCAAACCCTACTCACTCCATTGCAACCAGCATGCACAAACACATGTCCACCCATGAACCTATGCCTACCAACTTTAACGTGAATCCCTATCCACTCGTGAATATGCAGCAAAAAGAGCATTACGACAGACGCACACAGGTGGACAGGGAAAAGAAGGGCAGGAAGTACACCGGAGGCCTACTTGAGAAGGCCCTGTCCTCGGCAACCACCACCACTGAGGACTCGGCCGGGCCATCCACCAGAGAGCCACCAACTGACAGCGACAGTGACAGTGACAACGAAGGACCTGATCTAGGAGACATTGTCGCAATCGTGCTGCCAGACTCCACCGCAGTGAAGCCAAAAGTTGACGTGGGCAAAGTCATGCGGATTGACAAAGCCAAGACGACGCTCAGGTATTTGCCACTCAACCACGTTGGAGGTAACAGATACCACTGCAAACTCGGGGATATACGGAAAGCCACTGTGGATCAGTGGGTATATCCCGTAGATTTCCAGTACAAAGCCACAGAGAACACCTATCAACTCCTATCCACCCCAACAGAAATTCACCTACACAAACACCCACTTACATGACTCTGTTTAAAATTTGCTATCACCCACTATCAACGACTGTACCTGTTGCATTAGCAATTTGTAATCATGACGGTAAGCATGTGTAGCGATCCATCCACGACACCTAACTTCACGATGGCACCCAATTATGCGCAATAGAACGACGGCATAGAATAGAGACTAGGTAGCGAATTTGGGACCTAAATTGTCACTGAGGAGCAGCTGGTCTAACGCCACACAACACCTAACTACTACACATGTACATGGTCACTACGTGGTGCGTGCTGGGGGAGACTCACCTATGACCGACGCTAAGGCTGTGGCTCTTTGGCTGCATGTGCACAAGACAACACATATGTAAATGATTTCCGTACAACCAAACCTATCGGGCAAAACGTACTGTAGGCACAAGAGGACTTAATGGTGGGCCATAAGTGCATTCCTACGCAGATATGCTATGTTTCATAGGGCTAAAGTGCGTCCATGGCGCCTGATTCTGACTATACCCCAACTGCACCTTAGCAGAAAGGTCTACGGCGAGTCTACAGCGCCGTTTCTAGGGACAGGAGGCCTCCATGGTCATTTCTAGAGAGCTAAGGCTAGCATAGTATGCTTGCTGTGCATACAATACGTGGAATTGCAGCATAAAAGGACTGTGGCGAGTCTACAGCGACGTTTCAGGGCACATGAGGCCTCAATGTCTACTACAAGCGAGCTCAGACAAGTCTACAACGCACGCCTTCCGCGCTGAAGATAGAACCCTAACCCTAACCCTAACCCTAACCCTAACCCTAACCTTGTCATATCTTGCCAAATCTTGCCAAATCTTATCTTGTCATATCTTGCCAAATCTTGCCAAATATTACCTTATCATATCCTGCCAAATCTTGCTAAATCTTACCTTGGCATATCTTACCAAATCTTGCCTAATCTTACCTTGTCATATCTTGCCTAATCTTACCAAATCTTACCTTGTCATATCTTGCCAAATCTTACCGAATCTTACCTTGTCATATCTTGCCAAATCTTGCCAAACTTTACCTTGTCATATCTTGCCAAATCTTGCCAAATCTTATCTTGTCATATCTTGCCAAATCTTACCTAATTTTACCTTGTCATATCTTGCCAAATTATGCCTAATCTAACTTTTTCATATCTTTCCAAATCTTGCTTATCCTTACCTTGTCATATCATGCCAAATCTTGCCAAATCTTACCTTGTCATATCTTGCCAAATCTTGCCTAATTTTACTTTTTCAAATCTAGCCAAATCTTGCTTAATCTTACCTTGTCATATCTTGCCAAATCTTGCCAAATCTTAACTTGTCATATCTTGCCAAATCTTGCCAAATCTTACCTTGTCATATCTTACCAAATCTAGCTTAATCTTACCTTGTCATAACTTGCCAAATCTTGCCAAATCTTACCATGTCATATCTTGCCTAATCTTGCCTAATATTACTTTTTCATATCTTGCCAAATCTTGCTTAGTCCTACCTTGTCATATCTTGCCAAATCTTGCCAAATCTTACCTTGTCGTATCTCGCCAAATCTTGCCTAATCTTGCCAAATCTTACCTTGTCATATCTTGACAAATCTTGACTAATCTTACCTTGTCATATCTTGCCAAATCTTGCCGAATCTTACCTTGTCATATCTTACCAAATCTTGCTTAATCTTACCTTCTCATATCTTGCCAAATCTTGCCTAATCTTACCTTGTCATATCTTGCCTAATCTTGCCAAATTCTACCTTGTCATATCTTGCCAAATCTTTCCGAATCTTTCTTTGCCACATGTTTCCAAATCTTGCCTAATCTTGCCAAATCTTACCTTGTCATATCTTGCCAAATCTTACCAAATCTTACCTTGTCATATCTTGCCAAATCTTGCCAAATCTTACCTTGTCATATCTTACCAAATCTAGCTTAATCTTACCTTGTCATAACTTGCCAAATCTTGCCAAATCTTACCATGTCATATCTTGCCTAATCTTGCCTAATATTACTTTTTCATATCTTGCCAAATCTTGCTTAGTCCTACCTTGTCATCCCATTCGTCCTTCACTGCCTAGCTGGACTTGCCAAATCTTACCTTGTCGTATCTCGCCAAATCTTGCCTAATCTTGCCAAATCTTACCTTGTCATATCTTGACAAATCTTGACTAATCTTACCTTGTCATATCTTGCCAAATCTTGCCAAATCTTACCTTGTCATATCTTACCAAATCTTGCTTAATCTTACCTTCTCATATCTTGCCAAATCTTGCCTAATCTTACCTTGTCATATCTTGCCTAATCTTGCCAAATTCTACCTTGTCATATCTTGCCAAATCTTTCCGAATCTTACTTTGCCATATGTTTCCAAATCTTGCCTAATCTTGCCAAATCTTACCTTGTCATATCTTGCCAAATCTTACCAAATCTTACCTTGTCATATCTCGCCAAAACTTGCCAAATCTTATCTTGTCATATCTCGCCAAATCTTGCCAAATCTTACCTTGTCATATCTTGCCAAATCTTGCCAAATCTTACTATTTCATATCTTGCCAAATCTTGCCAAATCTTACCTTGTCATATCTTGCCAAAGCTTGCCAAATCTTACCTTGGCATATCTAGCCAAATCTTACCTAATCTTACTTTATTATATCTTGCCAAATCCTGCTTAATCTTACATTGTCATATCTTGCCAAATCTTGCCAAATCTTACCTTGTCAGATCTCGCCAAATCTTGCCTAATCTTTCCAAATCTTACCTTGTCATATCTTCCAAATCTTGACTAATCTTACCTTGTCATATCTTGCCAAATCTTGCCGAATCTTACCTTGTCACATCTTGCAAATTCTTAACTTGTCATATATTACCAAATCTTGCTTAATATTACCTTGTCATATCTTGCCAAATCTTGCCAAATCTTATCTTGTGATATCTTGCCAAATCTTGCCAAATATTACCTTATCATATCTTGCCAAATCTTGCCAAATCTTACCTTGTCATATCTTGCCAAATCTTGCCTAATCTTACCTTTTCATATCTTGCCTAATCTTACCAAATCTTACCTTGTCATATCTTGCCAAATCTTACCGAATCTTACCTTGTCATATCTTGCAAAATCTTGCCAAATCTTACCAAATCTTACCTTGTCATATCTTGCCTAATCTTTCCAAATCTTACCTTGTCATATCTTGCCAAATCTTGCCTGATCTTACCTTGTCATATCTTGCCAAATCTTGCCAAGTCTTACCTTTAAGTTGTCCTATCTTGGCAAATCTTGCCTATTCTTACTTTATCATATCTTGCCGAATCTTGCTTAATCTTACCTTGTCATATCTTGCCAAATCTTGCTTAATCTCACCTTGTCATATCTTGCCAAATCTTGCCAAACATTAACTTGTCATATCTTGCCAAATCTTGCTTAATCTTACCTTGTCATATCTTGCCAAATCTTGCCAAGCCTTACCTTGTCATATCTTGCCAAATCTTGTCTAATCTTACTTTTTCATATCTTGCCAAATCTTGCTTAATCTTACCTTATCATATCTTGCCAAATCTTGCAAAATCTTACCTTGTCATATCTTGCCAAATCTTACCTAATCTTACTTTTTCATATGTTGCCAAATCCTACCTTGTCATATCTTGCCAAATCTTGCCAAATCTTACCTTGTCATATCTCGCCAAATCTTACCAAATCTTGCTTATTCTTACCTTGTCATATCTTGCCAAATCTTGCCAAATCATACCTTGTAGTATCTTGCCAAATCTTGCCTTATCTTACCTTGTCATATCTTGCCAAATCTTGCCAAATATTACCTTGTCATATCTTGCCTAATCTTGCCATATCTTACCTTCATATCTTGCCAAGTCATGCCTGATCTTACCTTGTCATAACTTGCCAAATCTTGCCAAGTCTTACCTTTAACTTATCATATCTTGCCAAATCTTGCCTAATCTTACTTTTTCATATCTTGCCAAATCTTGCTTAATCTTACCTTGTCATATCTTGCCAAATCTTGCCAAATCTTACTTTGTCATATCTCGGCAAATCTTGCCAAATCTTGCTTAATCTTACCTTGTCATATCTTGCCTAATCTTGCTTAATCTTACCTTGTCTGATCTTGCCAAATCTTACCATGTCACATCTTACCAAATCTTGCCTAAACTTACCTTGTCATATCTTGCCTAATCTTGCTTAATCTTACCTTGTCTGATCTTGCCAAATCTTACCAAATATTACCTTGTCATATCTTGCAAAATCTTGCCTAATCTTACCTTGTCATATCTTGCCAAATCTTGCCTAATCTTACCTTGTCATATCTTGCCAAATCTTGCCAAATCTTACCTTGTCATATCTTGCCAAATCTTGCCAAATCTTACCATGTAATATCTTACCAAATCTTGCCTAATCATACTTTTTCATATCTTGCCAAATCTTGCTCAATCTTACCTTGTCATATCTTGCCAAATCTTGCCAAATCTTACCATGTCATATCTTGCCAAATCTTGCCTAATCTTACCTTGTCATATCTTACCAAATCTTGCTTAATCTTACCTTGTCATATCTTGCTCAATCTTGCCAAATCTAATCTTGTCATATCTTGCCAAATCTTGCCAAATATTACCTTGTTATATCATGCCAAATCTTGCCAACTCTTATTTTGGCATATCTTACCAAATCTTGCCTAATCTTACCTTGTCATATCTTGCCTAATCTTGCCAAATCTTACTATCAATTTGTCATATCTTGCCAAATCTTGCCGAATCTTACCTTGTCATATCTTGCCAAATCTTGCCAAATCTTACCTTGTCATGTCTTGCCAAATCTTGCCAAATTTTATCTTGTCATATCTTGCCAAATCTTGCCTGATCTTACCTTGTCATATCTTGCCAAATCTTGCCAAGCCTTACCTTGAAGTTGTCATATCTGGCCAAATCTTGCCTATTCTTACTTTTCATATCTTGCCAAATCTTGACTAATCTTACCTTGTCATATCTTGCCAAATCTTGCCTAATCTTATCTTGTCATATCTTGCCAAATCTTGACAAATCTTACCTTGTCATATCTCGCCAAATCTTGGCAAATCTTGCATTGTCATATCTTGCCAAATCTTGCCAAATCTTACCTTGTCGTATCTTGCCAAATCTTGCCAAATCTTACCTTGTCATATCTTGCCAAATCTTGCCAAATCTTACCATGTCATATTTTGCAATATCTTGCCTAATCTTACTTTTTCATATCTTGCCAAATCTTGCTTAATCTTACCTTGTCATATCTAGCCAAATCTTGGTAAATCTTACCTTGTCATATCTCGCTAAATCTTGCCTAATCTTGCCAAATCTTACCTTGTCATATCTTGATAAATCTTGCCAAATCTTAAAATGTCATATTTTGCCAAATCTTGCTTAATCTTACTTTTCATATCTTGCCAAATCTTGCTTAATCTTACCTTATCATATCTTGCCAAATCTTGCAAAATCTTACCTTGTCATATCTTGCCAAATCTTACCTAATCTTACTTTTTCATATGTTGCCAAATCCTACATTGTCATATCTTGCCAAATCTTGCCAAATCTTACCTTGTCATATCTCGCCAAATCTTGCCTAATCTTGCCAAATCTTACCTTGTCATATCTTGCCAAATCTTGCTTAATCTTACCTTGTCATATCTTGCCAAATTTTGCCTAATCTTACCTTGTCATATCTTGCCAAATTTTGCCAAATCTTACCTTGTGATATCTTACCAAATCTTGCTTATTCTTACCTTGTCATATCTTGCCACATCTTGCCTAAACTTACCTTGTCATAGCTTGCCTAATCTTGCCAAATCTTACCTTGTCATATCTTGCCAAATCTTGCCAAATCATACCTTGTCGTATCTTGCCAAATCTTGCCTTATCTTACCTTGTCATATCTTGCCTAATCTTGCCAAATCTTACCTTGTCATATCTTGCCTAATCTTGCGAATCTTACCTTACCATATCTTTCCAAATCTTGCCAAATCTTGCCAAATCTTACCTTGTCATATCTTGCGTAATCTTGCCAAATCTTACCTTCATATCTTGCCAAGTCATGCCTGATCTTACCTTGTCATAACTTGCCAAATCTTGCCAAGTCTTACCTTTAACTTATCATATCTTGCCAAATCTTGCCTAATTTTACTTTTTCATATCTTGCCAAATCTTGCCTGATCTTACCTTGTCATATCTTGCCAAATCTTGCCAAGCCTTACCTTTAAGTTTTCATATCTTGCCAAATCTTGACTAATATTACCTTGTCATATCTTGCCAAATTTTGCCAAATCTTACCTTGTCATATCTCGCCAAATCTTGCCAAATCTTTCATTGTCATATCTTGCCAAATATTGCCTAATCTTACCTTGTCATATCTTGCCAAATCTTGCCAAATCTTACCTTGTCATATCTTGCCAAATCTTGCCAAATCTTACTTTGTCATACTTTGCCAAATCTTGCCTAATCTTACTTTTTCATATCTTGCCAAATCTTGCTTAATCTTACCTTGTCATATCTTGCCAAATCTTGCCAAATCTTACCTTGGCATATCTTACCAAATCTTGCCTAATCTTACATTGTCATATCTTGCCAAATCTTGCCGAATCTTACCTTGTCATATCTTGCCTAATGTTGTCAAATCTTACCTTGTCATACTTTGCCAAATCTTGCCTGATCTTACCTTGTCATATCTTGCTAAATCTTGCCAAGCCTTACCTTTAAGTTGTCATATCTTGCCAAATCTTGACTAATATTACCTTGTCATATCTTGCCAAATTTTGCCAAATCTTACCTTGTCATATCTCGCCAAATCTTGCCAAATCTTTCATTGTCATATCTTGCCAAATATTGCCTAATCTTACCTTGTCATATCTTGCCAAATCTTGCCAAATCTTACCTTGTCATATCTTGCAAAATCTTGCCAAATCTTACTTTGTCATACTTTGCCAAATCTTGCCTAATCTTACTTTTTCATATCTTGCCAAATCTTGCTTAATCTTACCTTGTCATATCTTGCCAAATCTTGCCAAATCTTGCTTTGTCATATCTCGCCAAATCTTGCCAAATCTTGCCAAATCTTACCTTGTCATATCTTCCCTACTCTTGCCAAATCTTACCTTCATATCTTACCAAGTTTTTCCTGAACTTACCTTGTCATATCTTGCCTAAACTTGCTTAATCTTACCTTATCATATCTTGCCAAATCTTACTAAATATTACCTTGTCATATCTTGCCAAATCTTGCCTAATCTTACCTAATCATATCTTGCCAAATCTTGCTTAATCTTACCTTGTCATATCTTGCCAAATCTTGCCTAATCTTACTTTTTCATATCTTGCCAAATCTTGCTTAATCTTACCTTCTCATATCAAGCCAAATCTTGCCAAATCTTACATTAGCATATCCTCCAAATCTTGCCAAATCTTACTGTAGTGACTTGCTTGTATGTGTTATTATTTAATGCATCATGTGATGTAGGGTGCACGTGTGCATGCCTCTTGATCCTGTGTGTAACTTGTTGTTCATTGAGTTCTCCTGCCACGCGGTGAGCGTCCTTGAATCGTGTTGCATCGTGTTTGCATGTGCATGAACTGGTCAGTTATCACATTTGGCGACGAAGCTGGGATCCAGTAGCGATGGCAAAGCACGGTAGCATCGGGGAATTTCGGCAGGAAGTGGAAGAGTGGTCCGCGTATGCCGAGCGGTTAGAGTACTATTTCGCGGCCAACGACGTGGCTGCTGGAGACAAGAAGAGAGCGATTCTTCTGAGCGTGTGTGGTCCGTCCACTTACGTACTCATCCGCAGTTTGGTGGCACCGCAGAAGCCCACCGAATTTTCGTTCGAAGACCTCGTGGAGAAAGTCAACAAGTACCACAACCCACGATCATCAGCGGTGGTCCAGCGCTTCAAGTTCAACTCGCGGACGCGGCAGTCGGGAGAAACGGTGGCTGCCTACGTAGCGGAGCTGAAGAAGTTGTCAGAGTTTTGTGAGTTCGGGGGTGCTCTAGATGAGATGTTAAGGGATCGTTTAGTGTGGGGAATCGCGGATTCGCGTGTTCAGCACCGTTTGCTTGCTGAAAGTTCCTTGACCTTTGCGAAGGCCTTGGAGATCGCTCAAGCTATGGAGTTGGCTACCAGAGATCTGAAGGATCTGCAGCCTGATACAGCCAGCTCCACCTCAGTTCATAAGCTGCAAGGACACCGAGCCAACTTCGCCCCCACTCCTTCCAAACCCCATCCACCTTGCTACCGCTGTGGTGGAAAGCACACTGCTGCAAACTGCCGTTTCAAGACCGAGCGGTGCAGGGGTTGCAACAAGGTTGGGCATATCGTGAGGATGTGCCGGAGCAAGCCCAAGCAGGATAACCCACCAGGGAAGAGCCAGGGTCTGCCGACCCATAAAGTGGAGGAAGCTTCTCCACCTGAGGAGTACACCCTGTACCCAGTGGTGGACCAGGATGCTCCATCCACGCCACTGAAGACTGCTGTGACCCTAGATGGGAAGGTGGTAGACATGGAAGTCGACACAGGTGCGTCTCTCTCCTTGATCAGTGAAGCCACGTTCAAGTCTCTGTGGAATGCCAGTGCTGCCCCCGCCCTCCAAGAGAGTGCAGTCAAGCTTCGTACCTACACCGGAGAAGAGATCGCAGTGCTTGGATCCATATTGGTCACTGCTGGAACCAATGATCAAGAAGCTCACCTGCCACTTCTTGTGGTTGCAGGGAGTGGTCCAAGTCTCCTGGGTCGTGACTGGCTCACAAAATTGCGCCTTGACTGGAAGGAGATCCTTTCCATTACTGTGCAGCATACGTTGGAATCCATTTTGCGGCAGCATGAGAAGGTGTTCGAGCCAGGCCTTGGGATGCTCAAGGGAGTAGAAGCCAAGCTCTTTGTCGATGCACAAGCCCAGCCAGCCTTTTACAAAGCTCGTTCTGTACCTTTCGCATTGCGGCAGAAGGTTGAAGCAGAGCTAGACAGGTTGGAGAAGCAGGGAGTCATCACACCAGTCCAGTTCTCTGATTGGGCTGCACCAATTGTGCCAGTAGTCAAGAGGGACGGAACAGTCAGAATTTGCGGCGACTACAAGCTGACAGTGAACAAAGCAGCGAAGCTGGAGGTGTATCCATTACCACGCATCGAAGACCTCCTTGCATCTCTGGCCGGAGGGAAATCCTTCACTAAGCTGGATTTATCTCATGCGTACCTTCAGGTGCGCCTGGAGGAAACATCTCAGCAGTACGTCACAGTGAACACACACAGAGGCCTGTTCCGTTACCAGCGTTTGCCCTTTGGGGTTGCCTCTGCCCCTGCTATCTTCCAGCGGCTAATGGAGACATTGCTGCAAGGTTTGCCTGGCGTGTGTACCTACCTGGACGACATCCTGGTCACTGGTACATCTGATGAGGAACATTTTTGCAACCTCAGTGCAGTCTTGCAACGACTGGAGACCTCCGGGATGAAGCTGAAGAAGGAGAAGTGCGCCTTTCTGCTACCAAGGGTCGAGTATCTGGGACACGGAATCAGCTCGGATGGCTTGGAGCCATCAGCCAGCAAGGTGGCTGCCATTGTCAATGCTCCTGCTCCCCAGAACCTGACCGAGTTAAGATCCCTGCTTGGTCTGGTCAACTACTACAGGAAGTTCCTGCCTGATGTGGCTACCATCCTCACCCCTCTTCATCAACTCTTGCAACAGGGAATGCCATGGAAGTGGGGACGTGAGCAGCAGGCAGCCTTAGACCAGGTAAAGGAACTCATAGATTCTCCCAACCTCCTCGTCCACTTTGATGGGAACAAGCCACTGTTGTTGGCATGTGATGCTTCACCATACGGGGTCGGAGCTGTTCTTTCTCATCTAATGGATGACGGATCTGAGAGGCCCATCGCGTTCGCCTCTAGAACACTCGCTTCTGCGGAGAAACAGTACTCACAATTGGACAAGGAGGCGCTGGCCATCATTTTTGGTGTTAAACACTTCCATCAGTACATCTATGGACGTTCCTTCACCATTGTGTCAGATCATCGACCATTGATGCATCTCTTGAGCCCATCCAAAGCCACTCCTGCAATGGCTTCAGCCAGGTTGCAGCGTTGGGCACTGTTGCTTGGGGCGTACGACTACAAAATAGCGTACAAGGCAGGGGAGAAGCACTGCAACGCAGATGCCCTCAGTCGGTTGCCCTTGCCAACGACACCATCCCAAGTTCCTACTCCACCAGAGACCATCCAGCTCATGGAACATCTTTCCATGGGGCCAGTCTCCGTAGCACAAATCCAGCAAATGACAGACCGTCACCCAGTTCTGGCCCAAGTGAAACGCTTCGTACAGTATGGTTGGCCAAACCAGATGGACCAGGAGCTGGAGGAGTTGAAGCCCTATTGGAGAAGGAGAGAGGAGCTCAGCCTACATGATGGTTGCCTGTTGTGGGGTGGTAGAGTTGTTGTTCCTCCCCAAGTCCGAGAGAAGGTCATGTTAGAGCTACATGAAGCCCACCCTGGGGTATCAAGGATGAAGAGCCTTGCCCGTCAGCACGTGTGGTGGCCAGGTCTGGATGCAGAGATAGAGAAGATGGTGAAATCCTGCACAGCCTGCCAGTCCACACGCCACAACCCTCAACCTGCTCCTTTACACCCTTGGGAATGGCCACAACGACCTTGGTCAAGAGTCCATGCTGATTACGCTGGACCTTTCATGGGCAGAATGTTCCTGATCTTGGTAGACGCGCATACCAAGTGGTTGGACATCCACATGACCAACTCAGCTACTTCGCAAGTCACCATCGAGAAGATGCGTAGTACTTTCGCCATGTTGGGTTTACCAGAGGTTCTCGTGACTGACAATGGAACCACATTCACCAGCACCGAGTTTGAGGAATTCTGTAAGCGTAATGCTATTCGCCATGTGACATCATCTCCGTACCATCCAGCCTCTAATGGGTTAGCAGAACGATCCGTGCAAACCTTTAAGGAGGGAATGAAGAAGCCTACAGATGGTTCATTGGAAACGCGTCTCGCACGGTTCCTTTTCATGTACCGCCTGACACCCCAGTCTGTAACAGGAGTGTCGCCAGCAGAGCTTTTATTTGGAAGACCACTCAGATCTCCATTGGATCTGCTGCACCCAGACATCCGGTCTAGGGTATCTAGTCACCAGGAGCAGCAGAAGGGAAACCACGATCGCCATGCCAAAGAGCGTGTGTTCCACGAAGAAGATCTTGTTTATGCCCGCAATTTCCGTCCGGGACAGGTGTGGCTCCCTGGAGTGGTTGTTCAGGTTCGTGGTCCGGTTTCCTATTCAGTGAAATTGGGAAATGGCATCACAGTGCGTAGACATGTCGATCACCTGCGAGAACGTACAGCCTCAGCAGAAGTTCCTGGGGTAGATGATTCTTTTCCGTTTGCACCAGTGACTGACAGTACTAATGACAGTGCAACTGCTCCTGATCCTCTGCCATCGACAGTTGCAGAGAACAGTGACACTGACCCGGAACCAGCGTCAAGTCAACGTCCAGCGCGTCGTTCTACACGTCAACGTAGACCACCCAACCGTTGGGGGTTTGACACTGATTAACTAGTTTGGACTGGTTTAAACTAGAAGGGGAGGGATGTAGTGACTTGCTTGTATGTGTTATTATTTAATGCATCATGTGATGTAGGGTGCACGTGTGCATGCCTCTTGATCCTGTGTGTAACTTGTTGTTCATTGAGTTCTCCTGCCACGCGGTGAGCGTCCTTGAATCGTGTTGCATCGTGTTTGCATGTGCATGAACTGGTCAGTTATCACACTTACCTTGTCATATCTTACCAAATCTTGCTTAATCTTACCTTGTCATATCTTGCCAAATCTTGCCAAATCTTATCTTGTCATATCTTGCCAAATCTTGCCAAATATTACCTTGTCATATCTTGCCAAATCTTGCCAAATCTTACCTTGGCATATCTTACCAAATCTTGCCTAATCTTACCTTGTCATATCTTGCCAAATCTTGCCGAATCTTACCTTGTCATATCTTGCCAAATCTTGCCAAATCTTACCTTGTCATATCTTGCCTAATCTTGTCAAATCTTACCTTGTCATACCTTGCCAAATCTTACCTGATCTTACCTTGTCATATCTTGCCAAATCTTGCCAAGCCTTACCTTTAAGTTGTCATATCTTGCCAAATCTTGACTAATATTACCTTGTCATATCTTGCCAAATTTTGCCAAATCTTACCTTGTCATATCTCGCCAAATCTTGCCAAATCTTTCATTGTCATATCTTGCCAAATATTGCCTAATCTTACCTTGTCATATCTTGCCAAATCTTGCCAAATCTTACCTTGTCATATCTTGCAAAATCTTGCCAAATCTTACTTTGTCATACTTTGCCAAATCTTGCCTAATCTTACTTTTTCATATCTTGCCAAATCTTGCTTAATCTTACCTTGTCATATCTTGCCAAATCTTGCCAAATCTTGCTTTGTCATATCTCGCCAAATCTTGCCAAATCTTGCCAAATCTTACCTTGTCATATCTTCCCTACTCTTGCCAAAATCTTACCTTCATATCTTACCAAGTTTTTCCTGAACTTACCTTGTCATATCTTGCCTAAACTTGCTTAATCTTACCTTATCATATCTTGCCAAATCTTACTAAATATTACCTTGTCATATCTTGCCAAATCTTGCCTAATCTTACCTTGTCATATCTTGCCAAATCTTGCTTAATCTTACCTTGTCATATCTTGCCAAATCTTACCATGTAATTTCTTGCCAAATCTTGCCTAATCTTACTTTTTCATATCTTGCCAAATCTTGCTTAATCTTACCTTCTCATATCAAGCCAAATCTTGCCAAATCTTACATTAGCATATCTTCCAAATCTTGCCAAATCTTATCTTGTCATATCTTACCAAATCTTGCTTAATCTTACCTTGTCATATCTTGCCAAATCTTGCCAAATCTTATCTTGTCATATCTTGCCAAATCTTGCCAAATATTACCTTGTCATATCTTGCCAAATCTTGCCAAATCTTACCTTGGCATATCTTACCAAATCTTGCCTAATCTTACCTTGTCATATCTTGCCAAATCTTGCCGAATCTTACCTTGTCATATCTTGCCAAATCTTGCCAAATCTTACCTTGTCATATCTTGCCTAATCTTGTCAAATCTTACCTTGTCATACCTTGCCAAATCTTACCTGATCTTACCTTGTCATATCTTGCCAAATCTTGCCAAGCCTTACCTTTAAGTTGTCATATCTTGCCAAATCTTGACTAATATTACCTTGTCATATCTTGCCAAATTTTGCCAAATCTTACCTTGTCATATCTCGCCAAATCTTGCCAAATCTTTCATTGTCATATCTTGCCAAATATTGCCTAATCTTACCTTGTCATATCTTGCCAAATCTTGCCAAATCTTACCTTGTCATATCTTGCCAAATCTTGCCAAATCTTACCTTGTCATATCTTGCCTAATCTTGTCAAATCTTACCTTGTCATACCTTGCCAAATCTTACCTGATCTTACCTTGTCATATCTTGCCAAATCTTGCCAAGCCTTACCTTTAAGTTGTCATATCTTGCCAAATCTTGACTAATATTACCTTGTCATATCTTGCCAAATTTTGCCAAATCTTACCTTGTCATATCTCGCCAAATCTTGCCAAATCTTTCATTGTCATATCTTGCCAAATATTGCCTAATCTTACCTTGTCATATCTTGCCAAATCTTGCCGAATCTTACCTTGTCATATCTTGCCAAATCTTGCCAAATCTTACCTTGTCATATCTTGCCTAATCTTGTCAAATCTTACCTTGTCATACCTTGCCAAATCTTACCTGATCTTACCTTGTCATATCTTGCCAAATCTTGCCAAGCCTTACCTTTAAGTTGTCATATCTTGCCAAATCTTGACTAATATTACCTTGTCATATCTTGCCAAATTTTGCCAAATCTTACCTTGTCATATCTCGCCAAATCTTGCCAAATCTTTCATTGTCATATCTTGCCAAATATTGCCTAATCTTACCTTGTCATATCTTGCCAAATCTTGCCAAATCTTACCTTGTCATATCTTGCAAAATCTTGCCAAATCTTACTTTGTCATACTTTGCCAAATCTTGCCTAATCTTACTTTTTCATATCTTGCCAAATCTTGCTTAATCTTACCTTGTCATATCTTGCCAAATCTTGCCAAATCTTGCTTTGTCATATCTCGCCAAATCTTGCCAAATCTTGCCAAATCTTACCTTGTCATATCTTCCCTACTCTTGCCAAAATCTTACCTTCATATCTTACCAAGTTTTTCCTGAACTTACCTTGTCATATCTTGCCTAAACTTGCTTAATCTTACCTTATCATATCTTGCCAAATCTTACTAAATATTACCTTGTCATATCTTGCCAAATCTTGCCTAATCTTACCTTGTCATATCTTGCCAAATCTTGCTTAATCTTACCTTGTCATATCTTGCCAAATCTTACCATGTAATTTCTTGCCAAATCTTGCCTAATCTTACTTTTTCATATCTTGCCAAATCTTGCTTAATCTTACCTTCTCATATCAAGCCAAATCTTGCCAAATCTTACATTAGCATATCTTCCAAATCTTGCCAAATCTTATCTTGTCATATCTTACCAAATCTTGCTTAATCTTACCTTGTCATATCTTGCCAAATCTTGCCAAATCTTATCTTGTCATATCTTGCCAAATCTTGCCAAATATTACCTTGTCATATCTTGCCAAATCTTGCCAAATCTTACCTTGGCATATCTTACCAAATCTTGCCTAATCTTACCTTGTCATATCTTGCCAAATCTTGCCGAATCTTACCTTGTCATATCTTGCCAAATCTTGCCAAATCTTACCTTGTCATATCTTGCCTAATCTTGTCAAATCTTACCTTGTCATACCTTGCCAAATCTTACCTGATCTTACCTTGTCATATCTTGCCAAATCATGCCAAGCCTTACCTTTAAGTTGTCATATCTTGCCAAATCTTGACTAATATTACCTTGTCATATCTTGCCAAATTTTGCCAAATCTTACCTTGTCATATCTCGCCAAATCTTGCCAAATCTTTCATTGTCATATCTTGCCAAATATTGCCTAATCTTACCTTGTCATATCTTGCCAAATCTTGCCAAATCTTACCTTGTCATATCTTGCCAAATCTTGCCAAATCTTACTTTGTCATACTTTGCCAAATCTTGCCTAATCTTACTTTTTCATATCTTGCCAAATCTTGCTTAATCTTACCTTGTCATATCTTGCCAAATCTTGCCTAATCTTACTTTGTCATATCTCGCCAAATCTTGCCAAATCTTGCCAAATCTTACCTTGTCATATCATCCCTACTCTTGCCAAAATCTTACCTTCATATCTTACCAAGTTTTTCCTGAACTTACCCTGTCATATCTTGCCTAAACTTGCTTAATCTTACCTTGTCATATCTTGCCAAATCTTACTAAATATTACCTTGTCATATTTTGCCAAATCTTGCCTAATCTTACCTAATCATATCTTGCCAAATCTTGCTTAATCTTACCTTGTCATATCTTGCCAAATCTTACCTTGTCATATCTTACCAAATTTTGCTTAATCTTACCTTGTCATATCTTGCCGAATCTTTCCAAATCTTATTTTGGCATATCTTGCCAAATCTTGCCAAATATTACCTTGTCATATCTTGCCAAATCTTGCCAAATCTTACCTTGGCATATCTTACCAAATCTTGCCTAATCTTACCTTGTCATATCTTACCTAATCTTGTCAAATCTTACCTTGTCTTATCTTGCCAAATCTTGCCTAATCTTACTTTGTCATATCTTACCAAATCTTGCCAAATCTTACTTTGTCATATCTCGCTTAATCTTGCTTAATCTTGCCAAATCTTACCTTGTCATCTCTTACCAAATCTTGCCAAATCTTACCTTCATATCTTACCAAATTTTGCCTAAACTTACCTTGTCATAGCTTGCCTAATCTTGCTTAATCTTACCTTGTCATATCTTGCCAAATCTTACCAAATATTACCTTGTCATATCTTGCCAAATCTTGCCAAATCTTACCTTGTCATATCTTGCCAAATCTTGCCAAATCTTATCTTGTCATATCTTGCCAAATCTTGCCAAATCTTACCTTATAATATCTTGCCAAATCTTGCCTAATCTTACTTTTTCATATCTTGCCAAATCTTGCATAATCTTACCATGTCGTATCTTGCCAAATCTTGCCTAATCTTACCTTGTCATATCTTACCAAATCTTGCTTAAACTTACCTTGTCATATCTTGTCAAATCTTGCCAAATCTTATCTTGTCATATCTTGCCAAAATCTGGCCAAGATTTGGCAAGATATGACAAGGTAAGATTAAGCAAGATTTGGCAAGATATGACAAGGTAAGATTTGGCAAGATTTGGCAAGATATGACAAGGTAATATTTGGCAAGTTTTGGCAAGATATGACAATGTAAGATTTGGCAAGAATTGGCGAGCTATGACAAGGTAAGAATTGGCAAAATTTGGCAAGATATGACAAGGTAAGATTAGTCAAGATTTTGCAAGATATGACAACTTAAAGGTAAGGCTTGGCAAGATTTGGCAAGATAAGACAAGGTAAGATCAGGCAAGATTTGGCAAGATATGACAAGGTAAGATTTGACAAGATTAGGCAAGATATGACAAGGTAAGATTTGGCATGATTTGGCAAGATATGACAAGGTAAGATTCGGCAAGATTTGGCAAGATATGACAAGGTAAGATTAGCCAAGATTTGGTAAGATATGCCAAGGTAAGATTTGGCAAGATTTGGTAAGATATGACAAGGTAATATTTGGCAAGATCTGGCAAGATATGACAAGATAAGATTTGGCAAGATTTTGCAAGATATGACAAGGTAAGATTAAGCAAGATTGGTAAGATATGACAAGGTAAGATTAGGCAAGATTTGGCAAGATATGACATGGTAAGATTATGCAAGATTTGGCAAGATATGAAAAAGTAAGATTAGGGAAGATTAGGCAAGCTATGACAAGGTAAGTTTACGCAAAATTTGGCAAAATTTGGTAAGATATGAAGGTAAGATTTGGCAAGAGTAGGCAAGATATGACAAGGTAAAATTTGGCAATATTTGACAAGATTTGGCGAGATATGACAAAGTAAGATTTGGCAAGATTTGGCAAGATATGACAAGGTAAGATTAAGCAACATTTGGCAAGATATGAAAAAGTAAGATTTGGCAAGATTTGGCAAGATATGATAAGTTAAAGGCAATACTTGGCATGATTTGGCAAGATATGACAAGGTAAGATCAGGCAAGATTTGGCAAGATATGACAAGGTAAGATTTGGCAAGATTCGGTAAGATATGACAAGGTAATATTTGGAAAGATTTGGCAAGATATGACAAGATAAGATTTGGCAAGATTTGGCAAGATATGAAGGTAAGATTATCAGTAAGATTTGGTAAGATATGACAAGGTAAGAATTGGAAAAATTTGGTAAGAAATGACAAGGTAAGATTTGGCAAGATTTGGCTAGATATGTCAAGGTAAGATTAAGCAAGATTTGGCAAGATATGAAAAAGTAAGATTAGGCAAGATTTGGTAAAATATGACATGGAAAGATTTGGCAAGATTTGGCAAGATATGACAAGGTAAGATTTGGTAAGATTTGGCAAGATACGACAAGGTAAGATTAGGCAAGATTTGGTGAGATATGACAAGGTAAGATTTGGCAAGATTTGGCAAGATATGACAAGGTAAGATTAGGCAAGATTTGGCAAGATATGACAAGGTAAGATTAGTCAAGATTTGGCAAGATATGAAAAAGTAAGAATAGGCAAGATTTGGCCAGTTACGACAACTTAAAGGTAAGGCTTGGCAAGATTTGGCAAGATATGACAAGGTATGATCAAGCAAGATTTGGCAAGATATTACAAGGTAAGATCAGTCAAGATTTGGCAAGATATGACAAGGTATGATCAAGCAAGATTTGGCAAGATATTACAAGGTAAGATCAGTCAAGATTTGGCAAGATATGACAAGGTAAGATTTGGCAAGATTAGGCAAGATATGACAAGGTAAGATTTGGCAAGATTTGGTAAGATATGACAAGGTAAGATTAAGCAAGATTTTGCAAGATATGAAAAAGTAAGATTAGGCAAGATTTGGCAAGATATGAGAAGGTAAGATTAGGCAAGATTTGTCAAGATATGACAAGGTAAGATTAGGCAAGATTTGACAAGATATGACAAGGTAATATTTGGTAAGATTTGGCAAGATATGACAAGGCAAGATTAAGCAAGTTTAGGCAAGATATGACAAGGTAAGTTTAGGCTAAATTTGGTAAGATATGAAGGTAAGATTTGGCAAGAGTAGGGAATATATGACAAGGTAAGATTTGGCAAGATTTGGCAAAATTTGGCGAGATATGACAAAGTAAGATTTGGCAAGATTTGGCAAGATATGACAAGGTAAGATTAAGCAAGATTTGGCAAGATATGAAAAAGTAAGATTAGGCAAGATTTGGCAAAATATGACAAGGTAAGATTTGGCAAGATTTGGCAAGATATGACAAGGTAAGATTTGGCAAGATTTGGCAAGATATGACAAGGTAAGATTAGGCAAGATTTGGCAAGATATGACAATGTAAGATTTGGCAAGATTTGGCGAGATATGACAAGGTAAGATTTGGCAAAATTTGGCAAGATATGACAAGATAAGATTTGGCAAGATTTGGCAAGATATGAAAAAGTAAGAATAGGCAAGATTTGGCCAGATATGACAACTTAAAGGTAAGGCTTGGCAAGATTTGGCAAGATATGACAAGGTAAGATCAGGCTAGATTTGGCAAGATGTGACAAGGTAAGATTTGACAAGATTAGGCAAGATATGACAAGGTAAGATTTGGGAAGATTTGGCAAGATATGACAAGGTAGGATTCGGCAAGATTTGGCAAGATATGACAAGGTAAGATTAGGCAAGATTTGGCAAGATATGCCAAGGTAAGATTTGACAAGATTTGGCAAGATATGACAAGGTAATATTTGGCAAGATTTTGGCAAGATATGACAAGATAAGATTTGGCAAGATTTGACAAGATATGACAAGGTAAGTTTAAGCAAGATTTGGTAAGATATGACAAGGTAAGATTAGGCAAGATTTGGCAAGATATGACATGGTAAGATTATGCAAGATTTGGCAAGATATGAAAAAGTAAGATTAGGCAAGATTTGGCAAGATATTATAAGGTAAGATTTGGCAAGATTTGGCAAGATATGACAAGATAAGATTTGGCAAGATTTGGCAAGATATGACAAGGTAAGATTAGGCAAGATTTGGCAAGATATGACAAGGTAAGATTTGGTAAGATTTGGCAAGATATGACAAGGTAAGATTAAGCAAGATGTGGCAAGCTATGACAAGGTAAGTTTAGGCAAAATTTGGTAAGATATGAAGGTAAGATTTGGCAAGATTTGGTAAGAGATGACAAGGTAAGATTTGGCAAGATTAAGCAAGATTTGGCGAGATATGACAAAGTAAGATTTGGCAAGATTTGGTAAGATATGACAAAGTAAGATTAAGAAGGATTTGGCAAGATAAGACAAGGTAAGATTTGACAAGATTAGTCAAGATATGACAAGGTAAGATTAGGCAAGATTTGGTAAGATATGCCAAGGTAAGATTTGGCAAGATTTGGCAAGATGTGACAAGGTAATATTTGGCAAGATTTGGCAAGATATGCCAAAATATGATTTGGCAAGATTTGGCAAGATATGACAAGGTAAGATTAAGCAAGATTTGGTAAAATATGACAAGATAAGATTTGGCAAGATTTGGCAAGATATGCTAATGTAAGATTTGGCAAGATTTGGCTTGATATGAGAAGGTAAGATTAAGCAAGATTTGGCAAGATATGAAAAAGTAAGATTAGGCAAGATTTGGCAAGAAATTACATGGTAAGATTTGGCAAGATATGACAAGGTAAGATTAAGCAAGATTTGGCAAGATATGACAAGGTAAGATTAGGCAAGATTTGGCAAGATATGACAAGGTAATATTTAGTAAGATTTGGCAAGATATGACAAGGTAAGATTAAGCAAGTTTAGGCTAGATATGACAAGGTAAGTTTAAAAAAAACTTGGTAAGATATGAAGGTAAGATTTGGCAAGAGTAGGGAAGATATGATAAGGTAAGATTTGGCAAGATTTGGCAAGATTTGGCGAGATATGACAAAGTAAGATTTGGCAAGATTTGGCAAGATATGACAAGGTAAGATTAAGCAAGATTTGGCAAGATATGAAAAAGTAAGATTAGGCAAGATTTGGCAAAGTATGACAAAGTAAGATTTGGCAAGATTTGGCAAGATATGACAAGGTAAGATTTGGCAAAATTTGGCAAGATATAACAAGGTAAGATTAGGCAAGATTTGGCAAGATATGACAATGAAAGATTTGGCAAGATTTGGCGAGATATGACAAGGTAAGATTTGGCAAAATTTGGCAAGATATGACAAGGTAAGATCAGGCAAGATTTGGCAAGGTATGACAAAGTAAGATTTGACAAGATTAGGCAAGATATGACAAGGTAAGATTTGGCAAGATTTGGCAATATATGACAAGGTAAGATTCGGCAAGATTTGGCAAGATATGACAAGGTAAGATTAGGCAAGATTTGGTAAGATATGCCAAGGTAATATTTGGCAAGATTTGGCAAGATATGACAAGGTAATATTTGGCAAGATTTGGCAAGATATGACAAGATAAGATTTGGCAAGATTTGGTAAGATATGACAAGGTAAGATTAAGCAAGATTTGGTAAGATATGACAAGGTAAGATTAGGCATGATTTGGCAAGATATGACATGGTAAGATTATGCAAGATTAGGCAAGATATGAAAAAGTAAGATTAGGCAAGATTTGGCAAGATATTACATGGTAAGATTTGGCAAGATTTGGCAAGATATGACAAGATAAGATCAGGCAAGATTTGGCAAGATATGACAAGGTAAGATTAAGCAAGATTAGGCAAGCTATGACAAGGTAAGTTTAGGCAAAATTTGGTAAGATATGAAGGTAAGATTTGGCAAGAGTAGGCAAGATATGACAAGGTAAGATTTGGCAAGATTTGGCAAGATTTGGCGACATATGACAAAGTAAGATTTGGCAAGATTTGGCAAGATATGACAAGGTAAGATTAAGCAACATTTGGCAAGATATGAAAAAGTAAGATTTAGCAAGATTTGGCAAGATATGATAAGTTAAAGGTAATACTTGGCAAGATTTGGCAAGATATGACAAGGTAAGATCAGGCAAGATTTGGCAAGATATGACAAGGTAAGATTTGGCAAGATTAGGTAAGATATGACAAGATAATATTTGGCAAGATTTGGCAAGTTGTGGCAAGATTTGGCAAGATATGAAGGTAAGATTATAAGCAAGATTTGGTAAGATATGACAAGGTAAGAATTGGAAAGATTTGGTAAGATATGACAAGGTAAGATTTACCAAGATTTGGCTAGATATGACAAGGTAAGATTAAGCAAGATTAGGCAAGATTTGGCAAAATATGACATGGTAAGATTTGGCAAGATTTGGCAAGATATGACAAGGTAAGATTTGGCAAGATTTGGCAAGATACGACAAAGTAAGATTATGCAAGATTTGGCAAGATATGACAATGTAAGATTTGACAAGATTTGGCGAGATATGACAAGGTAAGATTTAGCAATATTTGGCAAGATATGACAAGGTAAGATTAGGCAAGATTTGGCAAGATATGACAAGGTAAGATTAGTCAAGATTTGGCAAGATATGAAAAAGTAAGAATAGGCAAGATTTGGCCAGATATGACAAGGTAAGATTAAGCAACATTTGGCAAGATATGAAAAAGTAAGATTTGGCAAGATTTGGCAAGATATGATAAGTTAAAGGTAATACTTGGCAAGATTTGGCAAGATATGACGAGGTAAGATCAGGCAAGATTTGGCAAGATATGACAAGGTAAGATTTGGCAAGATTAGGTAAGATATGACAAGGTAATATTTGGCAAGATTTGGCAAGTTATGGCAAGATTTGGCAAGATATGAAGGTAAGATTATAAGCAAGATTTGGAAAGATATGACAAGGTAAGAATTGGAAAGATTTGGTAAGATATGACAAGGTAAGATTTACCAAGATTTGGCTAGATATGACAAGGTAAGATTAAGCAAGATTAGGCAAGATTTGGCAAAATATGACATGGTAAAATTTGGCAAGATTTGGCAAGATATGACAAGGTAAGATTTGGCAAGATTTGGCAAGATACGACAAGGTAAGATTATGCAAGATTTGGCAAGATATGACAATGTAAGATTTGACAAGATTTGGCGAGATATGACAAGGTAAGATTTGGCAAGATTTGGCAAGATATGACAAGGTAAGATTAGGCAAGATTTGGCAAGATATGAAAAAGTAAGAATAGGCAAGATTTGGCCAGATATGACAAAGTAAGATTTGGCAAGATTTGGCAAGATATGACAAGGTAAGATTAAGCAAGATTTGGCAAGATATAACAAGGTAAGATTTGGCAAGATTTGGAAAGACATGACAAGGTAAGATTCGGCAAGATTTGGCAAGATATGACAAATTGATAGTAAGATTTGGCAAGATTAGGCAAGATATGACAAGGTAAGATTAGGCAAGATTTGGTAAGATATGCCAAGGTAAGAGTTGGCAAGATTTGGCATGATATGACAAGGTGATATTTGGCAAGATTCGGCAAGATATGACAAGATTAGATTTGGCAAGATTGAGCAAGATATGACAAGGTAAGATTAAGCAAGATTTGGTAAGATATGACAAGGTAAGATTAGGCAAGATTAGGCAAGATTTGGCAAGATATGACATGGTAAGATTTGGCAAGATTTGGCAAGATATGACAAGGTAAGATTGAGCAAGATTTGGCAAGATATGAAAAAGTATGATTAGGCAAGATTTGGTAAGATATTACATGGTAAGAGTTTGCAAGATTTGGCAAGATATGACAAGGTAAGATTTGGCAACATTAGACAAGATATGACAAGGTAAGATTAGGCAAGATTTGGCAAGATATGACAAGGTAAGATTAGGCAAGATTTGGCAAGATATGACAAAATAATATTTGGTAAGATTTGGCAAGATATAAAAAGGTAAGATTAAGCTAGATTAGGCAAGATATGACAAGGTAAGTTTAGGCAAGATTTGGTAAGATGTGAAGGTAAGATTTGGCAAAATTTGGCAAGATATGACAAAGTAAGATTAAGCAAGATTTGGCAAGATATGAAAAAGTAAGATTAGGCAAGATTTGGCATGATATGATAAGTTAAAGGTAAGACTTGGCAAGATTTGGCAAGTTATGACAAGGTAAGATCAGGCATGACTTGGCAAGATATGATGGTAAGACTTGGCAAGATTAGGCAAGATATGACAAGGTAAGATTTGGCAAGATTTGGCAAGATTTGGAAAGATATGGTAAAGTAAGATTCGCAAGATTTGGCAAGATATGACAAGGTAAGATTTGGCAAGATTAGGCAAGATATGACAAGGTAAGATAAGGCAAGATTTGGCAAGATACGACAAGGTATGATTTGGCAAGATTTGGCAAGATATGACAAGATAAGATTTGGCAAGATTAGGCAAGCTATGACAAGGTAAGTTTAGGCAAGATGTGGCAAGATATGACAAGGTAAGAATAAGCAAGATTTGGTAAGATATGACAAGGTAAGATTTGGCAAAATTTGGCAAGATATGACAAGGTAAGATTAGGCAAAATTTGGCAAGATATGACAAGGTAAGATTAGGCAAAATTTGGCAAGATATGACAAGGTAAGATTAAGCAAGATTTGGCAAGATATGACAAGGTAAGATTTGGCAGGATTAGGCAAGATTTGGTGAGATATGACAAGGTAAGATTTGGCAAGATTTGGCAAGATATGACAAAGTAGGATTTGGCAACATATGAAAAAGTAAGATTAGGTAAGATTTGGCAAGATATGACAAGGTAAGATTTTGCAAGATTTGGCAAGATATGATAAGGTAAGATTAAGCAAGGCAAGATATGACAAGGTAAGATTAAGCAAGATTTGGCAAGATATGAAAAAGTAAGATTAGGCTAGATTTGGCAAGATTTGACAAGGTAAGATTTGGCTAGATTGGGCAAGATTTAGCGAGATATGACAAGGTAAGATTTGGCAAGATTTGGCAAGATATGACGAGGTAAGATTAAGCAAGATTAAGCAAGATTTTAGCAAGATATGACAAGGTAAGATTTGGCAAGATTTGTTAAGATATGACAAGGTATTATGTGGCAAGATTTCGCAAGATATGACAAGGTAATATTTGGCAAGATATGGCAAGATATGACAAGGTAATATTTGGCAAGATTTGGCAAGATATGACAAGGTAAGATTTGGCAAGATTAGGCAAGATATGACAAGATAGGATTTGGCAAGATTTGGCAAGATTTGGAAAGATATGGCAAGGAAAGATTCGGCAAGATTTGGCAAGATTAGGCAAGATATCACAAGGTAAGATTAAGCAAGATTTGTCAAGGTATGAAAAGGTAAGATTTGGCAAGATTTGGCAAGGAATGACAAGGTAATATTTGGCAAGATTAGGCAAGATATGAAAAAGTAAGATTAAGCAAGATTTGGCAAGATATGACAAGGTAAGATTAGTCAAGATTTGGCAAGATATGACAAGGAAAGATTAAGCAAGATTTGGTAAGAAATGACAAGTTAAGATTTGGCAAGATTTGGCAAGATATGACAAGGTAAGATTCGGCAAGATTTGGCAAGATATGACAAGATAAGATTAGTCAAGATTTGGCAAGATATGAAAAAGTAAGATTAGGTAAGATTTGGCAAGATATGATAATGTAAGATTTGGCAAGACTTGGCAAGATATGACAAGGTAAGATTAAGCAAGATTTAGTAAGATATGACAAGGTAAGATTTGGCAAGATTTGGCAAGATATGCAAAAAGTACGATTTGGCAAGATTAGGCAAGATATGACAAGGTAAGATTAGTCAAGATTTGGCAAGATATGACAAGGTAAGATTTAACAAGATTAGGCAACATATGACAAGGTAAGATTTGGCAAGATTTGGCAAGATATGACAGGGTAAGATAAAGTAAGATTTGGCAAAATATGAAATAGTAAGATTAGGCAAGATTTGGCAAGATATGACAAGGTAAGATTTGGCAAGATTTGGTTAGATATGACAAGGTAAGATTAAGCAAGATTTGATAAGATATGAAAACTAAGATCTGGCAAGATTTGGCAAGGTATGACAAGGTAAGATTTAGCAAGATTGTGCAAGATATGACAAGGTAAGATTTGGAATGATTAGGCAAGATATGACAACTAAAGGTAAGATTAGGCAATATTTGGCAAGATATGACAAGATAAGATTTGGCAAGAAATTAAGGTAAGATTAAGCAAGATTTGGTAAGATATGACAAGGTAAGAATTGGAAAGATTTGGCAAGATATGACAAGGTAAGATTAAGCAAGATTTGATAAGATATGACAAGGTAAGATTTGGCAAGATTTGGCAAGATATGACAAGGTAAGATTTGGCAAGATTTGGCAAGATATGGCAAGGTAAGATTAGTCAAGATTTGTCAAGATATGACAAGGTAAGATTTAGCAAGATTAGGCAAGATTTGGCGAGTTATGACAAGGTAAGATTTGGTAAGATTTGGCAAGATATGACAAGGTAAGATTAAGCAAGATTCGGCAAGATATAAAAAGTAAGATAAGGCAAGATTTTGCAAAATATGACAACTGAAGGTAAGATTTGGCAAGATTTTGCAAGATATGACATGGTAAGATTAAGCAAGATTTGGCTAGATATGAAAAAGTAAGATTAGGCAAGATTTGGCAAGATATGACAAGTTAAGATTTGGCAAGATTAAGCAAGATATGAAGGTAAGATTAGGCAAGATTTGGCAAGATATAACAAGATAAGATTTGGCAAGATTTGGCAAGATATGACAAGGGAATATTTGGCAAGATTTGGCAAGATATGACAAGGTAAGATTCGGCAAGAATTGGCAAGATATAACAAGGTAATATTTGGCAAGATTTGGCAAGATATGACAAGGTAAGATTAGTCAAGATTTGGCAAGATATGACAAGGTAAGATTTGGCAAGATTTGGCAAGATATTATAAGGTAATATTAAGAAAGATTTGACAAGATATGAGAAGATAAAATTTGGCAAGATTTGGCAAGATATGACAAGGTAAGATTGAGCAAGATTTGGCAAGATATGACAAGGTAATGTTTGGCAAGATTTGGCAAGATATGACAAGGTGAGATTAAGCAAGATTTTGCAAGATATGAATAAGTAAGATTAAGGAAGATTTCGTAAGATATGAAAAGGTAAGCTTTTGCAAGATATGACAAGGAAAGATTAGTCAAGATTTGGCAAGTTATGAAAAGATAAGATTTGGCAAGATTTGGCAAGATATGAAGGTAAGATTTGGCCAGATTTGGCAATATATGACAAGGTGAAATTAAGCAAGATTTGGCAAGATATGAAAAAGTAAGATTAGGCAATATTTGGCAAGATATGACAAGGTAAGATTAGGAAAGATTTGGCAAGATATGACAAGGTAAGATTTGGCAAGATTTGGCAAGATATGACATGGTAAGATTTGGCAAGATTTGGCAAGATATGAGAAGGTAAGATTAAGCAAGATTTGGCTAGATATGAAAAGGAAGAATAGGCAAGATTTGGCAAGATATGACAACTTATAGGTAAGACTTGGCAAGATTTGGCAAGATATGACAAGGTAAGATCAGGCAAGATTTGGCAAGATATGACAAGGTAAGATTTGGCAAGATTAGGCAAGATATGACAAAGTATGATTTGGCAAGATTTGGTAAGATATGACAAGGTAAGATTCGGTAAGATTTGGCAAGATATGTCAAGGTAAGATTAGGCAAGATTTGGCAAGATATGACAAGGTAAGAGTTGGCAAGATTTGGCAAGATATGACAAGGTAATATTTGGCAAGATTTGGCAAGATATAACAACATAAGATTTTGCAAGATTTGGCAAGATATGAAGGTAAGATTAAGCAAGATTGGGTAAGATATGACAAGGTAAGAATTGGAAAGATTTGGCAAGATATGACAAGGTAAGATTTGTCAAGATTTGGCAAGATATGAGAAGGCAAGATTAAGCAAGATTTGGCAAGATATGAAAAAGTAAGATTAGGCAAGATATGGCAAGATATTACATAGTAAGATTTGGCAAGATATGACAGGGTAAGATTTGGCAAGATTTGGCAAGATATGACAAGGTAAGATTAAACAAGATTTGGCAAAATATGACAAGGTAAGATTTGGCAAGATTTGGCGAGATGTGACAAGGTAAGATTAGTCAAGATTTGGCAAGATATGAAAAAGTAAGAATAAGCAAGATTTGGCAAGATAAGACAACGTAAGATCAGGCAAGATTTGGCAAGATATGACAAGGTAAGATTTGGCAAGATTAGGCAAGATATGACACGGTAAGATTTGGCAAGATTTGGCCAGATTTGGCAAGATATGACAAGGTAAGATTCGGCAAGATTAGGCAAGAAATGACAAGGTAAGATTTGGCTAGATTAGGCAAGATATGACAAGGTAAGATTAGGCAAGATTTGGTAAGATATGCCAAGGTAAGATTAGTCAAGATTAGGCAAGATATGACAAGGTAATATTTGGCAAGATTTGGCAAGATATGACAAGATAAGATGTGGCAAGATTTGGCAAGATATGATAAGGTAAGATTAAGCAAGATTTTGTAAGATATGACAAGGTAAGATTAGGTAAGATTTGGTAAGATAAGACAAGGTAAGCTTTGGCAAGATTTGACAAGGTAAGATTAGTCAAGATTTGGCAAGATATGACAAGGTAATATTTGGCAAGATTTGGCAATATATGACAAGGTGAGATTAAGCAAGATTTGACAAGATATGAAAAAGTAAGATTAGGCAAGGTTTGGCAAGATATGACAAGGTAACATTAGGCAAGATTTGGCAAGTTATGACAAGGTAAAATTTGGCAAGACTTGGCAAGATATGACAAGGTAAGATTTGGCAAGATTTGGCAAGATATGAGAAGGTAGGATTAAGCAAGATTTGGCAAGATATGAAAAGGAAGAATAGGCAAGATTTGGCAAGATATGACAACTTAAAGGTAAGACTTGGCAAGATTTGGCAAGATATGACAAGGTAAGATCAGGCAAGATTTGGCAAGATATGAGAAGGTAAGATATGGCAAGATTAGGCAAGAAATGACAAGGTAAGATTTGGCAAGATTTGGCAAGATTTGGTAAGATATGACAAGGTAAGATTCGGCAAGATTTGGCAAGATATGACAAGGTAAGATTAGGCAAGATTTAGCAAGATATGACAAAGTAAGATTTGGCAAGATTTGGCAAGATATGACAAGGTAATATTTGGCAAGATTTGGCAAGATATGACAGGATAAGATTTGGCAAGATTTGGCAAGATATGAAGATAAAATTAAGCAAGATTTGGCAAGATTTGAAAAAGTAAGATAAGGCAAGATTTGGCAAGATATGACAAGGTAAGATTTGGCAAGATTTGGCAAGATATGACAAGGTAAGGTTAAGCAAGATTTGGAAAGATATGAAAAAGTTAGATTAGGCAAGAATTGGCAAGATATGACAAGGTAAGATTTGGCAAGATTTGGCAAGATATGACAAGGTAAGATTAAGCTAGATTTCTTAAGATATGGCAAGGTAAGATTTGGCAAGATTTGGCAAGATATGACAAGGTAAGATTTGGCAAGATTTGGCAAGATATGACAAGGTAAGATTAAACAAGATTAAGCAAGATTTTAGCAAGATATGTCAAGGTAAGATTTGGCAAGATTTGTTAAGGTATGACAAGGTATTATATGGCAAGATTTCGCAAGATATGACAAGGTAATATTTGGCAAGATATGGCAAGATATGACAAGGTAATATTTGGCAAGATTTGGCAAGATATGACAAGGTAAGATTTGGCAAGATTAGGCAAGATATGACAAGATAAGATTTGGCAAGATTTGGCAAGATTTGGAAAGATATGGCAAGGTAAGATTCGGCAAGATTTGGCAAGATTAGGCAAGATATGACAAGGTAAGATTAAGCAAGATTTGTCGAGATATGAAAAGGTAAGAATTGGCAAGATTTGGCAAGGAATGACAAGGTAATATTTGGCAAGATTAGGCAAGGTATGAAAAAGTAAGATTAAGCAAGATTTGGCAAGATATGACAAGGTAAGATTAGTCAAGATTTGGCAAGATATGACAAGGAAAGATTAAGCAAGATTTGGTAAGAAATGACAAGTTAAGATTTGGCAAGATTTGGCAAGATATGACAAGGTAAGATTCGGCAAGATTTGGCAAGATATGACAAGGTAAGATTAAGCAAGATTTGGTAAGATATGACAACGTAAGATTTGGCAAGATTTGGCAAGATATGCAAAAAGTAAGATTCGGCAAGATTAGGCAAGATATGACAAGGTAAGATTAATCAAGATTTGGCAAGATATGACAAGGTAAGATTTAACAAGATTAGGCAACATATGACAAGGTAAGATTTGGCAAGATTTGGCAAGATATGACAGGGTAAGAATTGGAAAGATTTGGCAAGATATGACAAGGTAAGATTAAGCAAGATTTGATAAGATATGACAAGGTAAGATTTGGCAAGATTTGGCAAGATATGACAAGGTAAGATTTGGCAAGATTTGGCAAGATATGGCAAGGTAAGATTAGTCAAGATTTGTCAAGATATGACAAGGTAAGATTTAGCAAGATTAGGCAAGATTTGGCGAGTTATGACAAGGTAAGATTTGGTAAGATTTGGCAAGATATGACAAGGTAAGATTAAGCAAGATTCGGCAAGATATGAAAAGTAAGATAAGGCAAGATTTTGCAAAATATGACAACTGAAGGTAAGATTTGGCAAGATTTTGCAAGATATGACATGGTAAGATTAAGCAAGATTTGGCTAGATATGAAAAAGTAAGATTAGACAAGATTTGGCAAGATATGACAAGTTAAGATTTGGCAAGATTAAGCAAGATATGAAGGTAAGATTAGACAAGATTTGGCAAGATATAACAAGATAAGATTTGGCAAGATTTGGCAAGATATGACAAGGGAATATTTGGCAAGATTTGGCAAGATATGACAAGGTAAGATTCGGCAAGAATTGGCAAGATATAACAAGGTAATATTTGGCAAGATTTGGCAAGATATGACAAGGTAAGATTAGTCAAGATTTGGCAAAATATAACAAGGTAAGATTTGGCAATATTTGGCAAGATATGATAAGGTAATATTAAGCAAGATTTGACAAGATATGAGAAGATAAAATTTGGCAAGATTTGACAAGATATGACAAGGTAAGATTGAGCAAGATTTGGCAAGATATGACAAGGTAATGTTTGGCAAGATTTGGCAAGATATGACAAGGTGAGATTAAGCAAGATTTTGCAAGATATGAATAAGTAAGATTAAGGAAGATTTCGTAAGATATGAAAAGGTAAGCTTTTGCAAGATATGACAAGGAAAGATTCGTCAAGATTTGGCAAGTTATGACAAGATAAGATTTGGCAAGATTTGGCAAGATATGAAGGTAAGATTTGGCAAGATTTGGCAATATATGACAAGGTGAGATTAAGCAAGATTTGGCAAGATATGAAAAAGTAAGATTAGGCAAGATTTGGCAAGATATGACAAGGTAAGATCAGGCAAGATTTGGCAAGATATGACAAGGTAAGATTTGGCAAGATTTGGCAAGATATGACAAGGTAAGATTTGGCAAGATTTGGCAAGATATGAGAAGGTAAGATTAAGCAAGATTTGGCTAGATATGAAAAGGAAGAATAGGCAAGATTTGGCAAGATATGACAACTTATAGGTAAGACTTGGCAAGATTTGGCAAGATATGACAAGGTAAGATCAGGCAAATTGGCAAGATATGACATAGTAAGATTTGGCAAGATTTTGCAAGATATGACAGGGTAAGATTTGGCAAGATTTGGCAAGATATGAGAAGATAAGATTTGGCAAGATTTGGCAAGATATGACAAGGTGAGATTAAGCAAGATTTGGCTTAGTCAAGATTTGGCAAGATATGACAAGGTAAGAATTGGCAAGATTAGCAAGATATGACAAGGTAATATTTGGCAAGATTTGGCAAGATATGACAAATAACATTTGGAAAGATTTGGCAAATATGACAAGGTAATATTAAGCAAGATTTGGTAAGATATGACAAGGTAAGATTTGGCAAGATTTGGCAAGATATGACAAGGTAAGATTTGGCAAGATTTGGCTTGATATGAGAAGGTAAGATTAAGCAAGATTTGGCAAGATATGTAAAATAAGATTAGGCTAGATTTGGCAAGAATTACATGGTAAGATTTGGCAAGAAAATATGACAAGGTAAGATTAAGCAATATTTGGCAAGATATGACAAGGTAAGATTAGGCAAGATTTGGCAAGATATGACAAGGTAATATTTGGTAAGATTTGGCAAGATATGACAAGGTAAGATTAAGCAAGATTAGGTAAGATATGACAAGGTAAGATTTAGGAAAATTGGTAAGATATGAAGGTAAGATTTGGCAAGAGTAGGGAAGATATGACAAGGTAAGATTTGGCAAGATTTGGCAAGATTTGGCGAGATATGACAAGTAAGATTTGGCAAGATTTGGCAAGATATGACAAGGTAAGATTCGGCAAGATTAGGCAAGAAATGACAAGGTAAGAGTTGGCCAGATTAGGCAAGATATGACAAGGTAAGATTAGGCAAGATTTGGGAAGATATGCCAAGGTAAGATTAGGCAAGATTAGGCAAGATATGACAAGGTAATATTTGGCAAGATTTGGCAAGATATGACAAGATAAGATGTGGCAAGATTTGGCAAGATATGATAAGGTAAGATTAAGCAAGATTTGGTAAGATATGACAAGGTAAGATTAGGTAAGATTTGGTAAGATATGACAAGGTAAAAGTGGGCAAGATTTGGCAAGATATGACAAGGTAATATTTGGCAAGATTTGGCAATATATGACAAGGTGAGATTAAGCAAGATTTGGCAAGATATGAAAAAGTAAGATTAGGCAAGATATGGCAAGATATGACAAGGTAACATTAGGCAAGATTTGGCAAGTTATGACAAGGTAAAATTTGGCAAGATTTGGCAAGATATGACAAGGTAAGATTTGGCAAGATTTGGCAAGATATGAGAAGGTAGGATTAAGCAAGATTTGGCAAGATATGAAAAGGAAGAATAGGCAAGATTTGGCAAGATATGACAACTTAAAGGTAAGACTTGGCAAGATTTGGCAAGATATGACAAGGTAAGATCAGGCAAGATTTGGCAAGATCTGAGAAGGTAAGATATGGCAAGATTAGGCAAGATATGACAAGGTAAGATTTGGCAAGATGTGGCAAGATTTGGTAAGATATGACAAGGTAAGATTCGGCAAGATTTGGCAAGATATGACAAGGTAAGATTAGGCAAGATTTGGCAAGATATGACAAGGTAAGATTAAGGTAGATTTGTTAAGATATGACAAGGTAAGATTTGGCAAGATTTGGCAAGATATGACAAGGTAAGATTTGGAAAGATTTGGCAAGATATGACAAGGTAAGATTAAACAAGATTTGGCAAGATTTGAAAAAGTAAGATTAGGCAAGATTTGGCAAGATATGCCAAGGTAAGATTTGGCAAGATTTGGCAAGATATGACAAGGTAATATTTGGCAAGATTTGGCAAGATATGATAAAATAAGATTTGGAAAGATTTGGCCAATATGATAAGGTAAGATTAAGCAAGATTTGGTAAGATATGACAAGGTAAGATTTGGCAAGATTTGGCAAGATATGACAAGGTAAGATTTGGCAAGATTTGGCTTGATATGAGAAGGTAAGATTAAGCAAGATTTGGCAAGATATGAAAAAGTAAGATTAGGCATGAGTTGGTAAGAAATTACATGGTAAGATTTGGCAAGATATGACAAGGTAAGATTAAGCAAGATTTGGCAAGATATGACAAGGTAAGATTAGGCAAGATTTGGCAAGATATGACAAGGTAAGATTAAGCAAGTTTAGGCAAGATATGACAACTTAAGGTAAGTTTAGAAAAAACTTGGTAAGATATGAAGGTAAGATTTGGCAAGAGTAGGGATGATATGACAAGGTAAAATTTGGCAATATTTGGCAAGATTTGGCGAGATATGACAAAGTAAGATTTGGCAAGATTTGGCAAGATATGACAAGGTAAGATTAAGCAAGATTTGGCACGATATTAAAAAGTAAGATTAGGCAAGATTTGGCAAAGTATGACATGGTAAGATTTGGCAAGATTTGGCAAGATATGACAAGGTAAGATTTGGTAAGATTTGGCAAGATATGACAAGGTAAGATTAGGCAAGATTTGGCAAGATATGACAATGTAAGATTTGGCAAGATTTGGCGAGATATGACAAGGTAAGATTTGGCAAAATTTGGCAAGATATGACAAGGTAAGATTAGTCAAGATTTGGCAAGATATCACAACTTAAAGGTAAGGCTTGGCAAGATTTGGCAAGATATGACAAGGTAAGATCAGGCAAGATTTGGCAAGATATGACAAGGTAAGATTTGACAAGATTAGGCAAGATATGACAAGGTAAGATTTGGCAAGATTTGGTAAGATATGACTAGGTAAGATTCGGCAAGATTTGGCAAGATTTGACAAGGTAAGATTTGGCAAGATTTGGTAAGATATGACTAGGTAAGATTCGGCAAGATTTGGCAAGATTTGACAAGGTAAGATTAGGCAAGATTTGGTAAGATATGACAAGGTAAGATTTTGCAAGATTTGGCAAGATATGACAAGGTAATATTTGGCAAGATTTGGCAAGATATGACAAGATAAGATTAGTCAAGATTTGGCAAGATATGACAAGGTAAAATTAAGCAAGATTTGGTAAGATATGACAATGTAAGATTAGGCAAGATTTGGCAAGATATGACATGGTAAGATTATGCAAGATTTGGCAAGATATGAAAAAGTAAGATTAGGCAAGATTTGGCAAGATATTACATGGTAAGATTCGGCAAGATTTGGCAAGATATGACAAGATAAGATTTGGCAAGATTTGGCAAGATATGACAAGGTAAGATTAGGCAAGATTTGGCAAGATATGACAAGGTAATATTTGGTAAGATTTGGCAAGATATGACAAGGTAAGATTAAACAAGATTAGGCAAGCTATGACAAGGTAAGTTTAGGCAAAACTTGGTAAGATATGAAGGTAAGATTTGGCAAGAGTAGGCAAGATATGACAAGGTAAGATTTGGCAAGATTTGGCAAGATTTGGCGAGATATGACAAAGTAAGATTTGGCAAGATTTGGCAAGATATGACAAGGTAAGATTAAGCAAGATTTGGCAAGATATGAAAAGTAAGATTTGGCAAGATTTGGCAAGATATGATAAGTTAAAGGTAAGACTTGGCAAGATTTGGCAAGATATGACAAGGTAAGATCAGGCAAGATTTGGCAAGATAATACAAGGTAAGATTTGGCAAGATTAGGTAAGATATGACAAGGTAAGATCAGGCAAGATTTGGCAAGATATGACAAGATAAGAATTGGCAAGATTTGGCAAGATATGAAGGTAAGATTATAAGTAAGATTTGGTAAGATATGACAAGGTAAGAATTGGAAAGATTTGGTAAGATATGACAAGGTAGGATTTGGCAAGATTTGGCTAGATATGACAAGGTAAGATTAAGCAAGATTTGGCAAGATATGAAAAAGTAAGATTAGGTAAGATTTGGTAAAATATGACATGGAAAGATTTGGCAAGATTTGGCAAGATATGACAAGGTAAGATTAGGCAAGATTTGGCAAGATACGACAAGGTAAGATTAGGCAAGATTTGGCAAGATATGACAATGTAAGATTTGGCAAGATTTGGCGAGATATGACAAGGTAAGATTTGGCAAGATTTGGCAAGATATAACAAGGTAAGATTAAGCAAGATTTGGCAAGATATGAAAAAGTAAGATTAGGCAAGATTTGGCAAGATATGACAAGGTAATATTTGGTAAGATTAGGCCAGGTATGACGAGGTAAGATTAAGAGTTTAGGCAAGATATGACAAGGTAAGTTTAGGCAGAATTGGGTAAGATATGAAGGTAAGATTTGGCAAGAGTAGGCAAGATATGAGAAGGTAAGATTTGGCAAGATTTGGCAAGATTTGGCGAGATATGACAAGGTAAGATTTGGCAAGATTTGGCAAGATATGATAAGGTAAGATTAAGCAAGATTTGGCAAGATATGAAAAAGTAAGATTAGGCAAGATTTGGCAAAATATGACATGGTAAGATTTGGCAAGATTTGGCAAGACATGACAAGGTAAGATTTGGCAAGATATGGCAAGATATGACAAGGTAAGATTCGGCAAGATTTGGCAAGATATGACAAATTGATAGTAAGATTTGGCAAGATTAGGCAAGATATGACAAGGTAAGATTAGGTAAGATTTGGTAAGTTATGCCAATGTAAGATTTGGCAAGATTTGGCGAGATATGAAAAGGTAAGATTTGGCAAGATTTGGCAAGATATGACAAGGTAATATTAGGCAAGATTTGGCAAGATATGACAAGGTAAGATTAGTCAAGATTTGGCAAGATATGAAAAAGTAGGAATAGGCAAGATTAGGCCAGATATGACAACTTAAAGGTAAGGCTTGGCAAGATTTGGCAAGATATGACAAGGTAAGATTAAGCAAGATTTGGCAAGATATGAAAAAGTAAGATTAGGCAAGATTAGGCAAGATATGACAAGGTAAGATTTGGCAAGATTTGGCAAGATATGACAAGGTAAGATTAGGCAAGATTTGGCAAGATATGACAAGTTAACATTTGGTAAGATTTGGCAAGATATGACAAGGTAAAATTAAGCTAGATTAGGCAGGATATGACAAGGTAAGTTTAGGCAAGATTTGGTAAGATGTGAAGGTAAGATTTGGCAAGAGTAGGCAAGATATGACAAGGTAAGATTAAGCAAGATTTGACAAGATTTGCCGAGATATGACAAAGTAAGATTTGGCAAGATTTGGCAAGATATGACAAGGTAAGATTAAGCAAGATTTGGCAAGATATGAAAAAGTAAGATTAGGCAAGATTTGGCAAGATATGATAAGTTAAAGGTAAGACTTGGCAAGATTTGGCAAGTTATGACAAGGTAAGATCAGGCATGACTTGGCAAGATATGAAGGTAAGATTTGGCAAGATTAGGCAAGATATGACAAGGTAAGATTTGGCAAGATTTGGCAAGATTTGGCAAGATCTGACAAGGTAAGATCAGGCAAGATTTGGTAAGATATGACAAGGTAAGATTTGGCAAGATTAGGCAAGATATGGCAAGGTAAGATTTGGCAAGATTTGGCAAGATATGACAAGGTAAGATTAAGCAAGATTTAGCAAGATATGAAAAAGTAAGATTAGGCAAGATTAGGCAAGATAAGACAAGGTAAGATTTGGAAAGATTTGGCAAGATATGACAAGGTAAGATTAGGCAAGATTTGGCAAGATATGACAAGGTAATATTTGGTAAGATTTGGCAAGATATGACAAGGTACGATTAAGCTAGATAAGGCAAGATATGACAAGGTAAGTTTAGGCAAGATTTGGTAAGATGTGAAGGTAAGATTTGGCAAGAGTAGGCAAGATATGACAAGGTAAGATTAAGCAAGATTTGGCAAGATTTGCCGAGATATGACAAAGTAAGATTTGGCAAGATTTGGCAAGATATGACAAGGTAAGATTAAGCAAGATTTGGCAAGATATGAAAAAGTAAGATTAGGCAAGATTTGGTAAGATATGATAAGTTAAAGGTAAGACTTGGCAAGATTTGGCAAGTTATGACAAGGTAAGATCAGGCATGACTTGGCAAGATATGAAGGTAAGATTTGGCAAGATTAGGCAAGATATGACAAGGTAAGATTTGGCAAGATTTGGCAAGATTTGGCAAGATATGACAAGGTAAGATTAGGCAAGATTTGGCAAGATATGACAAGGTAATATTTGGTAAGATTTGGCAAGATATGACAAGGTAAGATTAAACAAGATTAGGCAAGCTATGACAAGGTAGGTTTAGGTAAAATTTGGTAAGATATGAAGGTAATATTTGGCAAGAGTAGGCAAGATATGACAAGGTAAGATTTGGCAAGATTTGGCAAGATTTGGCGAGATATGAAAAAGTAAGATTTGGCAAGATTTGGCAAGATATGACAAGGTAAGATTAAGCAAGATTTTGCAAGATATGACAAGGTAAAATTAGTCAAGATTTGGCAAGATATGAAAAAGTAAGAATAGGCAAGATTTGGCCAGATATGACAACTTAAAGGTAAGGCTTGGCAAGATTTGGCAAGATATGACAAGGTAAGATCAGGCAAGATTTGGCAAGATTTGGCAAGATATGATAAGTTAAAGGTAAGACTTGGCAAGATTAGGTAAGATATGACAAGGTATGATCAGGCAAGATTTGGCAAGATATGACAAGATAAGAATTGGAAAGATTTGGTAAGATATGACAAGGTAAGATTTGGCAAGATTTGGCTAGATATGACAAGGTAAAATTAAGCAAGATTTGGCAAGATATGAAAAAGTAAGATTAGGCAAGATTTGGTAAAATATGACATGGAAAGATTTGGCAAGATTTGGCAAGATATGACAAGGTAAGATTTGGCAAGATTTGGCAAGATACGACAAGGTAAGATTAGGCAAGATTTGGCAAGATATGACAATGTAAGATTTGGCAAGATTTGGCGAGATATGACAAGGTAAGATTTTGCAAGATTTGGCAAGATATGACAAGGTAAGATTAGGCAAGATTTGGCAAGATATGACAAGGTAAGATTAGTCAAGATTTGGCAAGATATGAAAAAGTAAGAATAGGCAAGATTTGGCCAGATATGACAACTTAAAGGTAAGGCTTGGCAAGATTTGGCAAGATATGACAAGGTAAGATCAGGCAAGATTTGGTAAGATATGACAAGGTAAGATTTGGCAAGGTTAGGCAAGATATGACAAGGTAAGATTTGGCAAGATTTGACAAGATATGACAAGGTAAGATTAAGCAAGATTTGGCAAGATATGAAAAAGTAAGATTAGGCAAGATTTGGCAAGATATGACAAGGTAAGATTTGGCAAGATTTGGCAAGATATGACAAGGTAAGATTAGGCAAAATTTGGCAAGATATGACAAGGTAATATTTGGTAAGATTTGGCAAGATATGACAAGGTAAGATTAAGCAAGTTTAGGCAAGATATGACAAGGTAAGTTTAGGCAAAATTTGGTAAGATATGAAGGTAAGATTTGGCAAGAGTAGGCAAGATTTGAGAAGGTATGATTTGGCAAGATTTGGCAAGATTTGGCGAGATATGACAAAGAAAGATTTGGCAAGATTTGGCAAGATATGACAAGGTAAGATTAAGCAAGATTTGGCAAGATATGAAAAAGTAAGATTAGGCAAGATTTGGCAAAATATGACATGGTAAGATTTGGCAAGATTTTGCAAGACATGACAAGGTAAGATTTGGCAAAATTTGGCAAGATTTGACAAGATATGACTAGGTAAGATTAAGCTAGATTTGGCAAGATATGAAAAAGTAAGATTAGGCAAGATTTGGCAAGATATGACAAGGTAAGATTTGGCAAGATTTGGCAAGATATGACAAGGTAAGATTTGGCAAGATTTGGCAAGATATGACAAGGTAATATTTGGTAAGATTTGGCCAGATATGACAAGGTAAGATTAAGCAAGTTTAGGCAAGATATGACAAGGTAAGTGTAGGCAAAATTTGGTAAGATATGAAGGTAAGATTTGGCAAGAGTAGGCAAAATTTGAGAAGGTATGATTTGGCAAGATTTGGCAAGATTTGGCGAGATATGACAAGGTAAGATTTGGCAAGATTTGGCAAGATATGACAAGGTAAGATTAAGCAAGATTTGGCAAGATATGAAAAAGTAAGATTAGGCAAGATTTGGCAAAATATGACATGGTAAGATTTGGCAAGATTTTGCAAGACATGACAAGGTAAGATTTGGCAAGATTTGGCAAGATATGACAAATTGATAGTAAGATTTGGCAAGATTAGGCAACATATGACAAGGTAAGATTAGGCAAGATTTGGTAAGATATGCCAATGTAAGATTTGGCAAGATTTGACGAGATATGACAAGGTAAGATTTGGCAAGATTTGGCAAGATATAACAAGGTAAGATTAGGCAAGATTTGGCAAGATATGACAAGGTAAGATTAGTCAAGATTTGGCAAGATATGAAAAAGTAAGAATAGGAAAGATTTGGCCAGATATGACAACTTAAAGGTAAGGCTTGGCAAGATTTGGCAAGATATGACAAGGTAAGATCAGGCAAGATTTGGTAAGATATGACAAGGTAAGATATGGCAAGATTAGGCAAGATATGACAAGGTAAGATTTGGCAAGATTTGGCAAGATATGACAAGGTAAGATTAAGCAAGATTTGGCAAGATATGAAAAAGTAAGATTAGGCAAGATTAGGCAAGATATGACCAGGTAAGATTAGGCAAGATTTGGCAAGATATGACAAGGTAAGATTAGGCAAGATTTGGCAAGATATGACAAATTGATAGTAAGATTTGGCAAGATTAGGCAACATATGACAAGGTAAGATTAGGCAAGATTTGGTAAGATATGCCAATGTAAGATTTGGCAAGATTTGACGAGATATGACAAGGTAAGATTTGGCAAGATTTGGCAAGATATAACAAGGTAAGATTAGGCAAGATTTGGCAAGATATGACAAGGTAAGATTAGTCAAGATTTGGCAAGATATGAAAAAGTAAGAATAGGAAAGATTTGGCCAGATATGACAACTTAAAGGTAAGGCTTGGCAAGATTTGGCAAGATATGACAAGGTAAGATCAGGCAAGATTTGGTAAGATATGACAAGGTAAGATATGGCAAGATTAGGCAAGATATGACAAGGTAAGATTTGGCAAGATTTGGCAAGATATGACAAGGTAAGATTAAGCAAGATTTGGCAAGATATGAAAAAGTAAGATTAGGCAAGATTAGGCAAGATATGACCAGGTAAGATTAGGCAAGATTTGGCAAGATATGACAAGGTAAGATTAGGCAAGATTTGGCAAGATATGACAAGGTAATATTTGGTAAGATTTGGCAAGATATGACAAGGTAAGATTAAGCAAGTTTAGGCAAGATATGACAAGGTAAGTTTAGGCAAAAATTGGTAAGATATGAAGGTAAGATTTGGCTAGAGTAGGCAAGATATGACAAGGTAAGATTTGGCAAGATTTGGCAAGATTTGGCGAGATATGACAAAGTAAGATTTGGCAAGATTTGGCAAGATATGACAAGGTAAGATTAAGCAAGATTTGGCAAGATATGAAAAAGTAAGATTAGGCAAGATTTGGCAAAATATGACATGGTAAGATCAGGCAAGATTTGGCAAGACATGACAAGGTAAGATTCGGCAAGATTTGGCAAGATATGACAAGGTAAGATTCGGCAAGATTTGGCAAGATATGACAAATTGATAGTAAGATTTGGCAAGATTAGGTAAGATATGACAAGGTAAGATTAGGCAAGATTTGGTAAGATATGCCAAGGTAAGAGTTAGCAAGATTTGGCATGATATGACAAGGTAATATTTGGCAAGATTCGGCAAGATATGACAAGATTAGATTTGGCAAGATTGAGCAATATATGACAAGGTAAGATTAAGCAAGATTTGGTAAGATATGACAAGGTAAGATTAGGCAAGATTTGGCAAGATATGACAAGGTAAGATTAAGCAAGATTTGGTAAGATATGAAAAAGTATGATTAGGCAAGATTTGGGAAGATATTACATATTAAGATTTGGCAAGATTTGGCAAGATATGACAAGGTAAGATTTGGCAAGATTTGGCAAGATATGACAAGGTAAGATTTGGCAAGATTTGGCAAGATATGACAAGGTAAGATTAGGTAAGATTTGGCAAGATATGACAAGGTAATATTTGGTAAGATTTGGCAAGATATGACAAGGTAAGATTAAGCTAGATTAGGCAAGATATGACAAGGTAAGTTTAGGCAAGATTTGGTAAGATGTGAAGGTAAGATTTGGCAAGAGTAGGCAAGATATGACAAGGTAAGATTAAGCAAGATTTGGCAAGATTTGCCGAGATATAACAAAGTAAGATTTGGCAAGATTTGGCAAGATATGACAAGGTAAGATTAAGCAAGATTTGGCAAGATATGAAAAAGTAAGATTAGGCAAGATTTGGCAAGATATGATAAGTTAAAGGTAAGACTTGGCAATATTTGGCAAGTTATGACAAGGTAAGATCAGGCATGACTTGGCAAGATATGAAGGTAAGATTTGGCAAGATTAGGCAAGATATGACAAGGTAAGATTCGGCAAGATTTGGCAAGATTTGGAAAAATATGGTAAGGTAAGATTCGGCAAGATTTGGCAAGATATGACAAGGTAAGATTTGGCAAGATTAAGCAAGATATGACAAGGTAAGATAAGGCAAGATTTGGCAAGATACGACAAGGTATGATTTGGCAAGATTTGGCAAGATATGACAAGGTAAGATTTGGCAAGATTAGGCAAGCTATGACAAGGTAAGTTTAGGCAAAATGTGGCAAGATATGACAAGGTAAGAATAAGCAAGATTTGGTAAGATATGACAAGGTAAGATTAAGCAAAATTTGGCAAGATATGCCAAGGTAAGATTAGGCAAAATTTGGCAAGATATGACAAGGTAAGATTAAGCAAGATTTGGCAAGATATGACAAGGTAAGATTTGGCAAGATTAGGCAAGATTTGGCGAGATATGACAAGATAAGATTTGGCAAGATTTGGCTAGATATGACAAGGTACGATTTGGCAACATATGAAAAAGTAAGATTAGGTAAGATTTGGCAAGATATGACAAGGTAAGATTTGGCAAGATTTGGCAAGATATGATAAGGTAAGATTAAGCAAAATTTGTCAAGATATGAAAAAGTAAGATTAGGCAAGATTTGGCAAAATATGACAAGGTAAGGCTTGGCAAGAATTGGCAAGATATGATAAGCTAAGATTAAGCAAGATTTGGCAAGATATGACAAGTTAATGTTTGGCAAGATTTGGCAAGATATGACAAGGTGAGATTAAGCAAGATTTGACAAGATATGAAAAAGTAAGATTTGGCAAGATTTGGCAAGAAATGACAAGGTAAGATTTGGCAAGATTTAGCGAGATATGACAAGGTAAGATTTGGCAAGACTTGGCAAGATATGACAAGGTAAGATTAAGCAAGATTCGGCAAGATATGATAAAGTAAGAATAGGCAAGATTTGCCAAGATAGGACAACTTAAAGGTAAGACTTGGCAAGATATGAAAAGGTAAGATTTGGCAAAATTTGGCAAGATATGATAAGGTAATATTTGGCAAGATTTGGCATAATATGACAAGATAAGATTTGGCAAGATTTGGCAAGATATGACATGGTAAGATTAAGCAAGATTTGGTAAGATATGACAAGGTAAGAATTGGAAAGATTTGACAACATATGACAAGGTAGGATTCGGCATTATTTGGTAAGATATGACAAGGTAAGATTAGTCAAGATTTGTCAAGATATGACAAAGTAAGATTTGGCAAGATTCGGCAAGATTTGGCAAGATATGAAAAGGTAAGACTTTGTTGGATTTGGCAAGATATGACAAGGTAAGATTTGGCAAGATTTGGCAAGATATGACAAGTTAAGTTTAAGCAAGATTTGGTAAGATATGACAAGGTAAGATTTGGCAAGATTTGGCAAGATATGACAAGGTAAGATTTGGCAAGATTTGGCAAGATATGACAAGGTAAGATTAGTCAAGATTTGGCAACATATGACAAGGTAAGATTTGGCAAGATTAGTCAAGATTTGGCGAGATATGACAAGTTAAATTTGGTGAGATTTGGCAAGATATGACAAGGTAAGATTAAGCAAGATTTGGCAAGATATGAAACGTAAGATAAGGCAAGATTTGGAAGATATGACAACTGAAGGTAAGATTTGGCAAGATTTGGCAAGATATGACATGGTAAGATTAAGCAAGATTTTGCTAGATATGAAAAAGCAAGATTAGGCAAGATTTTGCAACATATGACAAGGTAAGTTTTGGCAAGATTTGGCGAGATATGACAAGTTAAGATTTGGCAAGATTAAGCAAGATATGACAAGATAAGATTAGGCAAGATTTGGCAAAATATGACTAGGTAAGATTCGGCAAGATTTGGCAAGAAATGACAAGGTAAGATTCGGCAAGATTTGGCAAGATATGACAAGGTAAGATTCGGCAAGATTTGGCAAGATATGACAAGGCAAGATTTGGCAAAATTTGGCAAGATATGACAAGGTAAGATTTGGCAAGATTAGGCAAGATATGACAAGTTATATTTAAGCAAGATTTGGCAAGATATGACAAGGTAAGATTAAGCAAGATTTGGTAATATATGACAAGTGAAGATTTTGCAAGATATGAAAAGGTAAGATTCGGCAAGATTTGGCAAGATATGACAAGGTAAGATTAGTCAAGATTTGGCAAGATATGACAAGGTAAGATTTGGCAAGATTAGGCAAGATTTGGCGAGATCTGACAATGTAAGATTTGTCAAGATTTGGCAAGATATGACAAGGTAAGATTAAGCAAGATTTGGCAAGATATGAAAAAGTATGATTAGGCAAGATTTGGCAAGATATGACAAGGTAAGATTTGGCAAGATTTGGCAAGAGTTAAGATTTGGCAAGATTTGGCAAGATATGAAAAAGTAAGATTTGGCAAGATTTGGCAAGATATGACAAGGTAAGATTAGGCAAGATTTGGCAAGATTTGGCGAGATATGACAAAATAAGATTTGGCAAGATTTGGCAAGATTTGGCAAGATATGACAAGGTAAGATTTGGCAAGATTTGGCAAGATATGAGAAGGTAAGATTAGTCAAGATTTGTCAACATATGACAAGGTAAAATTTGGCAAGATTAGGCAAGATTTGGCAACATATGACAAGGTAAGATTCGGCAATATTTGACAAGATATGACAAGGTAAGATTAGTCAAGATTTGTCAAGATATGACAAGGTAAGATTTGGCAAGATTAGGCAAGATTTTGCGAGATATGACAAGGTAAGACTTTGTTGGATTTGGCAAGATATGACAAGGTAAGATTTGGCAAGATTTGGCAAGATATGACATGTTAAGTTTAAGCAAGATTTGGTAAGATATGACAAGGTAAGATTTGGCAAGATTTGGCAAGATATGACAAGGTAAGATTTGGCAAGATTTGGCAAGATATGGCAAGGTAAGATTTGTCAAGATTTGGCAAGATATGACAAAATAAGATTTGGCATGATTAGGCAAGATTTGGCGAGATATGACAAGTTAAGATTTGGTAAGATTTGGCAAGATATGACAAGGTAAGATTAAGCAAGATTTGGCAAGATATGAAAAGTAAGATAAGGCAAGATTTGGCAAGAATTGACAACTGAAGGTAAGATTTGGCAAGATTTGGCAAGATATGACATGGTAAGATTAAGCAAGATTTGGCTAGATATGAAAAAGTAAGATTAGGCAAGATTTGGCAAGATATGACAAGATAAGATTTGGCAAGATTTGGCAAGATATGACAAGGTCATATTTGGCAAGATTTGGCAAGATATGACAAGGTAAGATTTGGCAAGATTTGGCAAGATATGACAAGGTAAGATGTGGTAAGATTAGGCAAGATATGAAAAGGTAAGATTAGGCAAGATTTGGCAAGATATGACAAGGTAAGATTTGGCAAGATTTGGCAAGATATGATAAGGTAATATTTGGCAAGATTTGGCAAGATATCACAAGATAAGATTTGGCAAGATTTGGCAAGATATGACAAGGTAAGATTAAGCAAGATTTGGTAATATATGTCAATTTATGATTTTGCAAGATGTGACAAGGTAAGATTCAGCAAGATTTGGCAAGATATGACAAGGTAAGATTAGTCAAGATTTGGCAAGATATGACAAGGTAAGATTTGGAAAGATTAGGCAAGATTTGGCGAGATCTGACAAGGTAAGATTTGGCAAGATTTGGCAAGATATGACAAGGTAAGATTAAGCAGGATTTGGCAAGATATGATAAAGTAAGATTAGGTAAGATTTGGCAAGATATGACAAGATGAGATTTGGCAAGCTTTGGCAAGATATGACAAGGTAAGATTTGGCAAGATTTGGCAAGATATGATAGAGTAAGATTTGGCAAGATTTGGCAAGATATGACAAGGTAAGATTCGGCAAGATTTGGCAAGATTTGGCGAGATATGACAAGATAAGATTTGGCAAGTTTTGGCGAGATATGACAAGGTAAGATTTGGCAAGATTTGGCAAGATATGACAAGGTAAGATTTGGCAAGATTAGGCAAGATTTGGAAACATATGGCAAAGTAAGATTCGGAAAAATTTGGCAAGATATGACAAGGTAGAATTTGGCAAGATTAGACAAGATATGACAAGGTAAGATTAGGCAAGATTTGGCAAGATATGAGAAGGTAAGATTAAGCAAGATTTGGTAAGATATGACAAGGTAAGATTTGGCAAGATTTGGTAAGATATGACAAGGTAAGATTAGTCAAGATTTGTCAAGATATGACAAGGTAAGATTTGGCAAGATTAGGCAAGATTTGGCGAGATACGACAAGGTACGATTTGGCAAGATTTGGCAAGATATGACAAGGTAAGACTAAGCAAGATTTGGCAAGATATGAAAAAGTAATATTAGGCAAGATTAGGCAAGATATGACATGGTAAGATTTGGCAAGATTCGGCAAGACATGACAAGGTAAGATTAAGCTAGCTATAGATTTGGTAAGATATGACAAGGTAAGATTTGGCAAGATTTGGCAAGATATGACAAGGTAAGATTTGGCAAGATTTAGCAAGATATGACAAGGTAAGATAAAGCAAGATTAGGCAAGATTTGAAAAAGTAAGATTAGGCAAGATTTGGCAAGATATGACAAGGTAAGATTTGGCAAGATTTGGCAAGATATGATAAGGTTAAGCAAGATATGAAAGATATGAAAAAGTTAGATTAGGCAAGATTTGGCAAGATATGACAAGGTAAGATTTGGCAAGATTTCGTGAGATGTGACAAGGTAAGATTTGTCAAGATTTGGCAAGATATGACGAGGTAAGATTAAGCAAGATTAAGCAAGATTTGGCAAGATATGACACGGTAAGATTTGGCAAGATTTGTTAAGATATGACAAGGTAATATTTTGCAAGATTTCGCAAGATATGACAAGGTAATATTTGGCAAGATTTGGCAAGATATGACAAGGTAAGATTAAGCTAGATTTGGTAAGATATGACAAGGTAAGATTTGGCAAGATTTGGCAAGATATGACAAGGTAAGATTTGGCAAGATTTGGCAAGATTTGGCAAGATATGACAAGGTAAGATTAAGCAAGATTTGGCAAGATTTAAAAAGTAAGATTAGGCAAGATTTGGCAAGATATGACAAGGTAAGATTTGGCAAGATTTGGCAAGATATGACAAGGTGAGGTTAAGCAAGATTTGGAAAGATATGAAAAAGTTAGATTTGGCAAGAATTGGCAAGATAAGACAAGGTAAGATTTGGCAAGATTTGGCAAGATATGAAAAAGTAAGATTAGGCTAGATTTGGCAAGATATGACAAGGTAAGATTTGGCAAGATTAGGCAAGATTTAGCGAGATATGACAAGGTAAGATTTGGCAAGATTTGGCAAGATATAACGAGGTAAGATTAAGCAAGATTAAGCAAGATTTTGCAAGATATGACAAGGTAAGATTTGGCAAGATTTGTTAAGATATGACAAGGTAATATTTGGCAAGATTTCGCAAGATATGACAAGGTAATATTTGGCAAGATATGGCAAGATATGACAAGGTAATATTTGGCAAGATTTGGCAAGATATGACAAGGTAAGATTTGGCAAGATTAGGCAAGATATGACAAGATAAGATTTGGCAAGATTTGGCAAGATTTGGAAAGATATGACAAGGTAAGATTCGGCAAGATTTGGCAAGATTAGGCAAGATATGACAAGGTAAGATTTGGCAAGATTTGGCAAGGAATGACAAGGTAATATTTGGCAAGATTAGGCAAGATATGAAAAAGTAAGATTAAGCAAGATTTGGCAAGATATGACAAGGTAAGGTTAAGCAAGATTTGGAAAGATATGAAAAAGTTAGATTAGGCAAGATTTGGCAAGATATGACAAGGTAAGATTTGGCAAGATTTTGCAAGATATGGCAAGGTAAGATTTGGCAAGATTTGGCAAGATATGACAAGGTAAGATTTGGCAAGATTTGGCAAGATATGAAAAGTAAGATTAGGCTAGATTTGGCAAGATATGAAAAGCTAAGATTTGGCAAGATTAGGCAAGATTTCGTGAGATATGACAAGGTAAGATTTGGCAAGATTTGGCAACTGATATGACGAGGTAAGATTAAGCAAGATTAAGCAAGATTTGGCAAGATATGACACGGTAAGATTTGGCAAGATTTGTTAAGATATGACAAGGTAATATTTGGCAAGATTTCGCAAAATATGACAAGGTAATATTTGGCAAGATTTGGCAAGATATGACAAGGTAATATTAAGCTAGATTTGGTAAGATATGACATGGTAAGATTTGGCAAGATTTGGCAAGATATGACAAGGTAAGATTTGGCAAGATTTGGCAAGATATGACAAGGTAAGATTAAGCAAGATTTGGCAAGATTTAAAAAGTAAGATTAGGCAAGATTTGGCAAGATATGACAAGGTAAGATTTGGCAAGATTTGGCAAGATATGACAAGGTAAGGTTAAGCAAGATTTGGCAAGATATGACAAGGTAAGATTAGTCAAGATTTGGCAAGATATGAAAAAGTAAGATTAGGTAAGATTTGGCAAGATATGACAAGGTAAGATTTGGCAAGTCTTGGCAAGATATGACAAGGTAAGATTAAGCAAGATTTGGTAAGATATGACAAGGTAAGATTAGTGAAGATTTGGCAAGATATGACAAGGTAAGATTTAACAAGATTAGGCAACATGTGACAAGGTAAGATTTGGCAAGATATGACAAGGTAAGATAAAGTAAGATTTGGCAAAATATGAAAAAGTAAGATTAGGCAAGATTTGGCAAGATATGACAAGGTAAGATTTGGCTAGATTTGGTTAGATATGACAAGGTAAGATTAAGTAAGATTTAGCAAGATATGAAAAGTAAGATCTGGCAAGATTTGGCAAGATATGACAAGGTAAGATTTAGCAAGATTTGGCAAGATATGACAAGGTAAGATTATGCAAGATTAGGCAAGATATGACAACTGAAGGTAAGATTAGGCAAGATTAGGCAAGATATGGCAAGGTAAGATTTGGCAAGATTTGGCTAGATATGACAAGGTAATATTTAGTAAGATTAAGCAAGATATTACAAGGTAAGATTAGTCATGATTTGGCAAGATATGACAAGGTAAGATTTAGCAAGATTTGGCAAGATATGACAAGGTAAGATTATGCAAGATTAGGCAAGATATGACAACTGAAGGTAAGATTAGGCAAGATTAGGCAAGATATGGCAAGGTAAGATTTGGCAAGATTTGGCTAGATATGACAAGGTAATATTTAGTAAGATTAAGCAAGATATGACAAGGTAAGATTAGTCATGATTTGGCAAGGTATGACAAGGTAAGATTTGGCAAGATTTGGCAAGATATGACAAAGTACGATTTGGCAAGATATGACAAGGTAAGATTTGGCAAGATTTGGCAAGATATGAAAAAGTAAGATTAGGCTAGATTTGGCAAGATATGACAAGGTAAGATTTGGCAAGATTAGGCAAGATTTAGCGAGATATGACAAGGTAAGATTTGGCAAGATTTGGCAAGATATGACGAGGTAAGATTAAGCAAGATTAAGCAAGATTTGGCAAGATATGACAAGGTAAGATTTGACAAGATTTGTTAAGATATGACAAGGTAATATTTGGCAAGATTTTGCAAGATATGACAAGGTAAGATTTGGCAAGATTTGGAATGATATGGCAAGGTAAGATTCGGCAAGATTTGGCAAGATTAGGCAAGATATGACAAGGTAAGATTAAGCAAGATTTGGCAAGATATGACAAGGTAATATTTGGCAAGATTTGGCAAGATATGACAAGATAAGATTTGGCAAGATTTGGAATGATATGGCAAGGTAAGATTCGGCAAGATTTGGCAAGATTAGGCAAGATATGACAAGGTAAGATTAAGCAAGATTATGCAAGATATGACAAGGTAAGATTTGGCAAGAGGGGGGGGCGGGGCGGAAAAATGGCTGCCCTCCCCAAGTAAGTATCTCCTGAATTTCCCCTGGCTATTGGCGAACCGCGCGGTGCAACCTTGATGGCACCAGCTGCGGAGGCTACGTATAGGCAGCGGAGACACTGTGGCAGAGGGAAGCGCTCGATGGATGCAGTTGTACGAAGAAAGGCCAGCCGGGCAGCCTGGAGGGTGGCAGCTGGTAGCTGGAATAGGCCGCGGTCCTGGAGCGAGAAGCGTGCACACCTTCAAACGTGTACCACAGCGAAGGAGATCCTGGCTCAGGTGGGTGACGTCCCTGAGCGTCGCGCAATTCCTACAGCGCCGGTCGAGAGTGGTTATGGAAGAAAGCCTAAAGTGTTTTGTCCAAGAATCGTCACCCACATCGCGACTTACAACGTTCGCACTCTAAAGGCCAAGTGGAGACAGCAAGAGCTAGTTGGATTTCTAGAGAAGAAGAGAATTGATGTGTGTGCTATCCAAGAACACAGGATTTGTCATTCTAACAGCAGTAGTCCAAGCTCCTACACTAGAGTTTTGCATTTACCAGACGGATGGAGGTTAGTTACTCACACTGCGGATGATAGTGGTTCAGGAGGTATAGGGTTTCTGGTGTCTCCAATAGCCTTCAAATGTCTTGATAGAGTAGAATACAAGTCAGATAGAGTCATGCGACTCCAGTTTTTTGGCCACACTAAAGGAGCTCCTAGGACTCATCTGGTTTGTGCCTATGCCCCTACCAATGTAGCTGACTCGGCTACTAAAGATCTCTTCTACTCACAGCTACATCAGACCCTAGATCCCTTACCTAAGAGAGACCGTCTCTTTGTTCTTGGTGATATGAATGCACGACTAGACTCCCGTTTCTGTAAGTTCCCAATACACTCAAGTGCCTCCAACAATGGAGAACGAATGGCTGAGTTTATGGAGTAGCAGGGTCTATTCTCTGCCCAGTGTGCCAAGGATAAACCTCGCAGACAGTGGTACACCCATTGTGGACCACAAGGATTTCAATCCAGAATCGACCATTGCCTCACAAGACGTAAGTTTGCTAGCTCTGTACTTGACTGCCAACTATACCGTGTGGTTGCTCCAGCATCAGACCATCGACTAATGAAAATTAGAGTGACCATGAAGTTAGCTACTCCAAAGAAGACCAACAGGGTGCCCTCCTTAGATTATGCAAGGTTGAAGGAGGCCCCCATTGCTGAGTTAGTGGAGTCCGATGTTTGTGCTGCCACTGGGGATACACCATCTTATGAGCTATTTGTTGCTGCTGCCAAAACTGCATGTGAAACTCATCTTCCAGTCAAACCACAATTTGTACGCTCCAAGCCTTGGTTAGACACTGACATCATCACAGCGCGTGATCTGGTAGCGGAGGCTCAAAGAACATACAAGGAGGTGAGAAGTGATGACTCAAGGCAAAAGATGGCTGATGCAACAAAATCTCTAGCACAACTGTATGTAGACAAAGAGGAGGTGTTCTACGCAAGTATGGCCAGTGAGGTGGAGCAGGCTAGCAAGGATGGAAAGCATAGTGCTGCATGGAAAGTGATTGATCGAATGACAGGGAGGAAGTGTAGACAAGACAAGCATTGCAGCAGACTCTCAGCAGGACAGATTGACTCTGTGGCGTGACCACTTCATGCAGCTTTTAGCATCTAAACCACCAGATGTTGCTCTGCCAGTGCTGCAAGTGCATGAGGGTATGCTGCCTATTGATGAGGGTTCCATCTCACTAAATGAAATAGCGACTGCCGCCTCACAGTTGAAGACAGGAAAGGCCTGTGGCATGGACTCTATTCCACCTGAGCTGCTTAAGCTCACTGGCATACACGAGATCCTGTTGCCAGTACTGAATCAAGCATTTGAGACTGGAGTGGTGCCTGATGAATGGAAGGTGTCTGGCATCATTCCCATCTTCAAGAAGGGGGATGCCTCAGTGTGTGCAAACTATCGGGGTATTGCACTCATGTCACTTGCTGCTAAACTGTACAACAGGATATTGCTCAACTGTATCCAACCACATGTTGAACCCTTGCTGCGACCCAATCAGAATGGGTTTCGTGTAGGCAGATCTACCGTTCAACATATCCTAGCCCTACGGCGAATCATTGAAGAGTGTACGGTGAGGCAGGAATGCCAGTGTGTGGTTACATTCATTGACTTTTCAAAAGCACTACGGTACAACTACGGTCTCCCCACCAAGATAGTAACTGCAGTAATGTCGATGTACTCAGGAACAGCCGCACGAGTGGTGACTGCAGATGGTTGCACTGCAGACTTTCAGGTGGAAGCAGGTGTCCTACAAGGTGATACACTGGCCCCCTACCTGTTTGTCATTGTTGTGGACTATGTCCTCAGAGCTGCTATTCCAGATGACAGTGTTGGATTCATGATCCAAAAGCGCCTATCGCGACGACACCCAGCCAAATATGTGACAGATTTGGACTTCGCAGATGACATCGCCCTCCTGTCTGGCACCATGGCCAACGCACAGACCCTACTCACAGCAGTTGAGGAGAATGCGGCTGCTGTTGGCTTGCACATCAACATGAAGAAGACTGAGTACATCAGAATAGGTGACTTTTCTGGCGACACTCACCCTACACTGAGAGTGAGTGATGGGGAAATTGCTGAGGTAGCTGATTTCAGGTACCTTGGCAGCTGGATTATGTCATCAAACAAGGACTTTGTGGTACGCCGTGCATGTGCATACGAAGCAGCAAACAAATTGTGGAGGGTGTGGAAGTCTGGGTGCAGTCGTAACACTAAGATCAGAGTGTTCAAAGCCACAGTAGAGAGTGTTCTGCTTTATGGAGCAGAAACCTGGACCTTGACTGAGCAGCTGACATCAAGAATCTGTGGCACCTACTCTAACTTGCTGCGCAAAGCCCTGAATGTGCACTGGAGAGATCACATCACTAATGCAGAGCTGTACGGAGACCTACCACGAGCAGATGACATCATACGAGACCGGCGCCTACATTTTGTTGGGCATGCTGCTCGCTGCATCAAAGACAGATACCAACCAGTGGCAGACCTAGTATTCTGGCAGGGCTCAGGTCCTATGCGAAGGGGGCAGGGAAACAGAAGGACATTCCTCAAATCAATCATTAGTGATCTGGGAGGACATATGACTGCTGCAGAAATCTCAAGATGTGCTGCTGACAGAGACGAATGGAGGAAGCGAATCAACTAGCTACATAGGCCATGCAACTACCAACTTACTGATATTGCACAACTTTCATTGGACATGTGTACACTATAGCTTCTTGTATGTAGCCCCGGTGCTGTAATAGGCCGACGTATGTATGTATGTATGTAAGATTTGGCAAGATTTGGCAAGGAATGACAAGGTAATATTTGGCAAGATTAGGCAAGATATGAAAAAGTAAGATTAAGCAAGATTTGGCAAGATATGACAAGGTAAGATTAGTCAAGATTTGGCAAGATATGACAAGGAAAGATTAAGCAAGATTTGGTAAGAAATGACAAGTTAAGATTTGGCAAGATTAGGCAAGATATGACATGGTAAGATTCGGCAAGATTTGGCAAGATATGACAAGGTAAGATTTGGCAAGATTTGGCAAGATATGAAAAAGTAAGATTAGGTAAGATTCGGCAAGATATGACAAAAGGTAAGATTTGGCAAGACTTGGCAAGATATGACAAGGTAAGATTAAGCAAGATTTGGTAAGATATGACAAGGTAAGATTTGGCAAGATTTGGCAAGATATGCAAAAGGTAAGATTTGGCAAGATTAGGCAAGATATGACAAGGTAAGATTAGTGAAGATTTGGCAAGATATGACAAGGTAAGATTTAACAAGATTAGGCAACATATGACAAGGTAAGATTTGGCAAGATATGACAAGGTAAGATAAAGTAAGATTTGGCAAATTATGAAAAAGTAAGATTAGGCAAGATTTGGCAAGATATGACAAGGTAAGATTTGGCAAGATTTGGTTAGATATGACAAGGTAAGATTAAGCAAGATTTAGCAAGATATGAAAAGTAAGATCTGGCAAGATTTGGCAAGATATGACAAAATAAGATTTAGCAAGATTTGGCAAGATATGACAAGGTAAGATTTGGCAAGATTAGGCAAGATATGACAACTGAAGGTAAGATTAGGCAAGATTAGGCAAGATATGGCAAGGTAAGATTTGGCAAGATTTGGCTAGATATGACAAGGTAAGATTTGGCAAGATTTGGCAAGATATGACAAGGTGAGATTTGGCAAGATTTGGCAAGATATGACAAGGTAAGATTAGCCAAGATTAGGCAAGATATGACAAGGTAAGATTGGGCAAGATTTGGCAAGATATGACAAGGTAAGAGCAGGCAAGATTTGGTAAGATATGACAAGGTAAGATTCGGCAAGATTTGGCAAGATATGACAAGGTAAGATTTGGCAAGATTTGGCAATATATGACAATGTAAGATTTAGTAAGATTAAGCAAGATATGACAAGGTAAGATTAGTCATGATTTGGCAAGATATGACAAGGTAAGATTTGGCAAGATTTGGCAAGATATGACAAAGTACGATTTGGCAAGATATGACAAGGTATGATTTGGCAAGATACGACAAGGTATGATCTGGCAAGATATAGCGAGGTAAGATCTGGCAAGATATGACAAGGTAAGATTTGGTAAGGTTTAGCAAGATATGACAAGGTAAGATTTGGCAAGATTTGGCAAAATATGACAAAGTAAGATTTGGCAAGATTTGGCTAGATATGACAAAGTTGGATTTGGCAAGATTTAGCAAGATATGACAAGGTAAGATTTTGCAAGATTAGGCAAGATTTGGCAAGATATGACAAGGTAAGATTTGGCAAGATTTGGCAAGATATGACAAGGTAAGATTTGGTAAGGTTTGGCAAGATATGACAAGGTAAGATTTGGCAAGATTTGGCAAAATATGACAAAGTAAGATTTGGCAAGATTTGGCAAGTTATGACAAAGTTGGATTTGGCAAGATTTAGCAAGATTTGGCAAGATATGACAAAGTAAGATTTGGCAAGATTTAGCAAGATATGACCACGTAAGATTTGGCAAGATATGACAAGGTAAGATCTGGCAAGATACGACAAGGTAAGATCTTGCAAGATATGACGAGGTAAGATTTTGCAAGATATTGCAAGATATGGCAAGGTAAGATAAGGCAAGATTTGGCAGGATATGACAAGGTAATATTTGGCAAGATTTGGTAAGATATGAAAAGGTAAGATTTGGCAAGATTTAGCAAGATATGACAAAGTAAGATTTGGCAAGATTTGGCACGATATGACAAAGTAAGATTAGGCATAATTTGGCAAAATATGACAAGATAAGATTTGGCAAGATTTGGCAAGATATGACAAGGTAAGATTTGGCAAGATACGACAAGGTAAGATCTGGCAAGATGTGACTAAGTTGGATTTGGCAAGATTTAGCAAGATTTGGCAAGATATGACAAGGTACGATTTGTCAAGATTTAGCAAGATATGACCACGTAAGATTTGGCAAGATATGACAAGGTAAGATCTGGCAAGATACGACAAGGTAAGATCTGGCAAGATATGACGAGGTAAGATTTTGCAAGATTTTGCAAGATCTGGCAAGGTAAGATAAGGCAAGATTTGGCAGGATATGACAGGAAATATTTGGCAAGATTTGGCAATATATGAAAAGGTAAGATTTGGCAAGATTTGGCAGGATATGACAAAGTAAGATTTGGCAAGATTTGGCACGATATGACAAAGTAAGATTAGGCATGATTTGGCAAAATATGGCAAGGTAAGATTTGGCAAGATTTGGCAAGATATGACAAGGTAAGATTTGGCAAGATTTGGCAAGATATGACAAGGTAAGATTTGGAAAGATTTGGCGAGATATGACAAGGTAAGATTTGGCAAGATTTGGCAAGATATGACAAGGTAAGATTAAGCAAGATTTGGCAAGATATGAAAAAGTAAGAATAGGCAAGATTTGGCAAGATATGACAACTTAAAGGTAAGACTTGGCAAGATTTGGCAAGATAGAATAAGGTAAGATAAAGCAAGATTTGGCAAGATATGACAAGGTAAGATTAAGCAAGATTAGGCAAGATATGACAAGGTAAAATTTGGCAAGATTTGGCAAGATTTGGTAAGATATGACAAGGTAAGATGCGGCAAGATTTGGCAGGATAGGACAAGGTAAGTTTTGGCAAGATTAGGCAAGATATTACAAGGTAATATTTGGCAAGATTTGGCAAAATATGACAAGATAAGATTTGGCAAGATTTGGCAAGATATGACAAGGTAAGATTAGTCAAGATTTGGCAAGATATGACAAGGTAAGATTTGGCAAGATTAGGCAAGATTTGGCGAGCTATGACAAGGTAAGATTTGGCAAGATTTTGCAAGATATGACAAGGTAAGATTTGGCAAGATTTGGCAAAATATGACAAAGTAAGATTTGGCAAGATTTGGCAAGTTATGACAAAGTTGGATTTGGCAAGATTTAGCAAGATTTGGCAAGATATGACAAAGTAAGATTTGGCAAGATTTAGCAAGATATGACCACGTAAGATTTGGCAAGATATGACAAGGTAAGATCTGGCAAGATACGACAAGGTAAGATCTTGCAAGATATGACGAGGAAAGATTTTGCAAGATATTGCAAGATATGGCAAGGTAAGATAAGGCAAGATTTGGCAGGATATGACAAGGTAATATTTGGCAAGATTTGGCAAGATATGAAAAGGTAAGATTTGGCAAGATTTAGCAAGATATGACAAAGTAAGATTTTGCAAGATTTGGCACGATATGACAAAGTAAGATTAGGCATAATTTGGCAAAATATGACAAGGTAAGATTTGGCAAGATTTGGCAAGATATGACAAGGTTAGATTTGGCAAGATATGACAAGGTAAGATCTGGCAAGATGTGACAAAGTTGGATTTGGCAAGATTTAGCAAGATTTGGCAAGATATGACAAGGTACGATTTATCAAGATTTAGCAAGATATGACCACGTAAGATTTGGCAAGATATGACAAGGTAAGATCTGGCAAGATATGACAAGGTAAGATCTGGCAAGATATGACGAGGTAAGATTTTGCAAGATTTTGCAAGATCTGGCAAGGTAAGATAAGGCAAGATTTGGCAGGATATGACAGGAAATATTTGGCAAGATTTGGCAATATATGAAAAGGTAAGATTTGGCAAGATTTGGCAGGATATGACAAAGTAAGATTTGGCAAGATTTGGCACGATATGACAAAGTAAGATTAGGCATGATTTGGCAAAATATGGCAAGGTAAGATTTGGCAAGATTTGGCAAGATATGACATGGTAAGATTTGGCAAGATTTGGCAAAATATGACAAGGTAAGATTTGGAAAGATTTGGCGAGATATGACAAGGTAAGATTTGGCAAGATTTGGCAAGATATGACAAGGTAAGATTAAGCAAGATTTGGCAAGATATGAAAAAGTAAGAATAGGCAAGATTTGGCAAGATATGACAACTTAAAGGTAAGACTTGGCAAGATTTGGCAAGATAGAATAAGGTAAGATAAAGCAAGATTTGGCAAGATATGACAAGGTAAGATTAAGCAAGATTAGGCAAGATATGACAAGGTAAAATTTGGCAAGATTTGGCATGATTTGGTAAGATATGACAAGGTAAGATGCGGCAAGATTTGGCAGGATAGGACAAGGTAAGTTTTGGCAAGATTAGGCAAAATATGACAAGGTAAGATTTGGCAAGATTTGGCAAGATATGACAAGGTTAGATTTGGCAAGATATGACAAGGTAAGATCTGGCAATATGTGACAAAGTTGGATTTGGCAAGATTTAGCAAGATTTGGCAAGATATGACAAGGTACGATTTGTCAAGATTTAGCAAGATATGACCACGTAAGATTTGGCAAGATATGACAAGGTAAGATCTGGCAAGATACGACAAGGTAAGATCTGGCAAGATATGACGAGGTAAGATTTTGCGAGATTTTGCAAGATCTGGCAAGGTAAGATAAGGCAAGATTTGGCAGGATATGACAGGAAATATTTGGCAAGATTTGGCAATATATGAAAAGGTAAGATTTGGCAAGATTTGGCAGGATATGACAAAGTAAGATTTGGCAAGATTTGGCACGATATGACAAAGTAAGATTAGGCATGATTTGGCAAAATATGGCAAGGTAAGATTTGGCAAGATTTGGCAAGATATGACATGGTAAGATTTGGCAAGATTTGGCAAGATATGACAAGGTAAGATTTGGAAAGATTTGGCGAGATATGACAAGGTAAGATTTGGCAAGATTTGGCAAGATATGACAAGGTAAGATTAAGCAAGATTTGGCAAGATATGAAAAAGTAAGAATAGGCAAGATTTGGCAAGATATGACAACTTAAAGGTAAGACTTGGCAAGATTTGGCAAGATAGGATAAGGTAAGATAAAGCAAGATTTGGCAAGATATGACAAGGTAAGATTAAGCAAGATTAGGCAAGATATGACAAGGTAAAATTTGGCAAGATTTGGCAAGATTTGGTAAGATATGACAAGGTAAGATGCGGCAAGATTTGGCAGGATAGGACAAGGTAAGTTTTGGCAAGATTAGGCAAGATATTACAAGGTAATATTTGGCAAGATTTGGCAAAATATGACAAGATAAGATTTGGCAAGATTTGGCAAGATATGACAAGGTAAGATTAGTCAAGATTTGGCAAGATATGACAAGGTAAGATTTGGCAAGATTAGGCAAGATTTGGCGAGCTATGACAAGGTAAGATTTGGCAAGATTTTGCAAGATATGACAAGGTAAGATTTGGCAAGATTTGGCAAGATATGACAAGGTAAGATTAGTCAAGATTTGGCAAGATATGACAAGGTAAGATTTGGCAAGATTAGGCAAGATTTTGCGAGCTATGACAAGGTAAGATTTGGCAAGATTTTGCAAGATATGACAAGGTAAGATTTGGCAAGATTTGGCAAGATATGACAAGGTAAGATTAAGCAAGATTTTGTAAGATATGACAAGGTAAGATTTGGCAAGATTTGGCAAGTTATGACAAGGTAAGATTTGGCAAGATTTGGCAAGATATGACAAGGTAAGATTAGTCAAGATTAGGCAAGATATGACAAGGTAAGATTTGGCAAGATTAGGCAAGATTTGGCGAGATATGACAAGGTAAGATTTGGTAAGATTTGGCTAGATTTGACAAGGTAAGATTAAGCAAGATTTGGTAAGATATGAAAAGTAAGATAAGGCAAGATTTGGCAAGATATGACAACTGAAGGTAAGATTTGGCAAGATTTGGCAAGATATGACATGGTAAGATTAAGCAAAATTTAGCTAGATATGAAAAAGCAAGATTAGGCAAGATTTGGCAAGATATGACAAGTTAAGATTTGGCAAGATTAAGCAAGATATGAAGGTAAGATTAGGCAAGATTTGGCAAAATATGACAAGATAAGATTTGGCAAGACTTGGCAAGATATTACAAGGGAATATTTGGCAAGATTTGGCAAGATATGATAAGGTAAGATTCGGCAAGAATTGATAAGATATGACAAGGTAATATTTGGCCAGATTTGGCAAGATATGACAAGATAAGATTTGGCAAGATTTGGCAAGATATGATAAGGTAATATTTGGCAAGATTTGGCAAGATGTGAGAAGATTAGATTTGGCAAGATTTGGCAAGATATGACAAGGTAAGATTTGGCAAGATTTGGCAAGATATGACAAGGTAAGATCAAGCAAGATTTGGCAAGATATGAAAAAGTAAGATTAGGCAAGATTTGGTAAAATATGACAAGGTAAGCTTTGGCAAGATATGACAAGGTAAGATTAGTCAAGATTTGGCAAGATATGACAAGGTAAGATTTGGCAAGATTTGGCAAAATATGACAATGCAATATTTGGAAGATCTGACAATATATGACAAGGTAAGATTTGGCAAGATTTGGCAAGATATGATAAGGTAATATTTGGCATGATTAGGCAAGATATGAGAAGATAAGATTTGGCAAGATTAGGCAAGATATGATAAGGTAATATTTGGCAAGATTTGGCAAGATATGAGAAGATGAGATTTAGCAAGATTTGGCAAGATATGACAAGGTAATATTCGGCAAGATCTGGCAATATATGACAAGATAAGATTTGGCAAGATTTGGCAAGATATGAGAAGATAAGATTTGGCAAGATTTGGCAAGATATGACAAGGTAATATTTGGCAAGATCTGGCAATATATGACAAGATAAGATTTGGCAAGATTTGGCAAGATATGATAAGGTAATATTTGGCAAGATTTGGCAAGATATGAGAAGATAGGATTTGGCAAGATAAGGCAAGATATGACAAGGTAAGATTAAGCAAGATTTGGCAATATATGAAAAAGTATGATTAGGCAAGATTTGGCAAGATATGACAAGGTAAGATTTGGCAAGATTTAGCTAGATATGACAGGGTAAGATTTGGCAAGATTTGGCAAGATATGAGAAGATAAGATTTGGCAAGATTTGGCAAGATATGACAAGGTGAGATTAAGCAAGATATAAAAAGTAAGATTAGGCAAGATTTGGTAAAATATGACAATGTAAGCTTTGGCAAGATATGACAAGGTAAGATTAGTCAAGATTTGGCAAGATATGACAAGGTAAGATTTGGCAAGATTTGGCAAGATATGACAAGGTCATATTTGGCAAGATATGGCAATATATGACAAGGAAAGATTTGGCAAGATTTGGCAAGATATGACAAGGTAAGATCAGGCAAGATTTGGCAAGACATCACAAGGTAAGATTTGGCAAGATTAGGCAAGATATGACAATGTAAGATCTGGAAAGATCTGGCAAGATTTGGTAAGATATGACAAGGTAAGATTCGACAAGATTTTGTAAGATATGATAAGGTAAGATTAGGCAAGATTTGGAAAGATATGATAAGGTAAGATTTGGTAAGATTTGGCAAGATATGACAAGGTAATATTTGGCAAGATTTGGCAAGATATGACAAGATAAGATTTGGCAAGATTTGGCAAGATATGAAGATAAGATTAAGCAAGATTTGGTAATTTATGACAAGGTAAGAATTAGAAAGATTTGGCAAGATATGACAAGGTAAGATTAAGCAAGATATGATAAGATATGACAAGGTAAGATTTGGCAAGATTTGGCAAGATATGACAAGGTAAGAATTGGCAAGATTTGGCAAGATATGGCAAGGTAAGATTAGTCAAGATTTGTCAAGATATGACAAGGTAAGATTTAGCAAGATTAGGCAAGATTTGGCGAGTTATGACAAGGTAAGAATTTGTAAGATTTGACGGAGACCAACTGAGACCAGCAGAGACCAAGTGAGATCAGCGGAGACCAGCAGAGACCAAGGGTGACCAGCGGAGACCAGTGGAGACCAGTGGAGACCAAGGGAGACCAGCGGAGACCAATGGAGGCCAACTGAGACCAGCGGAGACCAGCGGAGACCAATTGAGACCAGCGAAGACCAACTGAGACCAGCAGAGACCAACTGAGACCAGCGGAGACCAAGGGAAACCAGTGGAGACCAGTGGAGACCAGCGAAGACCTGTGGAGACCAGCGGAGACCAAGGGAGACCAGCGGAGACCAGCAGAGACCAGCAGATACCAGCGGAGACCAATGGAGACCAACTGAGACCAGCGGAGACCAGCCAGCAGTATGATTTGCCAAATCTTACCTTGTCATATCTTGCGTAATCTTGCCAAATCTTACCTTCATATCTTGCCAAGTCATGCCTGATCTTACCTTGTCATAACTTGCCAAATCTTGCCAAGTCTTACCTTTAACTTATCATATTTTGCCAAATCTTGCCTAATCTTACTTTTTCATATCTTGCCAAATCTTGCTTAATCTTACCTTGTCATATCTTGCCAAATCTTGCCAAATCTTACTTTGTCATATCTCGGCAAATCTTGCCAAATCTTGCTTTATCTTACCTTGTCATATCTTGCCTACTCTTGCCAAATCTTACCTTCACATCTTACCAAATCTTGCCTAAACTTACCTTGTCATATCTTGCCTAATCTAGCTTAATCTTACCTTGTCATATCTTGCCAAATCTTACCAAATCTTACCTTGTCATATCTTGCCAAATCTTGCCTAATCTTACCTTGTCATATCTTGCCAAATCTTGCCTAATCTTACCTTGTCATATCTTGCCAAATCTTGCCAAATCTTACCTTGTTATATCTTGCCAAATCTTGCCAAATCTTACCATGTAATATCTTACCAAATCTTGCCTAATCATACTTTTTCATATCTTGCCAAATCTTGCTCAATCTTACCTTGTCATATCTTGCCAAATCTTGCCAAATCTTACCATGTCATATCTTGCCAAATCTTGCCTAATCTTACCTTGTCATATCTTACCAAATCTTGCTTAATCTTACCTTGTCATATCTTGCTCAATCTTGCCAAATCTAATCTTGTCATATCTTGCCGAATCTTGCCAAATATTACCTTGTCATATCATGCCAAATCTTGCCAACTCTTACCTTGGCATATCTTACCAAATCTTGCCTAATCTTACCTTGTCATATCTTGCCTAATCTTGCCAAATCTTACTATCAATTTGTCATATCTTGCCAAATCTTGCCAAATCTTATCTTGTCATATCTTGCCAAATCTTGCCAAGCCTTACCTTAAAGTTGTCATATCTGGCCAAATCTTGCCTATTCTTACTTTTTCATATCTTGCCAAATCTTGACTAATCTTACCTTGTCATATCTTGCCAAATCTTGCCAAATCTTACCTTGTCATATCTTGCCAAATCTTGCCAAATCTTACCTTGTCATATCTCGCCAAATCTTGCCAAATCTTACATTGTCATATCTTGCCAAATCTTGCATAATCTTACCTTGTCGTATCTTGCCAAATCTTGCCAAATCTTACCTTGTCATATCTTGCCAAATCTTGCCTAATCTTACCATGTCATATTTTTCCAAATCTTGCCTAATCTTACTTTTTCATATCTTGCCAAATCTTGCTTAATCTTACCTTGTCATATCTAGCCAAATCTTGGTAAATCTTACCTTGTCATATCTTACCAAATCTTTCCAATTCTTACCTTGTCATATCTTACAAAATCTTGCTTATAATCTTACCTTCATATCTTGCCAAATCTTGCCATATCTTGCCAAATCTTGCCAAATATTACTTTGTCATATCTTACCTAATCTTGCCAAATCTTACCTTGTCATATCTTGCCAAATCTTGCCTGATCTTACCTTGTCATATCTTGCCAAATCTTGCCAAGTATTACCTTTAACTTATCATATCTTGCCAAATCTTGCCAAATCTTACTTTTCATATCTTGCCAAATGTTGCTTAATCTTACCTTGTCATATCTTGCCAAATCTTGCCAAATCTTACTTTGTCATATGTCGCCAAATCTTGCCAAATCTTGCCAAATCTTACCTTGTCATATCTTGCCTACTCTTGCCAAATCTTACCTTCATATCTTACCAAATTTTGCCTAAACTTACCTTGTCATAGCTTGCCTAATCTTGCTTAATCTTACCTTGTCATACCTTGCCAAATCTTGCCTGATCTTACCTTGTCATATCTTGCCAAATCTTGCCAAGCCTTACCTTTAAGTTGTCATATCTTGCCAAATCTTGACTAATATTACCTTGTCATATCTTGCCAAATTTTGCCAAATCTTACCTTGTCATATCTCGCCAAATCTTGCCAAATCTTTCATTGTCATATCTAGCCAAATATTGCCTAATCTTACCTTGTCATATCTTGCCAAATCTTGCCAAATCTTACCTTGTCATATCTCGCCAAATCTTGCCAAATCTTACTTTGTCATACTTTGCCAAATCTTGCCTAATCTTACTTTTTCATATCTTGCCAAATCTTGCTCAATCTTACCTTGTCATATCTTGCCAAATCTTGCCAAATCTTACTTTGTCATATCTCGCCAAATCTTGCCAAATCTTGCCAAATCTTACCTTGTCATATCTTCCCTACTCTTGCCAAAATCTTACCTTCATATCTTACCAAGTTTTTCCTGAACTTACCTTGTCATATCTTGCCTAAACTTGCTTAATCTTACCTTGTCATATCTTGCCAAATCTTACTATATATTACCTTGTCATATCTTGCCAAATCTTGCCTAATCTTACCTTGTCATGTCTTGCCAAATCTTGCTTAATCTTACCTTGTCATATCTTGCCAAATCTTACCATGTAATTTCTTGCCAAATCTTGCCTAATCTTACTTTTTCATATCTTGCCAAATCTTGCTTAATCTTACCTTCTCATATCAAGCCAAATCTTGCCAAATCTTACATTAGCATATCTTGCCAAATCTTGCCAAATCTTACCTTGTCATATCTTACCAAATCTTGCTTAATCTTACCTTGTCATATCTTGCCAAATCTTGCCAAATCTTATCTTGTCATATCTTGCCAAATCTTGCCAAATATTACCTTGTCATATCTTGCCAAATCTTGCCAAATCTTACCTTGGCATATCTTACCAAATCTTGCCTAATCTTACCTTGTCATATCTTGCCAAATCTTGCCGAATCTTACCTTGTCATATCTTGCCAAATCTTGCCAAATCTTACCTTGTCATATCTTGCCTAATCTTGTCAAATCTTTCCTTGTCATACCTTGCCAAATCTTGCCTGATCTTACCTTGTCATATCTTGCCAAATCATGCCAAGCCTTACCCTTAAGTTGTCATATCTTGCCAAATCTTGATTAATATTACCTTGTCATATCTTGCCAAATTTTGCCAAATCTTACCTTGTCATATCTCGCCAAATCTTGCCAAATCTTTCATTGTCATATCTTGCCAAATATTGCCTAATCTTACCTTGTCATATCTTGCCAAATCTTGCCAAATCTTACCTTGTCATATCTTGCCAAATCTTGCCAAATCTTACTTTGTCATACTTTGCCAAATCTTGCCTAATCTTACTTTTTCATATCTTGCCAAATCTTGCTTAATCTTACCTTGTCATATCTTGCCAAATCTTGCCAAATCTTACTTTGTCATATCTCGCCAAATCTTGCCAAATCTTGCCAAATCTTACCTTGTCATATCTTCCCTACTCTTGCCAAAATCTTACCTTCATATCTTACCAAGTTTTTCCTCAACTTACCTTGTCATATCTTGCCTAAACTTGCTTAATTTTACCTTGTCATATCTTGCCAAATCTTACTAAATATTACCTTGTCATATCTTGCCAAATCTTGCCTAATCTTACCTTGTCATATCTTGCCAAATCTTGCTTAATCTTACCTTGTCATATCTTGCCAAATCTTACCATGTAATTTCTTGCCAAATCTTGCCTAATCTTACTTTTTCATATCTTGCCAAATCTTGCTTAATCTTACCTTCTCATATCAAGCCAAATCTTGCCAAATCTTACATTAGCATATCTTTCCAAATCTTTTCATATTTTGCCAAATCTTGCATAATCTTACCATGTCATATCTTGCCAAATCTTGCCTAATCTTACCTTGTCATATCTTACCAAATCTTGCTTAATCTTACCTTGTCATATCTTGCCAAATCTTGCCAAATCTTATCTTGTCATATCTTGCCAAATCTTGCCAAATATTACCTTGTCATATTTTGCCAAATCTTGCCAAATCTTACCTTGGCATATCTTACCAAATCTTGCCTAATCTTACCTTGTCATAACTTGCCAAATCTTGCCGAATCTTACCTTGTCATATCTTGCCAAATCTTGCCAAATCTTACCTTGTCATATCTTGCCTAATGTTGTCAAATCTTACCTTGTCATACCTTGCCAAATCTTGCCTGATCTTACCTTGTCATATCTTGCCAAATCTTGCCAAGCCTTACCTTTAAGTTGTCATATCTTGCCAAATCTTGACTAATATTACCTTGTCATATCTTGCCAAATTTTGCCAAATCTTACTTTGTCATATCTCGCCAAATCTTGCCAAATCTTTCATTGTCATATCTAGCCAAATATTGCCTAATCTTACCTTGTCATATCTTGCCAAATCTTGCCAAATCTTACCTTGTCATATCTCGCCAAATCTTGCCAAATCTTACTTTGTCATACTTTGCCAAATCTTGCCTAATCTTACTTTTTCATATCTTGCCAAATCTTGCTCAATCTTACCTTGTCATATCTTGCCAAATCTTGCCAAATCTTGCTTTGTCATATCTCGCCAAATCTTGCCAAATCTTGCCAAATCTTACCTTGTCATATCTTCCCTACTCTTGCCAAAATCTTACCTTCATATCTTACCAAGTTTTTCCTGAACATACCTTGTCATATCTTGCCTAAACTTGCTTAATCTTACCTTGTCATATCTTGCCAAATCTTACTAAATATTACCTTGTCATATCTTGCCAAATCTTGCCTAATCTTACCTTGTCATGTCTTGCCAAATCTTGCTTAATCTTACCTTGTCATATCTTGCCAAATCTTACCATGTAATTTCTTGCCAAATCTTGCCTAATCTTACTTTTTCATATCTTGCCAAATCTTGCTTAATCTTACCTTCTCATATCAAGCCAAATCTTGCCAAATCTTACATTAGCATATCTTGCCAAATCTTGCCAAATCTTACCTTGTCATATCTTGCCAAATCTTGCCAAATCTTATCTTGTCATATCTTGCCAAATCTTGTCAAATATTACCTTGTCATATCTTGCCAAATCTTGCCTGATCTTACCTTGTCATATCTTGCCAAATCTTGCCAAGCCTTACCTTTAAGTTGTCATATCTTGCCAAATCTTGACTAATATTACCTTGTCATATCTTGCCAAATTTTGCCAAATCTTACCTTGTCATGTCTCGCCAAATCTTGCCAAATCTTTCATTGTCATATCTTGCCAAATATTGCCTAATCTTACCTTGTCATATTTTGCCAAATCTTGCCAAATCTTACCTTGTCATATCTTGCCAAATCTTGCCAAATCTTACTTTGTCATACTTTGCCAAATCTTGCCTAATCTTACTTTTTCATATCTTGCCAAATCTTGCTTAATCTTACCTTGTCATATCTTGCCAAATCTTGCCAAATCTTACTTTGTCATATCTCGCCAAATCTTGCCAAATCTTGCCAAATCTTACCTTGTCATATCTTCCCTACTCTTGCCAAAATCTTACCTTCATATCTTACCAAGTTTTTCCTCAACTTACCTTGTCATATCTTGCCTAAACTTGCTTAATTTTACCTTGTCATATCTTGCCAAATCTTACTAAATATTACCTTGTCATATCTTGCCAAATCTTGCCTAATCTTACCTTGTCATATCTTGCCAAATCTTGCTTAATCTTACCTTGTCATATCTTGCCAAATCTTACCATGTAATTTCTTGCCAAATCTTGCCTAATCTTACTTTTTCATATCTTGCCAAATCTTGCTTAATCTTACCTTCTCATATCAAGCCAAATCTTGCCAAATCTTACATTAGCATATCTTGCCAAATCTTGCCAAATCTTACCTTGTCATATCTTACCAAATCTTGCTTAATCTTACCTTGTCATATCTTGCCAAATCTTTCCAAATCTTATTTTGGCATATCTTGCCAAACCTTGTCAAATATTACCTTGTCATATCTTGCCAAATCTTGCCAAATCTTACCTTGGCATATCTTACCAAATCTTGCCTAATCTTACCTTGTCATATCTTGCCTAATCTTGTCAAATCTTACCTTGTCTTATCTTGTCAAATCTTGCCTAATCTTACTTTGTCATATCTTACCAAATCTTGCCAAATCTTACTTTGTCATATCTCGCCAAATCTTGCTTAATCTTGCCAAATCTTACCCTATCATCTCTTACCAAATCTTGCCAAATCTTACCTTCATATCTTACCAAATTTTGCCTAAACTTACCTTGTCATAGCTTGCCTAATCTTGCTTAATCTTACCTTGTCATATCTTGCTAAATCTTACCAAATATTACCTTGTCATATCTTGCCAAATCTTGCCAAATCTTACTTTGTCATATCTTGCCAAATCTTGCCAAATCTTATCTCGTCATATCTTGCCAAATCTTGCCAAATCTTACCTTATAATATCTTGCCAAATCTTGCCTAATCTTACTTTTTCATATCTTGCCAAATCTTGCATAATCTTACCATGTCATATCTTGCCAAATCTTGCCTAATCTTACCTTGTCATATCTTACCAATTCTTGCTTAAACTTACCTTGTCATATCTTGTCAAATCTTGCCAAATCTTATCTTGTCATATCTTGCCAAAATCTGGCCAAGATTTGGCAAGATATGACAAGGTAAGATTAAGCAAGATTTGGCTAGATATGACAAGGTAAGATTTGGCAAGATTTGGCAAGATATGACAAGGTAATATTTGGCAAGATTTGGCAAGATATGACAATGTAAGATTTGGCAAGAATTGGCAAGCTATGACAAGGTAAGAATTGGCAAAATTTGGTAAGATATGACAAGGTAAGATTAGTCAAGATTTGGCAAGATATGACAACTTAAAGGTAAGGCTTGGCAAGATTTGGCAAGATATGACAAGGTAAGATCAGGCAAGATTTGGCAAGATATGACAAGGTAAGATTTGACAAGATTAGGCAAGATATGACAAGGTAAGATTTGGCAAGATTTGGCGAGATATGACAAGGTAAGATTTGGCAAGATTTGGCAAGATATGACAAGGTAAGATTAGGCAAGATTTGGCAAGATATGACAAGGCAAGATTAGTCAAGATTTGGCAAGATATGAAAAAGTAAGAATAGGCAAGATTTGGCCAGATACGACAACTTAAAGGTAAGGCTTGGCAAGATTTGGCAAGATATGACGAGGTATGATCAAGCAAGATTTGGCAAGATATTACAAGGTAAGATCAGTCAAGATTTGGCAAAATATGACAAGGTAAGATTTGGCAAGATTAGGCAATATATGACAAGGTAAGATTTGGCAAGATTTGGCAAGATATGACAAGGTAAGATTAAGCAAGATTTGGCAAGATATGAAAAAGTAAGATTAGGCAAGATTTGGCAAGATATGAGAAGGTAAGATTAGGCAAGATTTGGCAAGATATGACAAGATAAGATTAGGCAAGATTTGACAAGATATGACAAGGTAATATTTGGTATGATTTGGCAAGATATGACAAGGTAAGATTAAGCAAGTTTAGGCAAGATATGACAAGGTAAGTTTAGGCTAAATTTGGTAAGATATGAAGGTAAGATTTGGCAAGAGTAGGGAATATATGACAAAGTAAGATTTGGCAAGATTTGGCAAAATTTGGCGAGATATGACAAAGTAAGATTTGGCAAGATTTGGCAAGATATGACAAGGTAAGATTAAGCAAGATTTGGCAAGATATGAAAAAGTAAGATTAGGCAAGATTTGGCAAAATATGACATGGTAAGATTTGGCAAGATTTGGCAAGATATGACAAGGTAAGATTTGGCAAGATTTGGCAACATATGACAAGGTAAGATTAGGCAAGATTTGGCAAGATATGACAATGTAAGATTTGGCAAGATTTGGCGAGATATGACAAGGTAAGATTTGGCAAAATTTGGCAAGATATGACAAGATAAGATTAGTCAAGATTTGGCAAGATATGAAAAAGTAAGAATAGGCAAGATTTAGCAAAATATGACAACTTAAAGGTAAGGCTTGGCAAGATTTGGCAAGATATGACAAGATAAGATCAGGCAAGATTTGGCAAGATGTGACAAGGTAAGATTTGACAAGATTAGGCAAGATATGACAAGGTAAGATTTGGCAAGATTTGGCAAGATATGACAAGGTAGGATTCGGCAAGATTTGGCAAGATATGACAAGGTAAGATTAGGCAAGATTTGGCAAGATATGCCAAGGTAAGATTTGACAAGATTTGGCAAGATATGACAAGGTAATATTTGGCAAGATTTTGGCAAGATATGACAAGATAAGATTTGGCAAGATTTGGCAAGATATGACAAGGTAAGATTAGGCAAGATTTGGCAAGATATGACAAGGTAATATTTGGTAAGATTTGGCAAGATATGACAAGGTAAGATTAAGCAAGATTTGGCAAGCTATGACAAGGTAAGTTTAGGCAAAATTTGGTAAGATATGAAGGTAAGATTTGGCAAGATTTGGTAAGAGATGACAAGGTAAGATTTGGCAAGATTAAGCAAGATTTGGCGAGATATGACAAAGTAAGATTTGGCAAGATTTGGTAAGATATGACAAAGTAAGATTAAGCAAGATTTGGCAAGATAAGACAAGGTAAGATTTGACAAGATTAGGCAAGATATGACAAGGTAAGATTAGGCAAGATTTGGTAAGATATGCCAAGGTAAGATTTGGCAAGATTTGGCAAGATGTGACAAGGTAATATTTGGCAAGATTTGGCAAGATATGCCAAAATAAGATTTGGAAAGATTTGGCAAGATATGACAAGGTAAGATTAAGCAAGATTTGGTAAAATATGACAAGATAAGATTTGGCAAGATTTGGCAAGATATGCTAATGTAAGATTTGGCAAGATTTGGCTTGATATGAGAAGGTAAGATTAAGCAAGATTTGGCAAGATATGAAAAAGTAAGATTAGGCAAGATTTGGCAAGAAATTACATGGTAAGATTTGGCAAGATATGATAAGGTAAGATTAAGCAAGATTTGGCAAGATATGAAAAAGTAAGATTAGGCAAGATTTGGCAAAATATGACATGTTAAGATTTGGCAAGATTTGGCAAGATATGACAAGGTAAGATTTGGCAAGATTAGGCAAGATTTGGCGAGATATGACAAGGTAAGATTTACCAAGATTTGGCAAGATATGACAAGGTAAGATTAGTCAAGATTTGGCAAGATATGAAAAAGTAAGATTAGGCAAGATTTTGCAAAATATGACACGGTAAGATTTGGCAAGATTTTGCAAGATATGACAAGGTAAGATTTGGCAAGATTTGGCAAGATACGACAAGGTAAGATTAGGCAAGATTTAGCAAGATATGACAATGTAAGATTTGGCAAGATTTGGCGAGATATGACAAGGTAAGATTTGGCAAGATTTGGCAAGATATGACAAGGTAAGATTAGGCAAGATTTGGCAAGATATGACAAGGTAAGATTAGTCAAGATTTGGCAAGTTATGAAAAAGTAAGAATAGGCAAGATTTGGCCAGATATGACAACTTTAAGGTAAGGCTTGGCAAGATTTGGCAAGATATGACAAGGTAAGATCAGGCAAGATTTGGCAAGATATGACAAGATAAGATTTGGCAAGATTTGGCAAGACATGACAAGGTAAGATTTGGCAAGATTTGGCAAGATATGACAAGGTAAGATTCGGCAAGATTTGGCAAGATATGACAAATTGATAGTAAGATTTGGCAAGATAAGGCAAGATATGACAAGGTAAGATTAGGCAAGATTTAGTAAGATATGCCAAGGTAAGAGTTGGCAAGATTTGGCAAGATATGACAAGGTAAGATTGAGCAAGATTTGGCAAGATATGAAAAAGTATGATTAGGCAAGATTTGGTAAGTTATTACATGGTAAGATTTGGCAAGATTTGGCAAAATATGACAAAGTAAGATTTGGCAAGATTTGGCAAGATATGACATGGTAAGATTAGGCAAGATTTGGCAAGATATGACAAGGTAAGATTAGGCAAGATTTGGCAAGATATGACAAGGTAATATTTGGTAAGATTTGGCAAGATATGACAAGGTAAGATTAAGCAAGATTAGGCAAGATATGACAAGCTAAGTTTAGGCAAGATTTGGTAAGATATGACAAGGTAAGATTTGGCAAGATTAGGCAAGCTATGACAAGGTAAGTTTAGGCAAGATGTGGCAAGATATGGTATGATTTGGCAAGTTTTGGCAAGATATGACAAGGTAAGATTTGGCAAGATTAGGCAAGCTATGACAAGGTAAGTTTAGGCAAGATGTGGCAAGATATGACAAGGTAAGAATAAACAAGATTTGGTAAGATATGACAAGGTAAGATTTGGCAAAATTTGGCAAGATATGACAAGGTAAGATTAGGCAAAATTTGGCAAGATACAACAAGGTATGATTTGGCAAGTTTTGGCAAGATATGACAAGGTAAGATTTGGCAAGATTAGGCAAGCTATGACAAGGTAAGTTTAGGCAAGATGTGGCAAGATATGACAAAGTAAGAATAAGCAAGATTTGGTAAGATATGACAAGGTAAGATTTGGCAAGATTAGGCAAGATATGACAAGGTAAGATTTGGTAAGATTTGGTAAGATTTGGTAAGATATGACAAGGTAAGATTTGGCAAGATAAGGCAAGATTTGGCAAGATACGACAAGGTATGATTTGGTAAGTTTTGGCAAGATATGACAAGGTAAGATTTGGCAAGATTAGGCAAGCTATGACAAGGTAAGTTTAGGCAAGATGTGGCAAGATATGACAAGGTAAGAATAAGCAAGATTTGGTAAGATATGACAAGGTAAGATTTGGCAAAATTTGGCAAGATATGACAAGGTAAGATTAGGCAAAATTTGGCAAGATATGACAAGGTAAGATTAAGCAAGATTTGGCAAGATATGACAAGGTATGATTTGGCAAGATTAGGCAAGATTTGGCGAGATATGACAAGGTAAGATTTGGCAAGATTTGGCAAGATATGACAAGGTAGGATTTGGCAACATATGAAAAAGTAAGATTAGGTAAGATTTGGCAAGATATGACAAGGTAAGATTTTGCAAGATTTGGCAAGATATGATAAGGTAAGATTAAGCAAGATTTGGCAAGATATGAAAAAGTAAGATTAGGCAAGATTTGGCAGGATATGACAAGGTAAGGCTTGGCAAGATTTGTCAAGATATGACAAGGTAAGATTAAGCAAGATTTGGCAAGATATGATAAGTTAATGTTTGGCAAGATTTGGCAAGATATGACAAGGTGAGATTAAGCAAGATTTGGCAAGATATGAAAAAGTAATATTAGGCAAGATTTGGCAAGATATGACAAGGTAAAATTTGGCAAGATTTTGCGAGATATGACAAGGTAAGATTTGGTAAGACTTGGCAAGTTATGACAAGGTAAGATTAAGCAAGATTCGGCAAGATATGATAAAGTAAGAATAGGCAAGATTTGCCAAGATAGGACAACTTAAAGGTAAGACTTGGCAAGATTTGGCAAGATATGACAAGGTAAGATCAGGCAAGATTTGGCAAGATATGACAAGGTAAGATTTGGCAAGATTAGGCAAGATATGACAAGGTAAGATTTGGTAAGATTTGGCAAGATTTTGCAAGATATGACAAGGTAAGATTCGGCAAGATTTGGCAAGATATGACAAGGTAAGTTTTGGCAAGATTAGGCAAGTTATGACAAGGTAAAATTAGGCAAGATTTGGCAAGATATGACAAGGTAAGAGTTGGCAAAATTTAACAAGATATGATAAGGAAATATTTGGCAAGATTTGGAATAAGATGACAAGAAAATATTTGGCAAGATTTGGCAAGATATGACAAGGTAAGATTAAGCAAGATTTGGTAAGTTATGACAAGGTAAGATTAGTCAAGATTTGCCAAGATATGACTAGGTAAGATTTGGCAAGATTTGGCAAGATATGACAAGTTAAGTTTAAGCAAGATTTGGTAAGATATGAGAAGGTAAGATTTGGCAAGATTTGGCAAGATATGACAAGGTAAGATTTGGCAAGATTTGGCAAGATATGGCAAGGTAAGATTACTCAAGATTTGGCAAGATATGACAAGGTTAGATTTGGCAAGATTAGTCAAGATTTGGCGAGATATGACAAGTTAAATTTGGTAAGATTTGGCAAGATATGGCAAGGTAAGATTAAGCAAGATTTGGCAAGATATGACAACTGAAGGTAAGATTTGGCAAGATTTGGCAAGATATGACATGGTAAGATTAAGTAAGATTTGGCTAGATATGAAAAAGCAAGATTAGGCAAGATTTTGCAACATATGACAAGGTAAGTTTTGGCAAGATTTGGCGAGATATGACAAGTTAAGATTTGGAAAGATTAAGCAAGATATGACAAGGTAAGATTAGGCAAGATTTGGCAAGATATGCCAAGGTAAGATTTGGCAAGATTTGGCAAAATATGACAAGGTAATATTTGGCAAGACTTTGGCAAGATATGACAAAATAAGATTTGGCAAGATTTGACAAGATATGACAAGGTAAGATTAAGCAAGATTTGGCAAGATATGACAAGGTAAGATTCGGCAAGATTTGGCAAGATATGACAAGGTAAGATTTGGCAAGATTAGGCAAGATATGACAAGGTAAGATTTGGCAAGATTAGGAAGATATGACAAGTTAAGTTTAAGCAAGATTTGGCAAGATATGACAAGGTAAGATTAAGCAAGATTTGGTAATATATGACAAGTTAAGATTAAGTAAGATTTGGTAAGATATGACAAGGTAAGATTTGGCAAGATTTGGCAAGATATGACAAGGTAAGATTTGGCAAGATTTGGCAAGATATGGCAAGGTAAGAGTAGTCAAAATTTGGCAAGATATGACAAGGTAAGATTTGGCAAGATTAGTCAAGATTTGGCGAGATATGACAAGTTAAATTTGGTAAGATTAGGCAAGATATGACAAGGTAAGATTAAGCAAGATATGGCAAGATATAAAAAGTAAGGTAAGGCAAGATTTGGCAAGATATGACAACTGAAGGTAAGATTTGGCAAGATTTGGCAAGATATGACATGGTAAGATTAAGCAAGATTTGGCTAGATATGAAAAAGCAAGATTAGGCAAGATTTTGCAACATATGACAAGGTAAGTTTTGGCAAGATTTGGCGAGATATGACAAGTTAAGATTTTGGCAAGATTAAGCAAGATATGACAAGGTAAGATTAGGCAAGATTTTGCAAGATATGACAAGATAAGATTTGGCAAGATTTGGCAAGATATGACAAGGTAAGATTCGGCAAGATTGGGCAAGATATGACAAGGTAAGATTCGGCAAGATTTGGCAAGATATGACAAGGTAAGATTTGGCAAGAATAGGCAAGATATGACAAGTTAAGTTTAAGCAAGATTTGGCAAGATATCACAAGGTAAGATTAAGCAAGATTTGGTAATATATGATAAGTATAATTTTGCAAGATATGAGAAGGTATGATTAAGCAAGATTTGGCAAGATATGACAAGGTAAGATTAGTCAAGATTTGGCAAGATATGACAAGGTATGATTTGGCAAGATTAGGCAAGATTTGGCGAGATCTGAAAAGGTAAGATTTGGCAAGATTTGGCAAGATATGACAAGGTAAGATTAAGCAAGATTTGGCAAGATATGAAAAAGTAAGATTAGGCAAGATTTGGCAAGATATGACAAGGTAAGATTTGGCAAGATTTGGCAAGAGGTAAGATTTGGCAAGATTTGGCAAGATATGAAAAAGTAAGATTTGGCAAGATTTGGCAAGATATGACAAGGTAAGATTAGGCAAGATTTGGCAAGATTTGGCGAGATATGACAAGATAAGATTTGGCAAGATTTGGCAAGATTTGGCGAGATATGACAAGATAAGATTTGGCAAGATTTGGCAAGATTTGGCAAGATTTGGAAACATATGACAAAGTAAGATTCGGCAAGATTTGGCAAGATATGACAAGGTAGAATTTGGATAGATTTGGCAAGATATGACAAGATAAGGTTTGGCAAGATTTGGCAAGATATGACAAGGTAAGATTCGGCAAGATTTGGTAAGATATGACAAGGTAAGATTTAGCAAGTTGTGACAAGATATGACAAGGTAAGATTTGGCAAGAATAGGCAAGATATGACAAGTTAAGTTTAAGCAAGATTTAGCAAGATATGACAAGGTAAGATTAAGCAAGATTTGGTAATATATGATAAGTATAATTTTGCAAGATATGAAAAGGTAAGATTCGGCAAGATTTGGCAAGATATGACAAGGTAAGCTTAGTCAAGATTTGGCAAGATATGACAAGGTAAGATTTGGCAAGATTAGGCAAGATTTGGCGAGATCTGACAAGGTAAGATTTGTCAAGATTTGGCAAGATATGACAAGGTAAGATTAAGCAAGATTTGGCAAGATATGAAAAAGTAAGATTAGGCAAGATTTGGCAAGATATGACAAGGTAAGATTTGGCAAGATTTGGCAAGAGGTAAGATTTGGCAAGATTTGGCAAGATATGAAAAAGTAAGATTTGGATAAATTTGGCAAGATATGACAAGGTAAGATTAGGCAAGATTTGGCAAGATTTGGCGAGATATGACAAGATAAGATTTGGCAAGATTTGGCAAGATTTGGCGAGATATGACAAAATAAGATTTGGCAATATTTGGCAAGATTTGGCAAGATTTGGAAACATATGACAAAGTAAGATTCGGCAAGATTTGGCAAGATATGACAAGATAGAATTTGGCAAGATTAGGCAAGATATGACAAGGTAAGATTAGTCAAGATTTGGCATGATATGACAAGGTAAGATTTGGCTAGATTAGGCAAGATTTGGCGAGATCTGACAAGGTAAGATTTGGCAAGATTTGGCAAGATATGACAAGGTAAGATTAAGCAAGATTTGGCAAGATATGAAAAAGTAAGATTAGGCAAGATTTGGCAAGATATGACAAGGTAAGATTTGGCAAGATTTGGCAAGAGTTAAGATTTGGCAAGATTTGGCAAGATATGAAAAAGTAAGATTTGGCAAGATATGACAAGGTAAGATTAGGCAAGATTTGGCAAGATTTGGCGAGATATGACAAGATAAGATTTGGCAAGATTTGGCAAGATTTGGCGAGATATGACAAGATAAGATTTGGCAAGATTTGGCAAGATTTGGCAAGATTTGAAAACATATGACAAAGTAAGATTCGGCAAGATTTGGCAAGATATGACAAGGTAGAATTTGGCAAGATTAGGCAAGATATGACAAGGTTAGATTAGGCAAGATTTGGCAAGATATGAGAAGGTAAGATTAAGTAAGATTTGGTAAGATATGACAAGGTAAGATTTAGCAAGATGTGACAAGATATGACAAGGTAATATTAGTCAAGATTTGTCAAGATATGGCAAGGTAAGATTTGGCAAGATTAGGCAAGATTTGGCAACATATTACAAGGTGAGATTCGGCAATATTTGGCAAGATATGACAAGGTAAGATTAGTCAAGATTTGTCAAGATATGACGAGGTAAGATTTGGCAAGATTAGGCAAGATTTTGCGAGATATGACAAGGTAAGACTTTGTTGGATTTGGCAAGATATGACAAGGTAAGATTTGGCAAGATTTGGCAAGATATGATAAGTTAAGTTTAAGCAAGATTTGGTAAAATATGACAAGGTAAGATTTGGCAAGATTTGGCAAGATATGACAAGGTAAGATTTGGCAAGATTTGGCAAGATATGGCAAGGTAAAATTAGTCAAGATTTGGCAAGATATGACAAGGTAAGATTTGGCATGACTAGGCAAGATTTTACGAGATATGACAAGTTAAGATTTGGTAAGATTTGGCAAGATATGACAAGGTAAGATTAAGCAAGATTTGGCAAGATATGAAAAGTAAGATAAGGCAAGATTTGGCAAGATATGACAACTGAAGGTAAGATTTGGCAAGATTTGGCAAGATATGACATGGTAAGATTAAGGAAGATTTGGCTAGATATGAAAAAGTATAATTAGGCAAGATTTGGCAAGATATGACAAGGTAAGATTTGGCAAGATTTGGCAAGATATGACAAGTTAAGATTTGACAAGATTAAGCAAGATATGACCAGTTAACATTAGGCAAGATTTGGCAAGATATGACAAGATAAGATTTGGCAAGATTTGGCAAGATATGACAAGGTAATATTTGGCAAGATTTTGCAAGATATGACAAGGTTAGATTCGGCAAGATTTGGCAAGCTATGACAAGATAAGATTTGGTAAGATTAGGCAAGATATGAAAAGGTAAGATTAGGCAAGATTTGGCAAGATATGACAAGGTAAGATTTGGTAAGATTAGGCAAGATATGACAAGGTAAGATTAGGCAAGATTTGGTAAGATATGACAAGGTAAGATTTAGCAAGATTTGGCAAGATATGATAAGGTAATATTTGGCAAGATTTGGCAAGATATGACAAGATAAGATTTGGCAAGATTTGGCAAGATATGACAAGGTTAGATTAAGAAAGATTTGGTAATATATGACAAGTTAAGATTTTGCAAGATGCGACAAGGTAAGATTCGGCAAGATTTGGCAAGATATGACAAGGTAAGATTAGTTAAGATTTGGCAAGATCTGACAAGGTAAGATTTGGCAAGATTAGGCAAGATTTGCCGAGATATGACAAAGTAAGATTTGGCAAGATTTGGCATAATATGACAAAGTAAGATTAAGCAAGATTTGGCAAGATATGAAAAAGTAAGATTAGGCAAGATTTGGTAAGATATGATAAGTTAAAGGTAAGACTTGGCAAGATTTGGCAAGTTATGACAAGGTAAGATCAGGCATGACTTGGCAAGATATGAAGGTAAGATTTGGCAAGATTAGGCAAGATATGACAAGGTAAGATTTGGCAAGATTTGGCAAGATTTGGCAAGATATGACAAGGTAAGATTAGGCAAGATTTGGCAAGATTTGACAAGGTAATATTTGGTAAGATTTGGCAAGATATGACAAGGTAAGATTAAACAAGATTAGGCAAGCTATAACAAGGTAGGTTTAGGTAAAATTTGGTAAGATATGAAGGTAATATTTGGCAAGAGTAGGCAAGATATGACAAGGTAAGATTTGGCAAGATTTGGCAAGATTTGGCGAGATATGAAAAAGTAAGATTTGGCAAGATTTGGCAAGATATGACAAGGTAAGATTAAGTAAGATTTGGCAAGATATGAAAAGTAAAATTTGGCAAGATTTGGCAAGATATGATAAGTTAAAGGTAAGACTTGGCAAGATTTGGCAAGATATGATAAGGTAAGATCAGGCAAGATTTGGCAAGATATGACAAGATAAGATTTGGCAAGATTAGGTAAGATATGACGAGGTAAGATCAGGCAAGATTTGGCAAGATATGACAAGATAAGAATTGGAAAGATTTGGTAAGATATGACAAGGTAAGATTTGGCAAGATTTGGCTAGATATGACAAGGTAAAATTAAGCAAGATTTGGCAAGATATGAAAAAGTAAGATTAGGCAAGATTTGGTAAAATATGACATGGAAAGATTTGGCAAGATTTGGCAAGATATGACAAGGTAAGATTTGGCAAGATTTGGCAAGATACGACAAGGTAAGATTAGGCAAGATTTGGCAGATATGACAATGTAAGATTTGGCAAGATTTGGCGAGATATGACAAGGTAAGATTTGGCAAGATTTGGCAAGATATGACAAGGTAAGATTAGGCAAGATTTGGCAAGATATGACAAGGTAAGATTAGTCAAGATTTGGCAAGATATGAAAAAGTAAGAATAGGCAAGATTTGGCCAGATATGACAACTTAAAGGTAAGGCTTGGCAAGATTTGGCAAGATATGACAAGGTAAGATCAGGCAAGATTTGGTAAGATATGACAAGGTAAGATTTGGCAAGGTTAGGCAAGATATGACAAGGTAAGATTTGGCAAGATTTGACAAGATATGACAAGGTAAGATTAAGCAAGATTTGGCAAGATATGAAAAAGTAAGATTAGGCAAGATTTGGCAAGATATGACAAGGTAAGATTTGGCAAGATTTGGCAAGATATGACAAGGTAAGATTAGGCAAGATTTGGCAAGATATGACAAGGTAATATTTGGTAAGATTTGGCAAGATATAACAAGGTAAGATTAAGCAAGTTTAGGCAAGATATGACAAGGTAAGTTTAGGCTAAATTTGGTAAGATATGAAGGTAAGATTTGCAAGAGTAGGCAAGATTTGAGAAGGTATGATTTGGCAAGATTTGGCAAGATTTGGCGAGATATGACAAAGAAAGATTTGGCAAGATTTGGCAAGATATGACAAGGTAAGATTAAGCAAGATTTGGCAAGATATGAAAAAGTAAGATTAGGCAAGATTTGGCAAAATATGACATGGTAAGATTTGGCAAGATTTGGCAAGACATGACAAGGTAAGATTTGGCAAGATTTGGCAAGATTTGACAAGATATGACTAGGTAAGATTAAGCTAGATTTGGCAAGATTTGAAAAAGTAAGATTAGGCAAGATTTGGCAAGATATGACAAGGTAAGATTTGGCAAGATTTGGCAAGATATGACAAGGTAAGATTAGGCAAGATTTGGCAAGATATGACAAGGTAATATTTGGTAAGATTTGGCCAGATATGACAAGGTAAGATTAAGCAAGTTTAGGCAAGATATGACAAGGTAAGTTTAGGCAAAATTTGGTAAGATATGAAGGTAAGATTTGGCAAGAGTAGGCAAGATTTGAGAAGGTATGATTTGGCAAGATTTGGCAAGATTTGGCGAGATATGACAAAGAAAGATTTGGCAAGATTTGGCAAGATATGACAAGGTAAGATTAAGCAAGATTTGGCAAGATATGAAAAAGTAAGATTAGGCAAGATTTGGCAAAATATGACATGGTAAGATTTGGCAAGATTTGGCAAGACATGACAAGGTAAGATTTGGCAAGATTTGGCAAGATATGACAAGGTAAGATTCGTCAAGATTTGGCAAGATATGACAAATTGATAGTAAGATTTGGCAAGATTAGGCAACATATGACAAGGTAAGATTAGGCAAGATTTGGTAAGATATGCCAATGTAAGATTTTGGCAAGATTTGGCGAGATTTGACAAGGTAAGATTTGGCAAGATTTGGCAAGATATGACAAGGTAAGATTAGGCAAGATTTGGCAAGATATGACAAGGTAAGATTAGTCAAGATTTGGCAAGATATGAAAAAGTAAGAATAGGCAAGATTTGGCCAGATATGACAACTTAAAGGTAAGGCTTGGCAAGATTTGGCAAGATATGACAAGGTAAGATCAGGCAAGATTTGGTAAGATATGACAAGGTAAGATATGGCAAGATTAGGCAAGATATGACAAGGTAAGATTTGGCAAGATTTGGCAAGATATGACAAGGTAAGATTAAGCAAGATTTGGCAAGATATGAAAAAGTAAGATTAGGCAAGATTAGGCAAGATATGACCAGGTAAGATTAGGCAAGATTTGGCAAGATATGACAAGGTAAGATTAGGCAAGATTTGGCAAGATATGACAAGGTAATATTTGGTAAGATTTGGCAAGATATGACAAGGTAAGATTAAGCAAGTTTAGGCAAGATATGACAAGGTAAGTTTAGGCAAAATTTAATAAGATATGAAGGTAAGATTTGGCTAGAGTAGGCAAGATATGACAAGGTAAGATTTGGCAAGATTTGGCAAGATTTGGCGAGATATGACAAAGTAAGATTTGGCAAGATTTGGCAAGATATGACAAGGTAAGATTAAGCAAGATTTGGCAAGATATGAAAAAGTAAGATTAGGCAAGATTTGGCAAAATATGACATGGTAAGATTTGGCAAGATTTGGTAAGACATGACAAGGTAAGATTCGGCAAGATTTGGCAAGATATGACAAAGTAAGATTCGGCAAGATTTGGCAAGATATGACAAATTGATAGTAAGATTTGGCAAGATTAGGCAAGATATGACAAGGTAAGATTTGGCAAGATTTGGTAAGATATGCCAAGGTAAAAGTTGGCAAGATTTGGCAAGACATGACAAGGTAAGATTAGGCAAGATTTGGCAAGATATGACAAGGTAATATATAGTAAGATTTGGCAAGATATGACAAGGTAAGATTAAGCAAGATTTTGTAAGATATGACAAGGTAAGATTAGGCAAGATTTGGCAAGATATGACAAGGTAAGATTTGGCAAGATATGGCAAGATATGACAAGGTAAGATTAAGCAAGATTTGGTAAGATATGAAAAAGTATGATTAGGCAAGATTTGGGAAGATATTATATGGTAAGATTTGGCAAGATTTGGCAAGATATGACAAGGTAAGATTTGGCAAGATTTGGCAAGATATGACAAGGTAAGATTAGGCAAGATTTGGCAAGATATGACAAGGTAAGATTAGGCAAGATTTGGCAAGATATGACAAGGTAATATTTGGTAAGATTTGGCAAGATATGACAAGGTAAGATTAAGCTAGATTAGGCAAGATATGACAAGGTAAGTTTAGGCAAGATTTGGTAAGATGTGAAGGTAAGATTTGGCAAGAGTAGGCAAGATATGACAAGGTAAGATTAAGCAAGATTTGGCAAGATTTGCCGAGATATAACAAAGTAAGATTTGGCAAGATTTGGCACGATATGACAAGGTAAGATTAAGCAAGATTTGGCAAGATATGAAAAAGTAAGATTAGGCAAGATTTGGCAAGATATGATAAGTTAAAGGTAAGACTTGGCAATATTTGGCAAGTTATGACAAGGTAAGATCAGGCATGACTTGGCAAGATATGAAGGTAAGATTTGGCAAGATTTGGCAAGATATGACAAGGTAAGATTTGGCAAGATTAGGCAAGATATGACAAGGTAAGATAAGGCAAGATTTGGCAAGATACGACAAGGTATGATTTGGCAAGATTTGGCAAGATATGACAAGGTAAGATTTGGCAAGATTAGGCAAGCTATGACAAGGTAAGTTTAGGCAAAATGTGGCAAGATATGACAAGGTAAGAATAAGCATGATTTGGTAAGATATGACAAGGTAAGATTTGGCAAAATTTGGCAAGATATGACAAGGTAAGATTAGGCAAAATTTGGCATAATATGACAAGGTAATATTTGGTAAGATTTGGCAAGATATGACAAGGTAAGATTAAGCTAGATTAGGCAAGATATGACAAGGTAAGTTTAGGCAAGATTTGGTAAGATGTGAAGGTAAGATTTGGCAAGAGTAGGCAAGATATGACAAGGTAAGATTAAGCAAGATTTGGCAAGATTTGCCGAGATATAACAAAGTAAGATTTGGCAAGATTTGGCACGATATGACAAGGTAAGATTAAGCAAGATTTGGCAAGATATGAAAAAGTAAGATTAGGCAAGATTTGGCAAGATATGATAAGTTAAAGGTAAGACTTGGCAATATTTGGCAAGTTATGACAAGGTAAGATCAGGCATGACTTGGCAAGATATGAAGGTAAGATTTGGCAAGATTTGGCAAGATATGACAAGGTAAGATTTGGCAAGATTAGGCAAGATATGACAAGGTAAGATAAGGCAAGATTTGGCAAGATACGACAAGGTATGATTTGGCAAGATTTGGCAAGATATGACAAGGTAAGATTTGGCAAGATTAGGCAAGCTATGACAAGGTAAGTTTAGGCAAAATGTGGCAAGATATGACAAGGTAAGAATAAGCAAGATTTGGTAAGATATGACAAGGTAAGATTTGGCAAAATTTGGCAAGATATGACAAGGTAAGATTAGGCAAAATTTGGCATAATATGACAAGGTAAGATTAAGCAAGATTTGGCAAGATATGACAAGGTAAGATTTGGCAAGATTAGGCAAGATTTGGCGAGATATGACAAGGTAAGATTTGGCAAGATTTGGCTAGATATGACAAGGTAGGATTTGGCAACATATGAAAAAGTAAGATTAGGTAAGATTTGGCAAGATATGACAAGGTAAGATTTGGCAAGATTTGGCAAGATATGATAAGGTAAGATTAAGCAAAATTTGGCAAGATATGAAAAAGTAAGATTAGGCAAGATTTAGCAAAATATGACAAGGTAAGGCTTGGCAAGATTTGGCAAGATATGATAAGCTAAGATTAAGCAAGATTTGGCAAGATATGACAAGTTAATGTTTGGCAAGATTTGGCAAGATATGACAAGGTGAGATTAAGCAAGATTTGGCAAGATATGAAAAAGTAAGATTTGGCAAGATTTGGCAAGAAATGACAAGGTAAGATTTGGCAAGATTTAGCGAGATATGACAAGGTAAGATTTGGCAAGACTTGGCAAGATATGACAAGGTAAGATTAAGCAAGATTCGGCAAGATATGATAAAGTAAGAATAGGCAAGATTTGCCAAGATAGGACAACTTAAAGGTAAGACTTGGCAAGATATGACAAGGTAAGATCAGGCAAGATTTGGTGAGATATGACAAGGTAAGATTTGGCAAGATTAGGCAAGATATGACAAGGTAAGATTTGGCAAGATTTGGCAAGATTTGGCAAGATATGACAAGGTAAGATTCGGCAAGATTTGGCAAGATATGACAAGGTAAGTTTTGGCAAGATTAGGCAAGTTATGACAAGGTAAAATTAGGCAACATTTGGCAAGATATGAAAAGGTAAGATTTGGCAAAATTTGGCAAGATATGATAAGGTAATATTTGGCAAGATTTGGCATAATATGACAAGATAAGATTTGGCAAGATTTGGCAAGATATGACAAGGTAAGATTAAGCAAGATTTGGTAAGATATGACAAGGTAAGAATTGGAAAGATTTGACAACATATGACAAGGTAGGATTCGACATTATTTGGTAAGATATGACAAGGTAAGATTAGTCAAGATTTGTCAAGATATGACAAAGTAAGATTTGGCAAGATTAGGCAAGATTTGGCAAGATATGAAAAGGTAAGACTTTGTTGGATTTGGCAAGATATGACAAGGTAAGATTTGGCAAGATTTGGCAAGATATGACAAGTTAAGTTTAAGCAAGATTTGGTAAGATATGACAAGGTAAGATTTGGCAAGATATGACAAGGTAAGATTAGTCAAGATTTGGCAACATATGACAAGGTAAGATTTGGCAAGATTAGTCAAGATTTGGCGAGATATGACAAGTTAAATTTGGTGAGATTTGGCAAGATATGACAAGGTAAGATTAAGCAAGATTTGGCAAGATGTGAAACGTAAGATAAGGCAAGATTTGGAAGATATGACAACTGAAGGTAAGAATTGGCAAGATTTGGCAAGATATGACATGGTAAGATTAAGCAAGATTTGGCTAGATATGAGAAAGCAAGATTAGGCAAGATTTTGCAACATATGACAAGGTAAGTTTTGACAAGATTTGGCGAGATATGACAAGTTAAGATTTGGCAAGATTAAGCAAGATATGACAAGGTAAGATTAGGCAAGATTTAGCAAGATATGACTAGGTAAGATTCGGCAAGATTTGGCAAGAAATGACAAGGTAAAATTCGGCAAGATTTGGCAAGATATGACAAGGTAAGATTCGGCAAGATTTGGCAAGATATGACAAGGCAAGATTTGGCAAGATTTGGCAAGATATGACAAGGTAAGATTTGGCAAGATTAGGCAAGATATGACAAGTTGTATTTAAGCAAGATTTGGCAAGATATGACAAGGTAAGATTAAGCAAGATTTGGTAATATATGACAAGTGAAGATTTTGCAAGATATGAAAAGGTAAGATTCGGCAAGATTTGGCAAGATATGACAAGGTAAGATTAGTCAAGATTTGGAAAGATATGACAAGGTAAGATTTGGCAAGATTAGGCAAGATTTGGCGAGATCTGACAAGGTAAGATTTGTCAAGATTTGGCAAGATATGACAAGGTAAGATTAAGCAAGATTTGGCAAGATATGAAAAAGTAAGATTAGGCAAGATTTGGCAAGATATGACAAGGTAAGATTTGGCAAGATTTGGCAAGAGTTAAGATTTGGCAAGATTTGGCAAGATATGAAAAAGTAAGATTTGGCAAGATTTGGCAAGATATGACAAGGTAAGATTAGGCAAGATTTGGCAAGATTTGGCGAGATATGACAAGGTAAGATTTGGCAAGATTTGGCAAGATATGAGAAGGTAAGATTTGGCAAGATTTGGCAGATTTGGAAACATATGACAAAGTAAGATTCGGCAAGATTTGGCAAGATATTACAAGGTAGAATTTGGCAAGATTAGGCAAGATATGACAAGGTTAGATTAGGCAAGATTTGGCAAGATATGAGAAGGTAAGATTAAGTAAGATTTGGTAAGATATGACAAGGTAAGATTTAGCAAGATGTGACAAGATATGACAAGGTAATATTGGTCAAGATTTGTCAACATATGACAAGGTAAGATTTGGCAAGATTAGGCAAGATTTGGCAACATATGACAAGGTAAGATTCAGCAATATTTGGCAAGATATGACAAGGTAAGATTAGTCAAGATTTGTCAAGATATGACAAGGTAAGATTTGGCAAGATTAGGCAAGATTTTGCGAGATATGACAAGGTAAGACTTTGTTGGATTTTGCAAGATATGACAAGGTAAGATTTGGCAAGATTTGGCAAGATATGACATGTTAAGTTTAAGCAAGATTTGGTAAGATATCAGAAGGTAAGATTTGGCAAGATTTGGCAAGATATGACAAGGTAAGATTTGGCAAGATTTGGCAAGATATGGCAAGGTAAGATTAGTCAAGATTTGGCAAGATATGACAAGGTAAGATTTGGCATGATTAGGCAAGATTTGGTGAGATATGACAAGTTAAGATTTGGTAAGATTTGGCAAGATATGACAAGGTAAGATTAAGCAAGATTTGGCAAGATATGAAAAGTAAGATAAGGCAAGATTTGGCAAGAATTGACAACTGAAGGTAAGATTTGGCAAGATTTGGCAAGATATGACATGGTAAGATTAAGCAAGATTTGGCTAGATATGAAAAAGTAAGATTAGGCAAGATTTGGCAAGATATGACAAGATAAGATTTGGCAAGATTTGGCAAGATATGACAAGGTAATATTTGGCAAGATTTGGCAAGATATGACAAGGTAAGATTTGGCAAGATTTGGCAAGATATGACAAGGTAAGATTTGGTAAGATTAGGCAATATATGAAAAGGTAAGATTAGGCAAGATTTGGCAAGATATGACAAGGTAAGATTTGGCAAGATTTGGCAAGATATGATAAGGTAATATTTGGCATAATTTGGCAACATATCACAAGATAAGATTATGCAAGATTTGGCAAGATATGACAAGGTAAGATTAAGCAAGATTTGGTAATATATGTCAATTTATGATTTTGCAAGATGTGACAAGGTAAGATTCGGCAAGATTTGGCAAGATATGACAAGGTAAGATTAGTCAAGATTTGGCAGGATATGACAAGGTAAGATTTGGAAAGATTAGGCAAGATTTGGCAAGATCTGACAAGGTAAGATTTGGCAAGATTTGGCAAGATATGACAAGGTAAGATTAAGCAGGATTTGGCAAGATATGATAAAGTAAGATTAGGTAAGATTTGGCAAGATATGACAAGATGAGATTTGGCAAGCTTTGGCAAGATATGACAAGGTAAGATTTGGCAAGATTTGGCAAGATATGAAAGAGTAAGATTTGGCAAGATTTGGCAAGATATGACAAGGTAAGATTCAGCAAGATTTGGCAAGATTTGGCGAGATATGACAAGATAAGATTTGGCAAGTTTTGGCGAGATATGACAAGGTTAGATTTGGCAAGATTTGGCAAGATATGACAAGGTAAGATTTGACAAGATTAGGCAAGATTTGGAAACATATGGCAAAGTAAGATTCGGAAAGATTTGGCAAGATATGACAAGGTAGAATTTGGCAAGATTAGACAAGATATGACAAGGTAAGATTAGGCAAGATTTGGCAAGATATGAGAAGGTAAGATTAACCCTTTAGCGTGCATGAGCCACTATAGTGGCTTTGCTATAATTATATGCAAACGTTCGCGCGGTAGTTAGTTTTCCCGATTTTGTTCGTGCTTGGTATACGTGTTCTATGAATCGTCTTTACCTCATTTGTACAGTTGCAGAGACATACATTCAACATAAAAGAAGATACAGGCAAGTGAAAGTTTAGTTATACTAAGGTATACAAAGAGAATACGGAAAAACGCAGAAAACGTCACCAGTTTGAGTGAAAAAATGGCGGACGCAAACGGCGAAAGCTTCGAATTTTGGCTTGAAACTGGCGAATCCAAAGGTCTGCACACAAACAGCTGAACCCATTCGATCAAGCATCCAGGCAGAGTAGCAACATTCATTGTTGAGTGCCAGCCTCACAACAGATATTGCGCTGGCCCAGATTTTTTTTTGATGGAAGGAAGCTGTCTTGAATTTGTGCAGTTGGCAGCGCTTCTAGCGAAGGAAGAGCTGATTACCTCGTGGAACAGTGACTGGACATTAGCTCGTAGTTAGGTACCTTCTCTATCATCCTGAACCACAGATTTCAGCCATTCGTCTTCCCCAAGTGAGCCACCAAAGCATTTCGTGCGTTTGTTTTACCTCCCGTCTTCCTTGTTGGCTCCGTTTGACAATCACCGTGAGCATACTGCGGTAGTTGAGTTCTGTTATGGTACGATTTTGATGCTGCAGCATTGGAATCGTGCGTGAACCACGCAACTAACCGCTTGTAGAAAGTTGCCGCGGATTCGCTGCGCAAAACTGTCAGGCAAGAATCTTGGTGCTCCGATGAAGGTATGATATCCGAGCCTACCAACAATACGTAGCAATTGCAGACAAGAGCTTGCTTTGCGCTACGACGATCTGTTTAAATATGTAATTTTCCAAGCCACTATAGTGGCTCATGCACGTTTATACGCATATGGAAACTGAGTAACGTGAACGGTAAGGGGTTAAGCAAGATTTGGTAAGATATGACAGGGTTAGATTTGGCAAGATTTGGTAAGATATGACAAGGTAAGATTAGTCAAGATTTGTCAAGATATGACAAGGTAAGATTTGGCAAGATTAGGCAAGATTTGGCGAGATACGACAAGGTACGATTTGGCAAGATTTGGCAAGATATGACAAGGTAAGACTAAGCAAGATTTGGCAAGATATGAAAAAGTAATATTAGGCAAGATTAGACAAGATATGACATGGTAAGATTTGGCAAGATTCGGCAAGACATGACAAGGTAAGATTAAGCTAGCTATAGATTTGGTAAGATATGACAAGGTAAGATTTGGCAAGATTTGGCAAGATATGACAAGGTAAGATTTGGCAAGATTTGGCAAGATATGACAAGGTAAGATTAAGCAAGATTAGGCAAGATTTGAAAAAGTAAGATTAGGCAAGATTTGGCAAGATATGACAAGGTAAGATTTGGCAAGATTTGGCAAGATATGATAAGGTTAAGCAAGATATGAAAGATATGAAAAAGTTAGATTAGGCAAGATTTGGCAAGATATGACAAGGTAAGATTTGGCAAGATTTCGTGAGATATGACAAGGTAAGATTTGTCAAGATTTGGCAAGATATGACGAGGTAAGATTAAGCAAGATTAAGCAAGATTTGGCAAGATATGACACGGTAAGATTTAACAAGATTTGTTAAGATATGACAAGGTAATATTTTGCAAGATTTCGCAAGATATGACAAGGTAATATTTGGCAAGATTTGGCAAGATATGACAAGGTAAGATTAAGCTAGATTTGGTAAGATATGATAAGGTAAGATTTGGCAAGATTTGGCAAGATATGACAAGGTAAGATTTGGCAAGATTTGGCAAGATCTGGCAAGATATGACAAGGTAAGATTAAGCAAGATTTGGCAAGATTTAATAAGTAAGATTAGCCGAGATTTGGCAAGATATGACAAGGTAAGATTTGGCAAGATTTGGCAAGATATGACAAGGTGAGGTTAAGCAAGATTTGGAAAGATATGAAAAAGTTAGATTTGGCAAGAATTGGCAAGATAAGACAAGGTAAGATTTGGCAAGATTTGGCAAGATATGAAAAAGTAAGATTAGGCTAGATTTGGCAAGATATGACAAGGTAAGATTTGGCAAGATTAGGCAAGATTTAGCGAGATATGACAAGGTAAGATTTGGCAAGATTTGGCAAGATATAACGAGGTAAGATTAAGCAAGATTAAGCAAGATTTGGCAAGATATGACAAGGTAATATTTGGCAAGATTTCGCAAGATATGACAAGGTAATATTTGGCAAGATTTCGCAAGATATGACAAGGTAATATTTGGCAAGATATGGCAAGATATGACAAGGTAATATTTGGCAAGATTTGGCAAGATATGACAAGGTAAGATTTGGCAAGATTAGGCAAGATATGACAAGATAAGATTTGGCAAGATTTGGAAAGATTTGGAAAGATATGACAAGGTAAGATTCGGCAAGATTTGGCAAGATTAGGCAAGATATGACAAGGTAAGATTTGGCAAGATTTGGCAAGGAATGACAAGGTAATATTTGGCAAGATTAGGCAAGATATGAAAAAGTAAGATTAAGCAAGATTTGGCAAGATATGACAAGGTAAGGTTAAGCAAGATTTGGAAAGATATGAAAAAGTTAGATTAGGCAAGATTTGGCAAGATATGACAAGGTAAGATTTGGCAAGATTTTGCAAGATATGGCAAGGTAAGATTTGGCAAGATTTGGCAAGATATGACAAGGTAAGATTTGGCAAGATTTGGCAAGATATGAAAAGTAAGATTAGGCTAGATTTGGCAAGATATGAAAAGCTAAGATTTGGCAAGATTAGGCAAGATTTCGCGAGATATGACAAGGTAAGATTTGGCAAGATTTGGCAACTGATATGACGAGGTAAGATTAAGCAAGATTAAGCAAGATTTGGCAAGATATGACACGGTAAGATTTGGCAAGATTTGTTAAGATATGACAAGGTAATATTTGGCAAGATTTCGCAAGATATCACAAGGTAATATTTGGCAAGATTTGGCAAGATATGACAAGGTAATATTAAGCTAGATTTGGTAAGATATGACAAGGTAAGATTTGGCAAGATTTGGCAAGATATGACAAGGTAAGATTTGGCAAGATTTGGCAAGATATGACAAGGTAAGATTAAGCAAGATTTGGCAAGATTTAAAAAGTAAGATTAGGCAAGATTTGGCAAGATATGACAAGGTAAGATTTGGCAAGATTTGGCAAGATATGACAAGGTAAGGTTAAGCAAGATTTGGAAAGATATGAAAAAGTTAGATTTGGCAAGAATTGGCAAGAAATGACAAGTTAAGATTTGGCAAGATTTGGCAAGATATGACAAGGTAAGATTCGGCAAGATTTGGCAAGATATGACAAGGTAAGATTAGTCAAGATTTGGCAAGATATGAAAAAGTAAGATTAGGTAAGATTTGGCAAGATATGACAAGGTAAGATTTGGCAAGTCTTGGCAAGATATGACAAGGTAAGATTAAGCAAGATTTGGTAAGATATGACAAGGTAAGATTAGTGAAGATTTGGCAAGATATGACAAGGTAAGATTTAACAAGATTAGGCAACATGTGACAAGGTAAGATTTGGCAAGATATGACAAGGTAAGATAAAGTAAGATTTGGCAAAATATGAAAAAGTAAGATTAGGCAAGATTTGGCAAGATATGACAAGGTAAGATTTAGCAAGATTTGGCAAGATATGACAAGGTAAGATTTGGCAAGATTTGGTTAGATATGACAAGGTAAGATTAAGTAAGATTTAGCAAGATATAAAAAGTAAGATCTGGCAAGATTTGGCAAGATATGACAAGGTAAGATTTAGCAAGATTTGGCAAGATATGACAAGGTAAGATTATGCAAGATTAGGCAAGATATGACAACTGAAGGTAAGATTAGGCAAGATTAGGCAAGATATGGCAAGGTAAGATTTGGCAAGATTTGGCTAGATATGACAAGGTAATATTTAGTAAGATTAAGCAAGATATGACAAGGTAAGATTAGTCATGATTTGGCAAGGTATGACAAGGTAAGATTTGGCAAGATTTGGCAAGATATGACAAAGTACGATTTGGCAAGATATGACAAGGTAAGATTTGGCAAGATTTGGCAAGATATGAAAAAGTAAGATTAGGCTAGATTTGGCAAGATATGACAAGGTAAGATTTGGCAAGATTAGGCAAGATTTAGCGAGATATGACAAGGTAAGATTTGGCAAGATTTGGCAAGATATGACAAGGTAAGATTTGACAAGATTTGTTAAGATATGACAAGGTAATATTTGGCAAGATTTTGCAAGATATGACAAGGTAATATTTGGCAAGATATGGCAAGATATGACAAGGTAATATTTGGCAAGATTTGGCAAGATATGACAAGATAAGATTTGGCAAGATTTGGAATGATATGGCAAGGTAAGATTCGGCAAGATTTGGCAAGATTAGGCAAGATATGACAAGGTAAGATTAAGCAAGATTTGGCAAGGTATGACAAGGTAAGATTTGGCAAGAGGGGGGGGGGCGGGGCGGAAAAATGGCTGCCCTCCCCAAGTAAGTATCTCCTGAATTTCCCCGGGCTATTGGCGAACCGCGCGGTGCAACTTTGATGGCACCAGCTGCGGAGGCTACGTATAGGCAGCGGAGACACTGTGGCAGAGGGAAGCGCTCGATGGACGCAGTTGTACGAAGAAAGGCCAGCCGGGCAGCCTGGAGGACGGCAGCTGGTAGCTGGAATAGGCCGCGGTCCTGGAGCGAGAAGCGTGCACACCTTCAAACGTGTACCACAGCGAAGGAGATCCTGGCTCAGGTGGGTGACGTCCCTGAGCGTCGCGCAATTCCTACAGCGCCGGTCGAGAGTGGTTATGGAAGAAAGCCTAAAGTGTTTTGTCCAAGAATCGTCACCCACATCGCGACTTACAACGTTCGCACTCTAAAGGCCAAGTGGAGACAGCAAGAGCTAGTTGGATTTCTAGAGAAGAAGAGAATTGGTGTGTGTGCTATCCAAGAACACAGGATTTGTCATTCTAACAGCAGTAGTCCGAGCTCCTACACTAGAGTTTTGCATTTACCAGACGGATGGAGGTTAGTTACTCACACTGCGGATGATAGTGGTTCAGGAGGTATAGGGTTTCTGGTGTCTCCAATAGCCTTCAAATGTCTTGATAGAGTAGAATACAAGTCAGATAGAGTCATGCGACTCCAGTTTTCTGGCCACACTAAAGGAGCTCCTAGGACTCATCTGGTTTGTGCCTATGCCCCTACCAATGTAGCTGACTCGGCTACTAAAGATCTCTTCTACTCACAGCTACATCAGACCCTAGATCCCTTACCTAAGAGAGACCGTCTCTTTGTTCTTGGTGATATGAATGCACGACTAGACTCCCGTTTCTGTAAGTTCCCAATACACTCAAGTGCCTCCGACAATGGAGAACGAATGGCTGAGTTTATGGAGTAGCAGGGTCTATTCTCTGCCCAGTGTGCCAAGGATAAACCTCGCAGACAGTGGTACACCCATTGTGGACCACAAGGATTTCAATTCAGAATCGACCATTGCCTCACAAGACGTAAGTTTGCTAGCTCTGTACTTGACTGCCAACTATACCGTGTGGTTGCTCCAGCATCAGACCATCGACTAATGAAAATTAGAGTGACCATGAAGTTAGCTACTCCAAAGAAGACCAACAGGGTGCCCTCCTTAGATTATGCAAGGTTGAAGGAGGCCCCCATTGCTGAGTTAGTGGAGTCCAATGTTTGTGCTGCCACTGGGGATACACCATCTTATGAGCTATTTGTTGCTGCTGCCAAAACTGCATGTGAAACTCATCTTCCAGTCAAACCACAATTTGTACGCTCCAAGCCTTGGTTAGACACTGACATCATCACAGCGCGTGATCTGGTAGCGGAGGCTCAAAGAACATACAAGGAGGTGAGAAGTGATGACTCAAGGCAAAAGATGGCTGATGCAACAAAATCTCTAGCACAACTGTATGTAGACAAAGAGGAGGTGTTCTACGCAAGTATGGCCAGTGAGGTGGAGCAGGCTAGCAAGGATGGAAAGCATAGTGCTGCATGGAAAGTGATTGATCGAATGACAGGGAGGAAGTGTAGACAAGACAAGCATTGCAGCAGACTCTCAGCAGGACAGATTGACTCTGTGGCGTGACCACTTCATGCAGCTTTTAGCATCTAAACCACCAGATGTTGCTCTGCCAGTGCTGCAAGTGCATGAGGGTATGCTGCCTATTGATGAGGGTTCCATCTCCCTAAATGAAATAGCGACTGCCGCCTCACAGTTGAAGACAGGAAAGGCCTGTGGCATGGACTCTATTCCACCTGAGCTGCTTAAGCTCACTGGCATACACGAGATCCTGTTGCCAGTACTGAATCAAGCATTTGAGACTGGAGTGGTGCCTGATGAATGGAAGGTGTCTGGCATCATTCCCATCTTCAAGAAGGGGGATGCCTCAGTGTGTGCAAACTATCGGGGTATTGCACTCATGTCACTTGCTGCTAAACTGTACAACAGGATATTGCTCAACTGTATCCAACCACATGTTGAACCCTTGCTGCGACCCAATCAGAATGGGTTTCGTGTAGGCAGATCTACCGTTCAACATATCCTAGCCCTACGGCGAATCATTGAAGAGTGTACGGTGAGGCAGGAATGCCAGTGTGTGGTTACATTCATTGACTTTTCAAAAGCACTACGGTACAACTACGGTCTCCCCACCAAGATAGTAACTGCAGTAAAGTCGATGTACTCAGGAACAGCCGCACGAGTGGTGACTGCAGATGGTTGCACTGCAGACTTTCAGGTGGAAGCAGGTGTCCTACAAGGTGATACACTGGCCCCCTACCTGTTTGTCATTGTTGTGGACTATGTCCTCAGAGCTGCTATTCCAGATGACAGTGTTGGATTCATGATCCAAAAGCGCCTATCGCGACGACACCCAGCCAAATATGTGACAGATTTGGACTTCGCAGATGACATCGCCCTCCTGTCTGGCACCATGGCCAACGCACAGACCCTACTCACAGCAGTTGAGGAGAATGCGGCTGCTGTTGGCTTGCACATCAACATGAAGAAGACTGAGTACATCAGAATAGGTGACTTTTCTGGCGACACTCACCCTACACTGAGAGTGAGTGATGGGGAAATTGCTGAGGTAGCTGATTTCAGGTACCTTGGCAGCTGGATTATGTCATCAAACAAGGACTTTGTGGTACGCCGTGCATGTGCATACGAAGCAGCAAACAAATTGTGGAGGGTGTGGAAGTCTGGGTGCAGTCGTAACACTAAGATCAGAGTGTTCAAAGCCACAGTAGAGAGTGTTCTGCTTTATGGAGCAGAAACCTGGACCTTGACTGAGCAGTTGACATCAAGAATCTGTGGCACCTACTCTAACTTGCTGCGCAAAGCCCTGAATGTGCACTGGAGAGATCACATCACTAATGCAGAGCTGTACGGAGACCTACCACGAGCAGATGACATCATACGAGACCGGCGCCTACATTTTGTTGGGCATGCTGCTCGCTGCATCAAAGACAGATACCAACCAGTGGCAGACCTAGTATTCTGGCAGGGCTCAGGTCCTATGCGAAGGGGGCAGGGAAACAGAAGGACATTCCTCAAATCAATCATTAGTGATCTGGGAGGACATATGACTGCTGCAGAAATCTCAAGATGTGCTGCTGACAGAGACGAATGGAGGAAGCGAATCAACTAGCTACATAGGCCATGCAACTACCAACTTACTGATATTGCACAACTTTCATTGGACATGTGTACACTATAGCTTCTTGTATGTAGCCCCGGTGCTGTAATAGGCCGACGTATGTATGTATGTATGTAAGATTTGGCAAGATTTGGCAAGGAATGACAAGGTAATATTTGGCAAGATTAGGCAAGATATGAAAAAGTAAGATTAAGCAAGATTTGGCAAGATATGACAAGGTAAGATTAGTCAAGATTTGGCAAGATATGACAAGGAAAGATTAAGCAAGATTTGGTAAGAAATGACAAGTTAAGATTTGGCAAGATAAGGCAAGATATGACAAGGTAAGATTCGGCAAGATTTGGCAAGATATGACAAGGTAAGATTTGGCAAGATTTGGCAAGATATGAAAAAGTAAGATTAGGTAAGATTTGGCAAGATATGACAAGGTAAGATTTGGCAAGACTTGGCAAGATATGACAAGGTAAGATTAAGCAAGATTTGGTAAGATATGACAAGGTAAGATTTGGCAAGATTTGGCAAGATATGCAAAAGGTAAGATTTGGCAAGATTAGGCAAGATATGACAAGGTAAGATTAGTCAAGATTTGGCAAGATATGACAAGGTAAGATTTAACAAGATTAGGCAACATATGACAAGGTAAGATTTGGCAAGATATGACAAGGTAAGATAAAGTAAGATTTGGCAAATTATGAAAAAGTAATATTAGGCAAGATTTGGCAAGATATGACAAGGTAAGATTTGGCAAGATTTGGTTAGATATGACAAGGTAAGATTAAGCAAGATTTAGCAAGATATGAAAAGTAAGATCTGGCAAGATTTGGCAAGATATGACAAGGTAAGATTTAGCAAGATTTGGCAAGATATGACAAGGTAAGATTTGGCAAGATTAGGCAAGATATGACAACTGAAGGTAAGATTAGGCAAGATTAGGCAAGATATGGCAAGGTAAGATTTGGCAAGATTTGGCTAGATATGACAAGGTAAAATTTGGCAAGATTTGGCAAGATATGACAAGGTGAGATTTGGCAAGATTTGGCAAGATATGACAAGGTAAGATTAGCCAAGATTAGGCAAGATATGACAAGGTAAGATTGGGCAAGATTTGGCAAGATATGACAAGGTAAGAGCAGGCAAGATTTGGTAAGATATGACAAGGTAAGATTAGCCAAGATTAGGCAAGATATGACAAGGTAAGATTTGGCAAGATTTGGCAATATATGACAATGTAAGATTTAGTAAGATTAAGCAAGATATGACAAGGTAAGATTAGTCATGATTTGGCAAGATATGACAAGGTAAGATTTGGCAAGATTTGGCAAGATATGACAAAGTACGATTTGGCAAGATATGACAAGGTATGATTTGGCAAGATACGACAAGGTATGATCTGGCAAGATATAGCGAGGTAAGATCTGGCAAGATATGACAAGGTAAGATTTGGTAAGGTTTAGCAAGATATGACAAGGTAAGATTTGGCAAGATTTGGCAAAATATGACAAAGTAAGATTTGGCAAGATTTGGCTAGATATGACAAAGTTGGATTTGGCAAGATTTAGCAAGATATGACAAGGTAAGATTTTGCAAGATTAGGCAAGATTTGGCAAGATATGACAAGGTAAGATTTGGCAAGATTTGGCAAGATATGACAAGCTAAGATTTGGTAAGGTTTGGCAAGATATGACAAGGTAAGATTTGGCAAGATTTGGCAAAATATGACAAAGTAAGATTTGGCAAGATTTGGCAAGTTATGACAAAGTTGGATTTGGCAAGATTTAGCAAGATTTGGCAAGATATGACAAAGTAAGATTTGGCAAGATTTAGCAAGATATGACCACGTAAGATTTGGCAAGATATGACAAGGTAAGATCTGGCAAGATACGACAAGGTAAGATCTTGCAAGATATGACGAGGTAAGATTTTGCAAGATATTGCAAGATATGGCAAGGTAAGATAAGGCAAGATTTGGCAGGATATGACAAGGTAATAATTGGCAAGATTTGGCAAGATATGAAAAGGTAAGATTTGGCAAGATTTAGCAAGATATGACAAAGTAAGATTTGGCAAGATTTGGCACGATATGACAAAGTAAGATTAGGCATAATTTGGCAAAATATGACAAGGTAAGATTTGGCAAGATTTGGCAAGATATGACAAGGTAAGATTTGGCAAGATACGACAAGGTAAGATCTGGCAAGATGTGACAAAGTTGGGTTTGGCAAGATTTAGCAAGATTTGGCAAGATATGACAAGGTACGATTTGTCAAGATTTAGCAAGATATGACCACGTAAGATTTGGCAAGATATGACAAGGTAAGATCTGGCAAGATACAACAAGGTAAGATCTGGCAAGATATGACGAGGTAAGATTTTGCAAGATTTTGCAAGATCTGGCAAGGTAAGATAAGGCAAGATTTGGCAGGATATGACAGGAAATATTTGGCAAGATTTGGCAATATATGAAAAGGTAAGATTTGGCAAGATTTGGCAGGATATGACAAAGTAAGATTTGGCAAGATTTGGCACAATATGACAAAGTAAGATTAGGCATGATTTGGCAAAATATGGCAAGGTAAGATTTGGCATGATTTGGCAAGATATGACAAGGTAAGATTTGGCAAGATTTGGCAAGATATGACAAGGTAAGATTTGGAAAGATTTGGCGAGATATGACAAGGTAAGATTTGGCAAGATTTGGCAAGATATGACAAGGTAAGATTAAGCAAGATTTGGCAAGATATGAAAAAGTAAGAATAGGCAAGATTTGGCAAGATATGACAACTTAAAGGTAAGACTTGGCCAGATTTGGCAAGATAGGATAAGGTAAGATAAAGCAAGATTTGGCAAGATATGACAAGGTAAGATTAAGCAAGATTAGGCAAGATATGACAAGGTAAGATTTGGCAAGATTTGGCAAGATTTGGTAAGATATGACAAGGTAAGATGCGGCAAGATTTGGCAGGATAGGACAAGGTAAGTTTTGGCAAGATTAGGCAAGATATTACAAGGTAATATTTGGCAAGATTTGGCAAAATATGACAAGATAAGATTTGGCAAGATTTGGCAAGATATGACAAGGTAAGATTAGTCAAGATTTGGCAAGATATGACAAGGTAAGATTTGGCAAGATTAGGCAAGATTTGGCGAGCTATGACAAGGTAAGATTTGGCAAGATTTTGCAAGATATGACAAGGTAAGATTTGGCAAGATTTGGCAAGATATGACAAGGTAAGATTAGTCAAGATTTGCAAGATATGACAAGGTAAGATTTGGCAAGATTAGGCAAGATTTGGCGAGCTATGACAAGGTAAGATTTTGCAAGATTTTGCAAGATATGACAAGGTAAGATTTGGCAAGATTTGGCAAGATATGACAAGGTAAGATTAAGCAAGATTTTGTAAGATATGACAAGGTAAGATTTGGCAAGATTTGGCAAGTTATGACAAGGTAAGATTTGGCAAGATTTGGCAAGATATGACAAGGTAAGATTAGTCAAGATTAGGCAAGATATGACAAGGTAAGATTTGGCAAGATTAGGCAAGATTTGGCGAGATATGACAAGGTAAGATTTGGTAAGATTTGGCAAGATTTGACAAGGTAAGATTAAGCAAGATTTGGTAAGATATGAAAAGTAAGATAAGGCAAGATTTGGCAAGATATGACAACTGAAGGTAAGATTTGGCAAGATTTGGCAAGATATGACATGGTAAGATTAAGCAAAATTTAGCTAGATATGAAAAAGTAAGATTAGGCAAGATTTGGCAAGATATGACAAGTTAAGATTTGGCAAGATTAAGCAGGATATGAAGGTAAGATTAGGCAAGATTTGGCAAGATATGACAAGATAAGATTTGGCAAGACTTGGCAAGATATGACAAGGGAATATTTGGCAAGATTTGGCAAGATATGATAAGGTAAGATTCGGCAAGAATTGATAAGATATGACAAGGTAATATTTGGCCAGATTTGGCAAGATATGACAAGATAAGATTTGGCAAGATTTGGCAAGATATGATAAGGTAATATTTGGCAAGATTTGGCAAGATGTGAGATTAGATTTGGCAAGATTTGGCAAGATATGACAAGGTAAGATTTGGCAAGATTTGGCAAGATATGACAAGGTAAGATTAAGCAAGATTTGGCAAGATATGAAAAAGTAAGATTAGGCAAGATTTGGTAAAATATGACAAGGTAAGCTTTGGCAAGATATGACAAGGTAAGATTAGTCAAGATTTGGCAAGATATGACAAGGTAAGATTTGGCAAGATTTTGCAAAATATGACAATGCAATATTTGGAAGATCTGACAATATATGACAAGGTAAGATTTGGCAAGATTTGGCAAGATATGATAAGGTAATATTTGGCATGATTAGGCAAGATCTGGCAATATATGACAAGATAAGATTTGGCAAGATTTGGCAAGATATGAGAAGATAAGATTTGGCAAGATTTGGCAAGATATGACAAGGTAATATTTGGCAAGATCTGGCAATATATGACAAGATAAGATTTGGCAAGATTTGGCAAGATATGATAAGGTAATATTTGGCAAGATTTGGCAAGATATAAGAAGATAAGATTTGGCAAGATAAGGCAAGATATGACAAGGTAAGATTAAGCAAGATTTGGCAATATATGAAAAAGTAAGATTAGGCAAGATTTGGCAAGATATGACAAGGTAAGATTTGGCAAGATTTGGCTAGATATGACAGGGTAAGATTTGGCAAGATTTGGCAAAATATGAGAAGACAAGATTTGGCAAGATTTGGCAAGATATGACAAGGTGAGATTAAGCAAGATATAAAAAGTAAGATTAGGCAAGATTTGGTAAAATATGACAATGTAAGCTTTGGCAAGATATGACAAGGTAAGATTAGTCAAGATTTGGCAAGATATGACAAGGTAAGATTTGGCAAGATTTGGCAAGAAATGACAAGGTTATATTTGGCAAGATCTGGCAATATATGACAAGGTAAGATTTGGCAAGATTTGGCAAGATATGACAAGGTAAGATCAGGCAAGATTTGGCAAGACATCACAAGGTAAGATTTGGCAAGATTAGGCAAGATATGACAATGTAAGATCTGGCAAGATCTGGCAAGATTTGGTAAGATATGACAAGGTAAGATTCGGCAAGATTTTGTAAGATATGATAAGGTAAGATTAGGCAAGATTTGGAAAGATATGATAAGGTAAGATTTGGTAAGATTTGGCAAGATATGACAAGGTAATATTTGGCAAGATTTGGCAAGATATGACAAGATAAGATTTGGCAAGATTTGGCAAGATATGAAGGTAAGATTAAGCAAGATTTGGTAATTTATGACAAGGTAAGAATTAGAAAGATTTGGCAAGATATGACAAGGTAAGATTTGGTAAGATTTGGCAAGATATGACAAGGTAAGATTTGGCAAGATTTGGCAAGATATGACAAGGTAAGATTTGGCAAGATTTGGCAAGATATGGCAAGGTAAGATTAGTCAGTATTTGTCAAGATATGACAAGGTAAGATTTAGCAAGATTAGGCAAGATTTGGCGAGTTATGACAAGGTAAGAATTTGTAAGATTTGGCAAGATATGACAAGGTAAGATTAAGCAAGATTTGGCAAGATATGAAAAGTAAGATAAGGCAAGATTTTGCAAAATATGACAACTGAAGATAAGATTTGGCAAGATTTTGCAAGATATGACATGGTAAGATTAAGCAAGATTTGACTAGATATGAAAAAGTAAGATTAGGCAAGATTTGGCAAGATATGACAAGTTAAGATTTGGCAAGATTAAGCAAGATATGAAGGTAAGATTAGGCAAGATTTGGCAAAATATAACAAGATAAGATTTGGCAAGATTTGGCAAGATATGACAAGGGAATATTTGGCAAGATTTGGCAAGATATGACAAGGTAAGATTCGGCAAGAATTGGCAAGATATAACAAGGTAATATTTGGCTAGATTTGGCAAGATATGACAAGGTAAGATTAGTCAAGATTTGGCAAGATATGACAAGGTAAGATTTGGCAAGATTTGGCAAGATATGATAAGGTAATATTTGGCAAGATTGGGCAAGATATGAGAAGATAAAATTTGGCAAGATTTGGCAAGATATGATGAGGTAAGATTGAGCAAGATTTGGCAAGATATGACAAGGTAATGTTTGGCAAGTTTTGGCAAGATATGACAATGTGAGATTAAGCAAGATTTGGCATGATATGAATAAGTAAGATAAAGGAAGATTTCGTAAGATATGACAAGGTAAGCTTTTGCAAGATATGAGTCAAGATTTGGCAAGTTATGACAAGATAAGATTTGGCAAGATTTGGCAAGATATGAAGGTAAGATTTGGCAGGATTTGGCAATATATGACAAGGTGAGATTAAGCAAGAATTGGCAAGATATGAAAAAGTAAGATAAGGCAAGATTTGGCAAGATATGACAAGGTAAGATTAGGCAAGATTTGGCAAGATATGACAAGGTAAGATTTGGCAAGATTTGGCAAGATATGACAAGGTAAGATTTGGCAAGATTTGGCAAGATATGAGAAGGTAAGATTAAGCAAGATTTGGCTAAATATGAAAAGGAAGAATAGGCAAGATTTGGCAAGATATGACAACTTAAAGGTAAGACTTGTCTAGATTTGGCAAGATATGACAAGGTAAGATCAGGCAAGATTTGGCAAGATATGACAAGGTAAGATTTGGCAAGATTAGGCAAGATATGACAAGGTAAGATTTGGCAAGATTTGGCAAGATTTGGTAAGATATGACAAGGTAAGATTCGGCAAGATTTGGCAAGATATGTCAAGGTAAGATTAGGCAAGATTTGGAAAGATATGACAAGGTAAGATTTGGCAATATTTGGCAAGATATGACAAGGTAATATTTGGCAAGATTTGGCAAGATATGACAAGATAAGATTTGGCAAGATTTGGCAAGATATGAAGGTAAGATTAAGCAAGATTTGGTAAGATATGACAAAGTAAGAATTGGAAAGATTTGGCAAGATATGACAAGGTAAGATTTGTCAAGATTTGGCAAGATATATGAAGGCAAGATTAAGCAAGATTTGGCAAGATATAAAAAAGTAAGATTAGGCAAGATTTTGTAAGATATGACATGGTAAGATTTGGCAAGATATGACAGGGTAAGATTTGACAAGATTTGGCAAGATATGACAAGGTAAGATTAGGCAAGATTTGGCAAGATATGACAAGGTAAGATTTGGCAAGATTTGGCGAGATGTGGCAAGGTAAGATTAGTCAAGATTTGGCAAGATATGAAAAAGTAAGAATAAGCAAGATTTGACATGATAAGACAACGTAAGATCAGGCAAGATTTGGCAAGATATGACAAGGTAAGATTTGGCAAGATTAGGCAAGATATGACAAGGTAAGATTTGGCAAGATTTGGCCAGATTTGGCAAGATATGACAAGGTAAGATTCGGCAAAATTAGGCAGGAAATGACAAGGTAAGATTTGGCAAGATTAGGCAAGATATGACAAGGTAAGATTAGGCAAGATTTGGTAAGATATGCCAATGTAAGATTAGTCAAGATTTGGCAAGATATGACAAGGTAATATTTGGCAAGATTTGGCAAGATATGACAAGATAAGATGTAGCAAGATTTGGCAAGATATGATAAGGTAAGATTAAGCAAGATTTGGTAAGATATGACAAGGTAAGATTAGGCAAGATTTAGTAAGATAAGATAAGGTAAGCTTTGGCAAGATTTGACAAGGTAAGATTAGTTAAGATTTGGCAAGATATGACAAGGTAAAAGTTGGCAAGATTTGGCAAGATATGACAAGGTAATATTTGGCAAGATTTGGCAATATATGACAAGGTGAGATTAAGCAAGATTTGGCATGCTATGAAAAAGTAAGATTAGGCAAGATTTGGCAAGATATGACAAGGTAAGATTAGGCAAGATTTGGCAAGATATGACAAGGTAAGATTAAGCAAGATTTGGTAAGATATGACAAGGTAAGATTTGGCAAGATTTGGCAAGATATGACAAGGTAAGATTAGGCAAGATTTAGCAAGATATGACAAGGTAAGATTTGGCAAGATTTGGCAAGATATGACAAGGTAATATTTGGCAAGATTTGGCAAGATATGACAGGATAAGATTTGGCAAGATTTGGCAAGATATGAAGGTAAAATTAAGCAAGATTTGGTAAGATATGAGAAGGTAAGAATTGGAAAGATTTGGCAAGATATGACAAGGTAAGATTTGGCAAGATTTGGCAAGATATAACAAGGTAAGATTAAGTAAGATTTGGCAAGATATGAAAAAGTAAGATTAGGCAAGATTTGGCAAGATATGACATGGTAAGATTTGGCAAGGTTTGGCAAGATTTGACAGGGTAAGATTTGGCAAGATTTGGCAAGATATGACAAGGTAAGATTAGGCAAGATTTGGCAAGATATGATAAGGTAAGATTTGGCAAGATTAGGCAAGATATGACAAGGTAAGATTTGGCAAGATTTGGCCAGATTTGGCAAGATATGACAAGGTAAGATTAGGCAAGATTTGGTAAGATATGCCAATGCAAGATTAGTCAAGATTTGGAAAGATATGACAAGGTAATATTTGGCAAGATTTGGCAAGATATGACAAGATAAGATGTGGCAAGATTTGGCAAGATATGATGAGGTAAGATTAAGCAAGATTTGGTAAGATATGACAAGGTAAGATTAGGCAAGATTTGGTAAGATAAGATAAGGTAAGCTTTGGCAAGATTTGACAAGGTAAGATTAGTTAAGATTTGGCAAGATATGACAAGGTAAATGTTGGCAAGATTTGGCAAGATATGACAAGGTAATATTGGCAAGATTTGGCAATATATGACAAGGTGAGATTAAGCAAGATTTGGCAAGATATGAAAAAGTAAGATTAGGCAAGATTTGGTCAAGATATGACAAGGTAAAATTAGGCAAGATTTGGCAAGATATGACAAGGTAAGATTTGGCAAGATTTGGCAAGATATGACAAGGTAAGATTTGGCAAGATTTGGCAAGTTATGAGAAGGTAGGATTAAGCAAGATTTGTCAAGATATGAAAAGGAAGATTAGGCAAGATTTGGCAAGATATGACAACTTAAAGGTAAGACTTGGCAAGATTTGGCAAGATATGACAAGGTAAGATCTGGCAAGATTTGGCAAGATTAGAGAAGGTAAGATATGGCAAGATTAGGCAAGATATGTCAAGGTAAGATTTGGCAAGATTTGGCAAGATTTGGTAAGATATGACAAGGTAAGATTCGGCAAGATTTGGCAAGATATGACAAGGTAAGATTAGGCAAGATTTAGCAACATATGACAAGGTAAGATTTGGCAAGATTTGGCAAGATATGACAAGGTAATATTTGGCAAGATTTGGCAAGATTTGGCAAGATATGAAGGTAAAATTTAGCAAGATTTGGTAAAATATGAGAAGGTAAGAATTGGAAAGATTTGGCAAGATATGACAAGGTAAGATTTGGAAAGATTTGGCAAGATATGAAAAAGTAAGATTAGGCAAGATTTGGCAAGATATGACATGGTAAGATTTGGCAAGGTTTGGCAAGATTTGACAGGATAAGATTTGGCAAGATTTGGCAAGATATGACAAGGTAAGATTAGGCAAGATTTGGCAAGATATGATAAGGTAAGATTTGGCAAGCTTTGGCGAGATATGACAAGGTATGATTAGTCAAGATTTGGCAAGATATGAAAAAGTAAGAATAAGCAAGATTTGGCAAGATATGACAAGGTAAGATCAGGCAACATTTGGCAAGATATGACAAGGTAAGATTTGGCAAGATTAGGCAAGATATGACAAGGTAAGATTTGGCAAGATTTGGCAAAATTTAGTAAGATATGACAAGATAAGATTTGGCAAGCTTTTGCAAGATATGACATGGTAATATTTGGCAAGATTTGGCAAGATATGACAGGATAAGATTTGGCAAGATTTGGCAAGATATGAAGGTAAAATTAAGCAAGATTTGGTAAGATATGAGAAGGTAAGAATTGGAAAGACTAGGCAAGATATGACAAGGTAAGTTTTGTCAAGATTTGGCAAGATATAACAAGGTAAGATTTAGTAAGATTTGGCAAGATATGAAAAAGTAAGATTAGGCAAGATTTGGCAAGATATGACATGGTAAGATTTGGCAAGATTTGGCAAGATTTGACAGGGTAAGATTTGGCAAGATTTGGCAAGATATGACAAGGTAAGATTAGGCAAGATTTGGCAAGATATGATAAGGTAAGATTTTGCAAGATTTGGCGAGATATGACAAGGTATGATTAGTCAAGATTTGGCAAGATATGAAAAAGTAAGAATAAGCAAGATTTGGCAAGATATGACAAGGTAAGATCAGGCAACATTTGGCAAGATATGACAAGGTGAGATTAAGCAAGATTTGGCAAGATATGAATAAGTAAGATAAAGGAAGATTTCGTAAGATATGACAAGGTAAGCTTTTGCAAGATATGAGTCAAGATTTGGCTAGTTATGACAAGATAAGATTTGGCAAGATTTGGCAAGATAGGAAGGTAAGATTTGGCAGGATTTGGCAATATATGACAAGGCGAGATTAAGCAAGATTTGGCAAGATATGAAAAAGTAAGATTAGGCAAGATTTGGCAAGATATGACAAGGTAAGATTAGGCAAGATTTGGCAAGATATGACAAGGTAAGATTCGGCAAGATTTGGCAAGATTTGGCAAGATATGACAAGGTAAGATTAAGCAAGATTTGGCTAAATATGAAAAGAAAGAATAGGCAAGATTTGGCAAGATATGACAACTTAAAGGTAAGACTTGTCTAGATTTGGCAAGATATGACAAGGTAAGATCAGGCAAGATTTGGCAAGATATGACAAGGTAAGATTTGGCAAGATTAGGCAAGATATGACAAGGTAAGATTTGGCAAGATTTGGCAAGATTTGGTAAGATATGACAAGGTAAGATTAGGCAAGATTTGGGAAGATATGACAAGGTAAGATTTGGCAAGATTTGGCAAGATATGACAAGGTAATATTTGGCAAGATTTGGAAAGATATGACAAGATAAGATTTGCCAAGATTTGGCAAGATATGAAGGTAAGATTAAGCAAGATTTGGTAACATATGACAAAGTAAGAATTGGAAAGATTTGGCAAGATATGACAAGGTAAGATTTATCAAGATTTGGCAAGATATGAGAAGGCAAGATTAAGCAAGATTTGGCAAGATATGAAAAAGTAAGATTAGGCAAGATTTTGCAAGATATGACATGGTAAGATTTGGCAAGATATGACAGGGTAAGATTTGACAAGATTTGGCAAGATATGACAAGGTAATTCAAAAGTGACTCTTGCAGTTAGGCCCCTGCAAAGGCTAGGTTTGTTGCTTGAAGGATCACTGGGTTTACGCCACCAACCAACTACACCAGTATTGGTGTTACAGTTGGTTGGGAGGCCCAAAAGGCCCTATTAAGTTGGTAAGTTGGCAACCAGTGATTCCCTTCCCCCTAACATCCTACAAAGATGGAAGAGCCACAGACAGCTGTTTCGCCCTAATTGGGGCTCATCAGTGTGGCGTACTGATGGTAATAGGATGAATGCCACCTCCATATGTATCCACCACAAGCTAAAACACTTGTGGTTTCAACACATAGAAGCAGCATAAAATTAGGGGGAAGCCTCAGCCAAAAAAGTCACTTTTGAACAACCCTGACTCCAGCCGTCTTTTTTGGCTGAGGCTTCCCCCTAATTTTATGCTGCTTCTATGTGTTGAAACCACAAGTGTTTTACCATCAGTACGCCACACTGATGAGCCCCAATTAGGACGAAACAGCTGTCTGTGGCTCTTCCATCTTTGTAGGATGTTAGGGGGAAGGGAATCACTGGTTGCCAACTTACCAACTTAATAGGGCCTTTTGGGCCTCCCAACCAACTGTAACACCAATACTGGTGTAGTTGGTTGGTGGCGTAAACCCAGTGATCCTTCAAGCAACATGACAAGGTAAGATTAGGCAAGATTTGGCAAGATATGACAAGGTAAGATTAGGCAAGATTTGGCAAGATATGACAAGGTAAGATTTGGCAAGATTTGGCGAGATGTGACAAGGTAAGATTAGTCAAGATTTGGCAAGATATGAAAAAGTAAGAATAAGCAAGATTTGGCAAGATAAGACAACGTAAGATCAGGTAAGATTTGGCAAGATATGACAAGGTAAGATTTGGCAAGATTAGGCAAGATATGACAAGGTAAGATTTGGCAAGTTTTGGCCAGATTTGGCAAGATATGACAAGGTAAGATTCGGCAAAATTAGGCAAGAAATGACAAGGTAAGATTTGGCAAGATTAGGCAAGATATGACAAGGTAAGATTTCGCAAGATTTGGTAACATATGCCAATGTAAGATTAGTCAAGATTTGGCAAGATATGACAAGGTAATATTTGGCAAGATTTGGCAAGATATGACTAGATAAGATGTGGCAAGATTTGGCAAGATATGATAAGGTAAGATTAAGCAAGATTTGGTAAGATATGACAAGGTAAGATTAGGCAAGATTTGGTAAGATAAGATAAGGTAAGCTTTGGCAAGATTTGACAAGGTAAGATTAGTTAAGATTTGGCAAGATATGACAAGGTAAAAGTTGGCAAGATATGACAAGGTAATATTTGGCAAGATTTGGCAAGATATGACAAGGTAAGATTTGGCAAGATTTGGCAAGATATGATAAGGTAAGATTTGGCAAGATTTGGCGAGATATGACAAGGTGTGATTAGTCAAGATTTGGCAAGATATGAAAAAGTAAGAATAAGCAAGATTTGGCAAGATATGACAAGGTAAGATCAGGCAACATTTGGCAAGATATGACAAGGTAAGATTTGGCAAGCTTAAGATTAGGCAAGATATGACAAGGTAAGATTTGGCAAGATTTTGCAAGATATGACAAGGTAATATTTGGCAAGATTTGGCAAGATATGACAGGATAAGATTTGGCAAGATTTGGCAAGATATGAAGGTAAAATTAAGCAAGATTTGGTAAGATATGAGAAGGTAAGAATTGGAAAGATTTGGCAAGATATGACAAGGTAAGATTTGGCAAGATTTGGCAAGATATAACAAGGTAAGATTAAGTAAGATTTGGCAAGATATGAAAAAGTAAGATTAGGCAAGATTTGGCAAGATATGACATGGTAAGATTTGGCAAGATTTGGCAAGATTTGACAGGGTAAGATTTGGCAAGATTTGGCAAGATATGACAAGGTAAGATTAGGCAAGATTTGGCAAGATATGATAAGGTAAGATTTGGCAAGATTTGGCGATATATGACTAGGTATGATTAGTCAAGATTTGGCAAGATATGAAAAAGTAAGAATATGCAAGATTTGGCAAGATATGACAAGGTAAGATCAGGCAACATTTGGCAAGATATGACAAGGTAAGATTTGGCAAGATTAGGCAAGATATGACAAGGTAAGATTTGGCAAGGTTTGGCAAAATTTAGTAAGATATGACAAGGTAAGATTCGGCAAGATTTGGAAAGATATGACAAGGTAAGATTTCGCAAGATTTGGCAAGATATGACAAGGTAAGATTAGGCTAGATTTGGTAAGATATGCCAGGGTAAGATTTGGCAAGATTTGGCAAGATATGACAAGGTAATATTTGGCAAGATTTGGCAAGATATGACAAGATAAGATTTGGCAAGATTTGGCAAGATATAACAAGGTAAGATTAAGCATGATTTGGTAAGATATGACAAGGTTAGATTAGGCAAGATTTGGCAAGATATGACATGGTAAGATTTGGCAAGATTTGGCAAGATATGAGAAGGTATGAATAAGCAAGATTTGGCAAGATACGAAAAGGAAGAAAAGGCAAGATTTGGCAAGATATGACAACTTAAAGGTAAGAGTTGACAAGATTTGGCAAGATATGATAAGGTAAGATCAGGCAAGATTAGGCAAGATATGACAAGGTAAGATTTGGCAAGATTAGGCAATATATGACAAGGTAAGATTTGGCAAGATTTGGTAACATATAACAAGGTAAGATTCGGTAAGATTTTGCAAGATATGATAAGGTAAGATTAGGCAAGTTTTTGAAAGATATGACAAGGTAAGATTTGGCAAGATTTGGCAAGATATGACAAGGTAGTATTTGACAAGATTTGGCAAGATATGGCAAGATTAGATTTGGCAAGATTTGGCAAGATATGAAGATAAGATTAAGCAAGATTTTTTAAGATATGACAAGGTAAGAATTGGATAGATTTAGCAAGATATGACAAGGTAAGATTTCGCAAGATTTGGCAAGATATGGCAAGGAAAGATTAGTCAAGATTTGGCAAGATTAGGCAAGATTTGGTGAGATATGACAAGGTAAGATTTGGTAAGATTTGGCAAGATATGACAAGGTAAGATTAAGCAAGATTTGGCAAGATATGAAAAGTAAGATAAGGCAAGATTTTGCAAGATATGACAACTGAAGGTAAGATTTGGCAAGATTTGGCAAGATATGACATGGTAAGATTAAGCAAGATTTGGCTAGATATTAAAAAGTAAGATTAGGCAAGATTTGGCAAGATATGACAAGTTAAGATTTGGCAAGATTAAGCAAGATATGAAGGTAAGATTAGGCAAGATTTGGCAAGATATGACAAGATAAGTTTTGGCAAGATTTGGCAAGATATGACAAAGGAATATTTGGCAAGATTTGGCAAGATATGACAAGGTAAGATTCGGCAAGAATTGGCAAGATATGACAAGGTAGTATTTGGCAAGATTTGGCAAGATATGACAAGGTGAGATTAGTCAAGATTTGGCAAGATATGAGAAGGTAAGATTTGGCAAGATTTGGCAAGATTTGACAAGGTAAGATTTGGCAAGACTTGGCAAGATATGACAAGGTAAGATTAAGCAAGATTTGGTAAGATATGACAAGGTAAGATTTGGCAAGATTTGGCAAGATATGACAAGGTAAGATTTGGCAAGATTTGGCAAGATATGACAAGGTAAGATTAGTCAAGATATGGCAAGATATGACAAGGTAAGATTTGGCAAGATTTGGCAAGGTATGACAAGGTAAGATTTGGCAAGATTTGGCAAGATATGACAAGGTAAGATTAGGCAAGATTTGGCTAGATATTAAAAAGTAAGATTAGGCAAGATTTGGCAAGATATGACAAGTTAAGATTTGGCAAGATTAAGCAAGATATGAAGGTAAGATTAGGCAAGATTTGGCAAGATATGACAAGATAAGTTTTGGCAAGATTTGGCAAGATATGACAAAGGAATATTTGGCAAGATTTGGCAAGATATGACAAGGTAAGATTCGGCAAGAATTGGCAAGATATGACAAGGTAGTATTTGGCAAGATTTGGCAAGATATGACAAGGTGAGATTAGTCAAGATTTGGCAAGATATGAGAAGGTAAGATTTGGCAAGATTTGGCAAGATTTGACAAGGTAAGATTTGGCAAGACTTGGCAAGATATGACAAGGTAAGATTAAGCAAGATTTGGTAAGATATGACAAGGTAAGATTTGGCAAGATTTGGCAAGATATGACAAGGTAAGATTTGGCAAGATTTGGCAAGATATGACAAGGTAAGATTAGTCAAGATATGGCAAGATATGACAAGGTAAGATTTGGCAAGATTTGGCAAGGTATGACAAGGTAAGATTTGGCAAGATTTGGCAAGATATGACAAGGTAAGATTAGGCAAGATTTGGCAAGATATGACAAGGTAAGATTTGGCAAGATTTGGCAAGATATGGCAAGTTAAGATTAGTCAAGATTTGGCAATATTAGGCAAGATTTGGCGAGATATGACAAGGTAAGATTTGGTAAGATTTGGCAAGATATGACAAGGTAAGATTAAGCAAGATTTGGCAAGATAAGGCAAGATTTTGCAAGATATGACAACTGAAGGTAAGATTTGGCAAGATTTGGCAAGATATGACATGGTAAGATTAAGCAAGATTTGGCTAGATATGAAAAAGTAAGATTAGGCAAGATTTGGCAAGATATGACAAGTTAAGATTTGACAAGATTAAGCAAGATATGAAGGTAAGATTAGACAAGATTTGGCAAGATATGACAAGATAAGTTTTGGCAAGATTTGGCAAGATATGAGAAGGTAAGATTTGGCATGATTTGGCAAGATATGATAAGGTAATATTTGGCAAGATTTGGCAAGATATGAGAAGATAAAGTTTGGCAAGATTTGGCAAGATATGACAAGGTAAGATTAAGCAAGATTTGGCAAGATATGACAAGGTAATGTTTGGCAAGATTTGGCAAGATATGACAAGGTGAGATTAAGCAAGATTTGGCAAGATATGAAAAAGTAAGATTAAGGAAGATTTTGTAAGATATGACAAGGTAAGCTTTCGCAAGATATGACAAGGAAAGATTAGGCAAGATTTGGCAAGATATGACAAGGTAATATTTGGCAAGATTTGGCAATATATGACAAGGTGAGATTAAGCAAGATTTGGCAAGATATGACAAGGTAAGATTAGGCAAGATTTGGCAAGATATGACAAGGTAAGATTTGGCAAGATTTGGCAAGATATGTCAAGGTAAGATTTGGAAAGATTTGGCAAGATATGAGAAGGTAAGATTAAGGAAGATTTGGCAAGATATGAAAAGGAAGAATAGGCAAGATTTGGCAAGATATGACAACTTAAAGGTAAGACTTGGCAAGATTTGGCAAGATATGACAAGGAAAGATCAGGCAAGATTTGGCAAGATATGAGAAGGTAAGATTTGGCAAGATTAGGCAAGATATGACAAGGTAAGAATTGGCAAGATTTGGCAAGATTTGGTAAGATATGACAAGGTAAGATTCGGCAAGATTTGGCAAGATATGACAAGGTAAGATTAAGCAAGATTTGGCAAGATATGAAAAAGTAAGATTAGGCAAGATTAGGCAAGATATTACATGGTAAGATTTGGCAAGATTAGGCAAGATATGACAGGGTAAGATTAGGCAAGATTTGGCAAGATATGACAAGGTAAGATTTGGCAAGATTTGGCGAGATATGTCAAGGTAAGATTAGTCAAGATTTGGCAAGATATGAAAAAGTAAGATTAAGCAAGATTTGGCAAGATATGACAAGGTAAGGTTAAGCAAGATTTGGAAAGATATGAAAAAGTTAGATTAGGCAAGATTTGGCAAGATATGACAAGGTAAGATTTGGCAAGATTTTGCAAGATATGACAAGGTAAGATTTGGCAAGATTTGGCAAGATATGGCAAGTTAAGATTAGTCAAGATTTGGCAATATTAGGCAAGATTTGGCGAGATATGACAAGGTAAGATTTGGTAAGATTTGGCAAGATATGACAAGGTAAGATTAAGCAAGATTTGGCAAGATAAGGCAAGATTTTGCAAGATATGACAACTGAAGGTAAGATTTGGCAAGATTTGGCAAGATATGACATGGTAAGATTAAGCAAGATTTGGCTAGATATGAAAAAGTAAGATTAGGCAAGATTTGGCAAGATATGACAAGTTAAGATTTGACAAGATTAAGCAAGATATGAAGGTAAGATTAGACAAGATTTGGCAAGATATGACAAGATAAGTTTTGGCAAGATTTGGCAAGATATGAGAAGGTAAGATTTGGCATGATTTGGCAAGATATGATAAGGTAATATTTGGCAAGATTTGGCAAGATATGAGAAGATAAAGTTTGGCAAGATTTGGCAAGATATGACAAGGTAAGATTAAGCAAGATTTGGCAAGATATGACAAGGTAATGTTTGGCAAGATTTGGCAAGATATGACAAGGTGAGATTAAGCAAGATTTGGCAAGATATGAAAAAGTAAGATTAAGGAAGATTTTGTAAGATATGACAAGGTAAGCTTTCGCAAGATATGACAAGGAAAGATTAGGCAAGATTTGGCAAGATATGACAAGGTAATATTTGGCAAGATTTGGCAATATATGACAAGGTGAGATTAAGCAAGATTTGGCAAGATATGACAAGGTAAGATTAGGCAAGATTTGGCAAGATATGACAAGGTAAGATTTGGCAAGATTTGGCAAGATATGTCAAGGTAAGATTTGGAAAGATTTGGCAAGATATGAGAAGGTAAGATTAAGGAAGATTTGGCAAGATATGAAAAGGAAGAATAGGCAAGATTTGGCAAGATATGACAACTTAAAGGTAAGACTTGGCAAGATTTGGCAAGATATGACAAGGAAAGATCAGGCAAGATTTGGCAAGATATGAGAAGGTAAGATTTGGCAAGATTAGGCAAGATATGACAAGGTAAGAATTGGCAAGATTTGGCAAGATTTGGTAAGATATGACAAGGTAAGATTCGGCAAGATTTGGCAAGATATGACAAGGTAAGATTAAGCAAGATTTGGCAAGATATGAAAAAGTAAGATTAGGCAAGATTAGGCAAGATATTACATGGTAAGATTTGGCAAGATTAGGCAAGATATGACAGGGTAAGATTAGGCAAGATTTGGCAAGATATGACAAGGTAAGATTTGGCAAGATTTGGCGAGATATGTCAAGGTAAGATTAGTCAAGATTTGGCAAGATATGAAAAAGTAAGAATAAGCTAGATCTGGCAAGATATGACAAGGTAAGATCAGGCAAGATTTGGCAAGATATGACAAGGTAAGATTTGGCAAGATTTGGCAAGATATGACAAGGTAAGATTTGGCAAGATTTGGCAAGATTTGGCAAGATATGACAAGGTAAGATTCGGCAAGATTTGGCAAGATATGACAAGGTAAGATTTGTCAAGATTAGGCAAGATATGACAAGGTAAGATTAGGCAATATTTGGCTAGATATGACAATGAAAGATTTGGCAAGATTTGGCGAGATATGACAAGGTAAGATTTGGCAAAATTTGGCAAGATATGACAAGGTAATATTAGTCAAGATTTGGCAAGATATGACAACTTAAAGGTAAGGCTTGGCAAGATTTGGCAAGATATGACAAGGTAAGATCAGGCAAGATTTGGCAAGGTATGACAAGGTAAGGCTTGGCAAGATTTGGCAAGATATGGCAAGGTAAGATTTGGCAAGATTTGGCTAGATATGACAAGGTAAGGCTTGGCAAGATTTGGCAAGATATGACAAGGTAAGATCAGGCAAGATTTGGTAAGATATGCCAAGGTAAGATTTGGCAAGATTTGGCAAGATATGACAAGGTAATATTTGGCAAGATTTGGCAAGATATGACAAGATAAGATGTGGCAAGATTTGGCAAAATATGATAAGGTATGATTAAGCAAGATTTGGTAAGATATGACAAGGTAAGATTAGGCAAGATTTGGTAAGATATGACAAGGTAAGCTTTGGCAAGATATGACAAGGTAAGATTAGTCAAGATTTGGCAAGATATGACAAGGTGAGATTAGGCAAGATTTGGCAAGATATGACAAGGTAATATTTGGCAAGATTTGGCAATATATGACAAGGTGAGATCAAGCAAGATTTGGCAAGAAATGAAAAAGTAAGAATAAGCAAGATTTGGCAAGATATGACAAGGTAAGATTAGGCAAGATTAGGCAAGATATGACAAGATAAGATTTGGCAAGATTAGGCAAGATATGAAAAGGTAAGATTTGGCAAGATTTGGCAAGATATGAGAAGGTAAGATTAAGCAAGATTTGGCAAGTTATGAAAAGGAAGAATAGGCAAGATTTGGCAAGATATGACATCTTAAAGGTAAGACTTGGCAAGATTTGGCAAGATATGACAATGTAAGTTCTGGCAAGATTTGGTTAGATATGAGAAAGTAAGATTTGGCAAGATTAGGCAAGATATGACAAGGTAAGATTTGGCAAGATTTGGCAAGAAATGTCAAGGTAAGAATTGGCAAGATTTAGCAAGATATGACAAGGTAACCAAATCTTGCCTAATCTTACCTTGTCATATCTTGCCAAATCTTGCCCATTCTTCCTTTTCATATCTTGCCAAATCTTGCTTAATCTTACCTTCTCATAACTTGCCAAATCTTGCCAAATCTTACCTTGTCATATCTTGCCAAATCTTGCTTAATCTTACCTTGTCATATCTTGCCAAATCTTGCCTCATCTTACCTTGTCATATCTTGCTTAATCTTGCCTAATCTTACTTTTTCATATCTTGCCAAATCTTGCTTAATCTCACCTTGTCATATATTGCCAAATATTGCCAAATATTACCTTGTCATATCTTGCCAAATCTTGCCAAATTTTACCTTGTCATATCTTGCCAAATCTTGACTAATCTTACCTTGTCATATCTTGCCAAAACTTACCTTGTCATATCTTACCAAATCTTGCCTAATCTTACCTTGTCATATCTTACGAAATCTTGCTTAATCTTACCTTATCATATCTTGCCAAATCTTATCATGTCATATTTTGCCAAATCTTGCCAAATATTACCTTGTCAAATCTTGCCAAATCTTACCTTGACAAATCTTACCAAATCTTGCCTAATCTTACCTTGTCATATCTTGCCTAATCTTGCCAAATCTGACCTTTCATATCTTGCCAAATCTTGCCGAATCTTACCTTCTCATATCTTGCCAAATCTTGCCAAATCTTGCCAAATCTTACCTTGTCATATCTTGCCTAATCTTGCCAAATCTTACCTTGTCATATCTTGCCAAATCTTGCCTGATCTTACCTTGTCATATCTTGCCAAATCTTGCTTATTCTTACTTTTTCATATCTTGCAAAATCTTGACTAATCTTACCTTGTCATATCTCGCCAAATCTTGCCAAAGCTTATCTTGTCATATCTTGCCAAATCTTGCCTAATCTCACCTTGTCATATCTTGCCAAATCTTGCCAAATCTTACCCTATCATATCTTGCCAAATCTTGCCAAATCTTACCATGTCATATCTTGCCAAATCTTACCAAATCTTACCTTGTCATATCTTGCCAAATCTTGCTTAATCTTACCTTGTCATATCTTGCTAAATCTTGCCAATTCTTACCTTGTCATATCTTACCAAATCTTGCCAAATCTTACCTTGTCATATCTTGCCTAATCTTGCCAAATCTTACCTTCTCATATCTTGCCAAATCTTGCCTGATCTTTCCTTGTCATATCTTGCCAAATCTTGCCAAGTCTTACCTTTAAGTTGTCATATCTTGCCAAATCTTGCCTATTCTTCCTTTTCATATCTTGCCAAATCTTGCTTAATCTTACCTTCTCATATCTTGCCAAATCTTGCCAAATCTTACCTTTTCATATCTTGCCTAATCTTGCCAAATCTTATCTTGTCATATCTTGCCAAATCTTGCCTAATCTTACCTTGTCATATCTTGCCAAATCTTGCTTATTCTTACTTTTTCATATCTTGCCAAATCTTGCTTGATCTCACCTTGTCATATATTGCCAAATCTTGCCAAATATTACCTTGTCATATCTTGCCAAATCTTGCCTAATCTCACCTTGTCATATCTTGCCAAATCTTGACTAATCTTACCTTGTCATATCTTGCCAAAGCTTACCTTGTCATATCTTACCAAATCTTGCCTAATCTTACCTTGTCATATCTTACCAAATCTTGCTTAATCATACCTTATCATATTTTGCCAAATCTTGCCACATCTTATCTTGTCATATCTTGCCAAATCTTGCCAAATATTACCTTGTCATATCTTGCCAAATCTTGCCAAATCTTACCTTGTCATATCTTGCCAAATCTTGCCTAATCTTACCTTGTCATATCTTGACTAATCTTGCCAAATCTTACCTTGTCATATCTTGCCAAATCTTGTCGAATCTTACCTTGTCATATCTTGCCAAATCTTGCCAAATCTTGCCAAATCTTACCTTGTCATATCTTGCCTAATCTTGCCAAATCTTACCTTGTCATATCTTGCCAAATCTTGCCTGATCTTACCTTGTCATATCTTGCCAAATCTTGCTTATTCTTACTTTTTCATATCTTGCCAAATCTTGACTAATCTTACCTTGACATATCTCGCCAAATCTTGCCAAATCTTACCTTGTCATATCTTGCCAAATCTTGCCTAATCTCACCTTGTCATATCGTGCCAAATCTTGCCAAATCTTGCCAAATCTTATCGTCATATCTTGCCAAATCTGGCCAAATCTTACCATGTCATATCTTGCCTAATCTTGCCTAATCTTAAATTTTCATATCTTGCCAAATCTTGCTTAATCTTTCCTTGTCATATCTTACCTTGTTATATGTTACCAATTCTTGCCAAATCTTCCCTTGTCATATCTTGCCTAATCTTGCCAAATCTTACCTTGTCATATCTTGCCTGATCTTGCCTGATCTTACCTTATCATATCTTGCCAAATCTTGTCAACTCTTACCTTTAAGTTGTCATATCTTGCCAAATCTTGCCTTTTCTTCCTTTTCGTATCTTGCCAAATCTTGCTTAATCATACCTTCTCATATCTTGCCAAATCTTGCCAAATCTTACCATGTCATATCTTGCCAAATCTTGCCTAATCTAACCTTGTCATATCTTACCAAATCATGCTTAATCTTACCTTGTCATATCTTGCCAAATCTTGCCAAATCTTATCTTGTCATATCTTGCCAAATCTTGCCAAATATTACCTTGTCATATCTTGCCAAATCTTGCCAAATCTTACCTTGGCATATCTTACCAAATCTAGCCTAATCTTACCTTGTCCTATCTTGCCAAATCTTGCGAAATCTTACCTTGTCATATCTTTCCAAATCTTGCCGAATCTTACCTTGTCATATCTTACTAAATTTTGCCAAACCTTGCCAAATCTTACCTTGTCATATCTTGCCTAATCTTGCCAAATCTTACCATGTCATATCTTGCCAAATGTTGCCTGATCTTACCTTGTCATATCTTGCCAAATCTTGCTTATTCTTACTTTTTCATATCTTGCCAAATCTTGACTAATCATACCTAGTCATATATCGCCAAATCTTGCCAAATCTTACCTTATCATATCTTGCCAAATCTTGCCTAATCTTACCTTGTCATATCTTGCCAAATCTTGCCAAATCTTACCCTGTCAAATCTTGCCAAATCTTGCCAAATCTTACCATGTCATATCTTGCCAAATCTTGCCTAATCTTACTTTTTCATATCTTGCCAAATCTTACTTAATCTTACCTTGTTATATCTTGCCAAATCTTGCCAAATCTTACCTTGTCATATCTTGCCAAATCTTTCCAATTCTTACCTTCTCATATCTTACCAAATCTTGCTTAATTTTACCTTCATATCTTGCCAAATCTTGCCAAATCTTATTCTGTCAAATCTTGCCAAATCTTGCCAAATCTTACCTTGTCATATTTTACTAAATTTTGCCAAATCTTGCCAAATCTTACCTTGTCAAATCTTGCCTAATCTTAAGCTTGCCAAATCTTACCTTGTCATATCTTGCCAAATGTTGCCTGATCTTACCTTGTCATATCTTGCCAAATCATGCTTATTCTACTTTTTCATATCTTGCCAAATCTTGACTAATCATACCTTGTCATATCTCGCCAAATCTTGCCAAATCTTACCTTATCATATCTTGCCAAATCTTGCCTAATCTTACCTTGTCATATCTTGCCAAATCTTGCCAAATATTACCTTGTCATATCTTGCCAAATCTTGCCAACTTTTACCTTGTCATATCTTGCCAAATCTTAACTAATCGTACCTTGTCAAATCTTGCCAAAACTTACCTTATCTTATCTTACCAAATCTTGCCTAATCTTACCTTGTCATATCTTACCAAATCTTGCTTAATCTTACCTTATCATATCTTGCCAAGTCTTGCCACATCTTATCTTGTCATATCTTGCCAAATCTTGCCAAATCTTATCTTGTCATATCTTGCCAAATCTTGCCAAATATTACCTTGTCATATCTTGCCAAATCTTGCGAAATCTTACCTTGTCATATTTTTCCAAATCTTGCCGAATCTTACCTTGTCATATCTTACTAAATTTTGCCAAACCTTGCCAAATCTTACCTTGTCATATCTTGCCTAATCTTGCCAAATCTTACCTTGTCATATTTTGCCAAATGTTGCCTGATCTTACCTTGTCATATCTTACCAAATCTTGCATATTCTTACTTTTTCATATCTTGCCAAATCTTGACTAATCATACCTAGTCATATATCGCCAAATCTTGCCAAATCTTACCTTATCATATCTTGCCAAATCTTGCCTAATCTTACCTTGTCATATCTTGCCAAATCTTGCCAAATCTTACCCTGTCAAATCTTGCCAAATCTTGCCAAATCTTACCATGTCATATCTTGCCAAATCTTGCCTAATCTTACTTTTTCATATCTTGCCAAATCTTACTTAATCTTACCTTGTTATATCTTGCCAAATCTTGCCAAATCTTACCTTGTCATATCTTGCCAAATCTTTCCAATTCTTACCTTCTCATATCTTACCAAATCTTGCTTAATTTTATCTTCATATCTTGCCAAATCTTGCCAAATCTTATCCTGTCATATCTTGCCAAATCTTGCCAAATATTACCTTGTCATATCTTGCAAAATCTTGCCAAATCTTACCTTGTCATATCTTACTAAATTTTGCCAAATCTTGCCAAATCTTACCTTGTCATATTTTGCCTAATCTTAAGCTTGCCAAATCTTACCTTGTCATATCTTGCCAAATGTTGCCTGATCTTACCTTGTCATATCTTGCCAAATCATGCTTATTCTTACTTTTTCATATATCGCCAAATCTTGCCAAATCTTACCTTATCATATCTTGCCAAATCTTGCCTAATCTTACCTTGTCATATCTTGCCAAATCTTGCCAAATCTTACCCTGTCAAATCTTGCCAAACCTTGCCCAATCTTACCATGTCATATCTTGCCAAATCTTGTCTAATCTTACTTTTTCATATCTTGCCAAATCTTACTTAATCTTACCTTGTTATATCTTGCTAAATCTTACCTTGTCATATCTTGCCTAATCTTGCCAAATCTTACCTTGTCATATCTTGCCAAATGTTGCCTGATCTTACCTTGTCATATCTTGCCAAATCTTGCTTATTCTTACTTTTTCATATCTTGCCAAATCTTGACTAATCATACCTAGTCATATATCGCCAAATCTTGCCAAATCTTACCTTATCATATCTTGCCAAATCTTGCCTAATCTTACCTTGTCATATCTTGCCAAATCTTGCCAAATCTTACCCTGTCAAATCTTGCCAAATCTTGCCAAATCTTACCATGTCATATCTTGCCAAATCTTGCCTAATCTTACTTTTTCATATCTTGCCAAATCTTACTTAATCTTACCTAGTTATATCTTGCCAAATCTTGCCAAATCTTACCTTGTCATATCTTGCCAAATCTTTCCAATTCTTACCTTCTCATATCTTACCAAATCTTGCTTAATCTTACCTTCATATCTTGCCAAATCTTGCCAAATCTTATCCTGTCATATCTTGCCAAATCTTGCCAAATATTACCTTGTCATATCTTGCAAAATCTTGCCAAATCTTACCTTGTCATATCTTACTAAATTTTGCCAAATCTTGCCAATTCTTACCTTCTCATATCTTACCAAATCTTGCTTAATCTTACCTTCATATCTTGCCAAATCTTGCCAAATCTTATCCTGTCATATCTTGCCAAATCTTGCCAAATATTACCTTGTCATATCTTGCCAAATCTTGCGGAATCTTACCTTGTCATATTTTTCCAAATCTTGCCGAATCTTACCTTGTCATATCTTACTAAATTTTGCCAAACCTTGCCAAATCTTACCTTGTCATATCTTGCCTAATCTTGCCAAATCTTACCTTGTCATATTTTGCCAAATGTTGCCTGATCTTACCTTGTCATATCTTACCAAATCTTGCATATTCTTACTTTTTCATATCTTGCCAAATCTTGACTAATCATACCTAGTCATATATCGCCAAATCTTGCCAAATCTTACCTTATCATATCTTGCCAAATCTTGCCTAATCTTACCTTGTCATATCTTGCCAAATCTTGCCAAATCTTACCCTGTCATATCTTGCCAAATCTTGACTAATCATACCTTGTCATATCTCGCCAAATCTTGCCAAATCTTACCTTATCATATCTTGCCAAATCTTGCCTAATCTTACCTTGTCATATCTTGCCAAATCTTGCCAAATATTACCTTGTCATATCTTGCCAAATCTTGCCAACTTTTACCTTGTCATATCTTGCCAAATCTTAACTAATCGTACCTTGTCAAATCTTGCCAAAACTTACCTTATCTTATCTTACCAAATCTTGCCTAATCTTACCTTGTCATATCTTACCAAATCTTGCTTAATCTTACTTTATCATATCTTGCCAAGTCTTGCCACATCTTATCTTGTCATATCTTGCCAAATCTTGCCAAATCTTATCTTGTCATATCTTGCCAAATCTTGCCAAATATTACCTTGTCATATCTTGCCAAATCTTGCGAAATCTTACCTTGTCATATTTTTCCAAATCTTGCCGAATCTTACCTTGTCATATCTTACTAAATTTTGCCAAACCTTGCCAAATCTTACCTTGTCATATCTTGCCTAATCTTGCCAAATCTTACCTTGTCATATTTTGCCAAATGTTGCCTGATCTTACCTTGTCATATCTTACCAAATCTTGCATATTCTTACTTTTTCATATCTTGCCAAATCTTGACTAATCATACCTAGTCATATATCGCCAAATCTTGCCAAATCTTACCTTATCATATCTTGCCAAATCTTGCCTAATCTTACCTTGTCATATCTTGCCAAATCTTGCCAAATCTTACCCTGTCAAATCTTGCCAAATCTTGCCAAATCTTACCATGTCATATCTTGCCAAATCTTGCCTAATCTTACTTTTTCATATCTTGCCAAATCTTACTTAATCTTACCTTGTTATATCTTGCCAAATCTTGCCAAATCTTACTTTGTCATATCTTGCCAAATCTTTCCAATTCTTACCTTCTCATATCTTACCAAATCTTGCTTAATTTTATCTTCATATCTTGCCAAATCTTGCCAAATCTTATCCTGTCATATCTTGCCAAATCTTGCCAAATATTACCTTGTCATATCTTGCAAAATCTTGCCAAATCTTACCTTGTCATATCTTACTAAATTTTGCCAAATCTTGCCAAATCTTACCTTGTCATATTTTGCCTAATCTTAAGCTTGCCAAATCTTACCTTGTCATATCTTGCCAAATGTTGCCTAATCTTACCTTGTCATATCTTGCCAAATCATGCTTATTCTTACTTTTTCATATATCGCCAAATCTTGCCAAATCTTACCTTATCATATCTTGCCAAATCTTGCCTAATCTTACCTTGTCATATCTTGCCAAATCTTGCCAAATCTTACCCTGTCAAATCTTGCCAAACCTTGCCCAATCTTACCATGTCATATCTTGCCAAATCTTGTCTAATCTTACTTTTTCATATCTTGCCAAATCTTACTTAATCTTACCTTGTTATATCTTGCTAAATCTTACCTTGTCATATCTTGCCTAATCTTGCCAAATCTTACCTTGTCATATCTTGCCAAATGTTGCCTGATCTTACCTTGTCATATCTTGCCAAATCTTGCTTATTCTTACTTTTTCATATCTTGCCAAATCTTGACTAATCATACCTAGTCATATATCGCCAAATCTTGCCAAATCTTACCTTATCATATCTTGCCAAATCTTGCCTAATCTTACCTTGTCATATCTTGCCAAATCTTGCCAAATCTTACCCTGTCAAATCTTGCCAAATCTTGCCAAATCTTACCATGTCATATCTTGCCAAATCTTGCCTAATCTTACTTTTTCATATCTTGCCAAATCTTACTTAATCTTACCTAGTTATATCTTGCCAAATCTTGCCAAATCTTACCTTGTCATATCTTGCCAAATCTTTCCAATTCTTACCTTCTCATATCTTACCAAATCTTGCTTAATCTTACCTTCATATCTTGCCAAATCTTGCCAAATCTTATCCTGTCATATCTTGCCAAATCTTGCCAAATATTACCTTGTCATATCTTGCAAAATCTTGCCAAATCTTACCTTGTCATATCTTACTAAATTTTGCCAAATCTTGCCAATTCTTACCTTCTCATATCTTACCAAATCTTGCTTAATCTTACCTTCATATCTTGCCAAATCTTGCCAAATCTTATCCTGTCATATCTTGCCAAATCTTGCCAAATATTACCTTGTCATATCTTGCCAAATCTTGCGGAATCTTACCTTGTCATATTTTTCCAAATCTTGCCGAATCTTACCTTGTCATATCTTACTAAATTTTGCCAAACCTTGCCAAATCTTACCTTGTCATATCTTGCCTAATCTTGCCAAATCTTACCTTGTCATATTTTGCCAAATGTTGCCTGATCTTACCTTGTCATATCTTACCAAATCTTGCATATTCTTACTTTTTCATATCTTGCCAAATCTTGACTAATCATACCTAGTCATATATCGCCAAATCTTGCCAAATCTTACCTTATCATATCTTGCCAAATCTTGCCTAATCTTACCTTGTCATATCTTGCCAAATCTTGCCAAATCTTACCCTGTCAAATCTTGCCAAATCTTGCCAAATCTTACCATGTCATATCTTGCCAAATCTTGCCAAATCTTACTTTTTCATATCTTGCCAAATCTTACTTAATCTTACCTTGTTATATCTTGCCAAATCTTGCCAAATCTTACCTTGTCATATCTTGCCAAATCTTTCCAATTCTTACCTTCTCATATCTTACCAAATCTTGCTTAATTTTATCTTCATATCTTGCCAAATCTTGCCAAATCTTATCCTGTCATATCTTGCCAAATCTTGCCAAATATTACCTTGTCATATCTTGCAAAATCTTGCCAAATCTTACCTTGTCATATCTTACTAAATTTTGCCAAATCTTGCCAAATCTTACCTTGTCATATTTTGCCTAATCTTAAGCTTGCCAAATCTTACCTTGTCATATCTTGCCAAATGTTGCCTGATCTTACCTTGTCATATCTTGCCAAATCATGCTTATTCTTACTTTTTCATATATCGCCAAATCTTGCCAAATCTTACCTTATCATATCTTGCCAAATCTTGCCTAATCTTACCTTGTCATATCTTGCCAAATCTTGCCAAATCTTACCCTGTCAAATCTTGCCAAACCTTGCCCAATCTTACCATGTCATATCTTGCCAAATCTTGTCTAATCTTACTTTTTCATATCTTGCCAAATCTTACTTAATCTTACCTTGTTATATCTTGCTAAATCTTACCTTGTCATATCTTGCCTAATCTTGCCAAATCTTACCTTGTCATATCTTGCCAAATGTTGCCTGATCTTACCTTGTCATATCTTGCCAAATCTTGCTTATTCTTACTTTTTCATATCTTGCCAAATCTTGACTAATCATACCTAGTCATATATCGCCAAATCTTGCCAAATCTTACCTTATCATATCTTGCCAAATCTTGCCTAATCTTACCTTGTCATATCTTGCCAAATCTTGCCAAATCTTACCCTGTCAAATCTTGCCAAATCTTGCCAAATCTTACCATGTCATATCTTGCCAAATCTTGCCTAATCTTACTTTTTCATATCTTGCCAAATCTTACTTAATCTTACCTAGTTATATCTTGCCAAATCTTGCCAAATCTTACCTTGTCATATCTTGCCAAATCTTTCCAATTCTTACCTTCTCATATCTTACCAAATCTTGCTTAATCTTACCTTCATATCTTGCCAAATCTTGCCAAATCTTATCCTGTCATATCTTGCCAAATCTTGCCAAATATTACCTTGTCATATCTTGCAAAATCTTGCCAAATCTTACCTTGTCATATCTTACTAAATTTTGCCAAATCTTGCCAAATCTTACCTTGTCATATCTTGCCTAATCTTAAGCTTGCCAAATCTTACCTTGTCATATCTTGCCAAATGTTGCCTGATCTTACCTTGTCATATCTTGCCAAATCTTGACTAATCATACCTTGTCATATCTCGCCAAATCTTGCCAAATCTTACCTTATCATATCTTGCCAAATCTTGCCTAATCTTACCTTGTCATATCTTGCCAAATCTTGCCAAATCTTACCCTGTCATATCTTGCCAAATCTTGCCAACTTTTACCTTGTCATATCTTGCCAAATCTTAACTAATCGTACCTTGTCAAATCTTGCCAAAGCTTACCTTATCTTATCTTACCAAATCTTGCCTAATCTTACCTTGTCATATCTTACCAAATCTTGCTTAATCTTACCTTATCATATCTTGCCAAATCTTGCCACATCTTATCTTGTCATATCTTGCCAAATCTTGCCAAATCTTATCTTGTCATATCTTGCCAAATCTTGCCAAATCTTACCTTGTCATATCTTGCCAAATCTTGCGGAATCTTACCTTGTCATATCTTTCCAAATCTTGCCGAATCTTACCTTGTCATATCTTACCAAATCTTGCCAAATCTTGCCAAATCTTACCTTGACATATCTTGCCTAATCTTGCCATATCTTACCTTCTCTAATCTTGCCAAATCTTCCCAGATCTTACCTTGTCATATCTTGCCAAATCTTGCCAAGTCTTACCTTTAAGTTGTCATATCTTGCCAAATCTTGCCTAATCTTCCTTTTCATATCTTGACAAATCTTGCTTAATCTTACCTTCTCATAACTTGCCAAATCTTGCCAAATCTTACCTTGTCATATCTTGCCAAATCTTGCCAAATCTTACCTTGTCATATCTTGCCAAATCTTGCCTAATTTTACCTTGTCATATCTTGACCAAATCTTGCCTAATCTTACTTTTTCATATCTTGCCAAATCTTGCTTAATCTCACCTTGTCATATATTGCCAAATCTTGCCAATATTACCTTGTCATATCTTGCCAAATCTTGCCAACTTTTACCTTGTCATATCTTGCCAAATCTTAACTAATCTTACCTTGTCAAATCTTGCCAAAGCTTACCTTATCTTATCTTACCAAATCTTGCCTAATCTTACCTTGTCATATCTTACCAAATCTTGCTTAATCTTACCTTATCATATCTTGCCAAATCTTGCCACATCTTATCTTGTCATATCTTGCCAAATCTTGCCAAATATTACCTTGTCATATCTTTCCAAATCTTGACTAATCTTGCATTGGCATATCTTACCAAATCTTGCCTAATCTTACCTTGTCATATCTTGCCTAATCTGGCCAAATCTTACCTTGTCATTTCTTGCCTAATTTTGCCGAATCTTACCTTGTCATATCTTGCCAATTCTGGCCAAATCTTGCCAAATCTTACCTTGTCATATCTTGCCTAATCTTGCCAAATCTTACCTTGTCATATCTTGCCTCATCTTGTCTCATCTTGTCTCACCTTGCCTCATCTTGTCTCATCTTGCTTCATCTTGCCTCATCTTGCCTCATCTTGTCTTGTCTTGCCTCATCTTGTCTCGCCTTGTCTCATCTTGCCTCATCTTGCCTCATCTTGCCTCATCTTGTCTCGTCTAGCCTCATCTTGCCTCATTTTCCCTCATCTTGTCTCATCTTGCCTCATCTTGCCTCATCTTGTCTCATCTTGCTTCATCTTGTCTCATCTTGCCTCATCTTGTTTTGTCTTGCCTCATCTTGTCTCGTCTTGTCTCATCATGCCTCATCTTGCCTCATCCTTCCTCATCTAGTCTCGTCTTGCCTCATCTTGTCTCATCTTGTCTCATCTTGTGTCATCTTGCCTTATCTTGTCTCATCTTGCCTCATCTTGCCTCATCTTGTCTCATCTTGCTTCATCTCATCTCATCTTGCCTCATCTTGTCTTGTCTTGCCTCATCTTGTCTCGTCTTGTCTCATCTTGCCTCATCTTGTCTCATCTTGTGTAATCTTGTCTCATCTTGTCTCATCTTGCCTCATCTTGCCTCATCTTGTCTCATCTTGCCTCATCTTGTCTCATCTTGCCTCATCTTGTCTCATCTTGCCTCATCTTGTCTCGTCTTGCCTCATCTTGTCTCGTCTTGTCTCATCTTGCCTCATCTTGCCTCATCTTTCCTCATCTTGACTCGTCTGGCCTCATCTTGCCTCATCTTCTCTCATCTCGTCTCATCTTGCCTCATCTTGCCTCATCTTGTCTCATCTTGCTTCTTCTTGTCTCATCTTGCCTCATCTTGTCTCGTCTTGCCTCATCTTGTCTTGTCTTGTCTCATCTTGCCTCATCTTGCCTCATCCTTCCTCATCTAGTCTTGTCTTGCCTCATCTTGCCTCATCTTGTCTCGTCTTGTCTCATTTTGCCTCATCTTGTCTCATCTTGTCTTATCTTGCCTCATCTTGTCTCATCTTGCCTCATCTTGTCTCATCTTCCGCATCTTGCCTCATCTTGTCTCGTCTTATCTTATCTTGCCTCGTCTTGTCTCATCTTACCTCATCTTGTCTTGTCTTACTTCATCTGGTCTCATCTTGCCTCATCTTGTCTCGTCTTGTCTCATCTTGCCTCATCTTGTCTCGTCTTGCTTCATCTTGTCTCATCTTGCCAAATCTTGTATCATCTTGCCAAATCTTTCCTCATTTTGCCAAATCTCATCTCATCTTGTCTCATCTTGCATCATCTTGTCTCATCGTGCCTCATCTTGTCTCGTCTTGCCTCATCTTACCTCATCTTGTCTCGTGTTGTCTCATCTTGCCTCGTCTTGTCTCATCTTGCCTCATCTTGTCTTGTCTTGCCTCATCTTACCTCATCTTGTCTCGTGTTGTCTCATCTTGCCTCGTCTTGTCTCATGTTGCCTCATCTAGTCTCGTCTTGCTTCAACTTGTCTCATCTTTCCAAATTTTGTCTCATCTTGCCAAATCTTTCATCATCTTGCCTTATCTTGCCAAATCTATCCTCATCTTGTCTCATCTTGTCTCGTCTTGCCTCATCTTCTCTCATCTTGCCTCATCATGTATCATCTTGCCTCATCTTGTCTCGTCTTACTTCATCTCGTCTCATCTTTCCTCATCTTGTCTCATCTTGCCTCATCTAGCTTCATCTTGCCTCATCTTGCCTTATCTTGCCTCATCTAGCTTCATCTTGCCTCATCTTGTCTCATCTTGCCTCGTCTTGCCTCATCTTGTCTTGTCTTGCCTCATCTTGTCTCGTCTTGTCTCATCTTGCCTCATCTTGCCTCATCCATCCTCAACTGGTCTCGTCTTGCCTCATCTTGCCTCATCTTGTCTCGTCTTGTCTCATCTTGCCTTATCTTGTCTCATCTTGTCTCATCTTGCCTCATCTTGTCTCATCTTGCCTCATCTTGTCTCGTCTTCCTCATCTTGCCTCATCTTGTCTTGTCTTATCTCATCTTGCCTCGTCTTGTCTCATCTTGCCTCATCTTGTCTTGTCTTACTTTATCTGATCTCATCTTGCCTCATCTTGTCTCGTCTTGTATCATCTTGCCAAATCTTTTCTCATTTTACTTCATCTTGCCAAATCTCATCTCATCTTGTCTCATCTTGCCTCATCTTGTCTCGTCTTGCCTCATCTTACCTCATCTTGTCTCCTCTTGTCTCATCTTGCCTCGTCTTGTCTCATCTTGCCTCATCTTGTCTTGTCTTGCTTCATCTTGTACCATCTTGCCAAATCTTTCCTCATCTTACCTCATCTTGCCAAATCTCGTTTCATCTTGTCTCATCTTGCCTCGTCTTGTCTCGTCTTCCTCATCTTGCCTCATCTTGTCTCGTCTTATCTCATCTTGCCTCGTCTTGTCTCATCTTGCCTCATCTTGTCTTGTCTTACTTCATCTGGTCTCATCTTGCCTCATCTTGTCTCGTCTTGTCTCATCTTGCCTCATCTTGTCTCGTCTTGCTTCATCTTGTCTCATCTTGCCAAATCTTGTGTCATCTTGCCAAATCTTTTCTCATCTTACTTCATCTTGCCAAATCTCATCTCATCTTGTCTCATCATGCCTCATCTTGTCTCGTCTTGCCTCATCTTGCTTCATCTTGTCTCGTCTTGTCTCATCTTGCCTCGTCTTCTCTCATCTTGCCTCATCTTGTCTTGTCTTGCTTCATCTTGTACCATCTTGCCAAATCTTTCCTCATCTTACCTCATCTTGCCAAATCTCGTCTCATCTTGTCTCATCTTGCCTCATCTTGTCTCGTCTTGCCTCATCTTACCTCATCTTGTCTCGTGTTGTCTCATCTTGCATCGTCTTGTCTCATCTTACCTCATCTTGTCTCGTCTTGCTTCATCTTGTCTCATCTTGCCAATTCTTGTCTCATCTTGCCAAATCGTTCATCATCTTGCCTCATCTTGCCAAATCTTGTATCATCTTGCCTCATCTTGTCTTGTCTTGCTTCATCTTCTCTCATCTCAAATCTTGTATCATCTTGCCTCATCTTGTCTCATCTTACCTAATCTTGCCTCATCTTGTCTCATCTTGCCTCATCTTGCCTCATCTTGTCTCATCTTGCCTCATCTTGCCTCATCTTGTCTCATCTTGCCTCATGTTGTCTCATCTTGCCTCATCTTGTCTCATCTTGCCTCATCTTGTCTGATCTTGCTTCGTCTTGTCTCATCTTACCTCGTCTTGTCTCATCTTCCTTCATCTTGTCTCATCTTGTCTCATCTTGCCTCATCTTGTCTTGTCTTGCCTCATCTTGTCTCATCTTGTCTCATCTTGCTTCATCTTGTCTCATCTTATTTCGTCTTGTCTCATCTTGCCTCATCTTGCTTCATCTTGTCTCATCTTGTCCCATCTTGCCTCATCTTGTCTCATCTTGCTTCGTCTTGTCTCATCTTGCCTTATCTTGACTCAACTTGTCTCGTCTTGCGTCATCTTGTCTCATCTTACCTCATTTTACCTCATCTTGCCTCATCTTGCCTCATCCTGACTCATCTTGTCTCGTCTTGCGTCATCTTGTCTCATCTTACCTCATTTTACCTCATCTTGCCTCATCTTGTCTTATTTGTCTCATCTTGCCTGATCTTGCCTCATCTTGTCTCATCCTGACTGATCTTGCCTCATCTTGTCTCATCTTGCCTCATCTAGTCTCATCTTGCCTCATCTTGTCTCATCTTGCCTCATCTTGCCTCATCTTGCCTCATCTTGTCTCGTCTTGCCTCATCTTGTCTCGTCTTGCTTCATCTGGTCTCATCTTGCCTTATTTTGCCTCATCTTGCTTCATCTTGCCTCATATTGTCTCATCTTGACTCTGCTTGTCTCATCATACTTCATCTTGTCTCATCTTGCCTCATCTAGTCTCGTCTTGCTTCATCTTGCCTCATCGGGCCTCATCTTGTCTCGTCTTGCGTCATCTTGTCTCATCTTACCTCATCTTGCCTCATCTTGCCTCACCTTGCCTCATCTTGTCTCATCTTGCCTCATCTTGTCTCAAATTTTCTCATCTTGCCTCAACTTGTCTCATCTTGCTTCATCTTGCCTCATCTTGTCTTGTCTTGCGTCATCTTGCCTCATCTTGTCTCATCTTGCCTCATCTAGTCTCGTCTTCCTCATCTTGCCTCATCTTGTCTCGTCTTATCTCATCTTGCCTCGTCTTGTCTCATCTTGCCTCATCTTGTCTTGTCTTACTTCATCTGGTCTCATCTTGCCTCATCTTGTCTCGTGTTGTTTCATCTTGCCTTATCTTGTCTCGTCTTGCTTCATCTTGTCTCATCTTGCCAAATCTTGTATCATCTTGCCAAATCTTCCCTTATCTTACCTCATCTTGCCAAATCTCGTCTCATCTTGTCTCATCTTGCGTCATCTTGTCTCGTCTTGCCTCATCTTGTCTCGTCTTGCCTCATCTTGTCTCGTCTTGCCTCATCTTACCTTATCTTGTCTCGTGTTGTCTCATCTTGCCTTGTCTTGTCTCATCTTGCCTTATCTTGTCTCGTCTTGCTTCATCTGGTCTTATCTTGCCTCATTAGTCTCGTCTTGTCTCATCTTGCCTCATCTTGTCTCGTCTTGCCTCATCTTGTCTCATCTTGCCAAATTGGAGACCAAGGGAGACCAGTGGAGACCAGTGGAGACCAGTAGACACAAAGGGAGACCAGCAGAGACCAGTGGAGACCAGTGGAGACCAGAGGAGACCAGCGGAGACCAATGGAGACCACTGGAGACCAAGGGAGACCAGCGGAGACCAAGAGACACCAGCGGAGACCAGCGGAGACCTAGAGACACCAGCGTAGACCAGCGGAGACCAAGGGTGACCAGTGGAGACCAGTGGAGACCATGGGAGACCAGCGTAGACCAGCGGATACCAAGGGTGACCAGCGGAGACTAGTGGTGACCAAGGGAGACCAGCAGAGACCAGCGGAGACCAGCAGAGACCAGTGGAGACCAAGGGTGACCAGCGGAGACCAGCAGAGACCAAGGGTGACCAGCGGAGACCAGTGGATACCAGTGGAGACCAAGGGAGACCAGCGGAGACCAATGGAGACCAACTGAGACCAGCGGAGACCAGTGGAGACCAGTGGAGACCAGCGGAGACCAATGGAGACCAACTGAGACCAGCGGAGACCAGTGGAGACCAGCGGAGACCAAGGGAAATCAGCGGAGACCATGGGAGACCAGCATAGACTAGTGGAGACCAGTGGAGACCAGTGGAGACCAGCGGAGACCAAGGGAGACCAGCGGAGACCAATGGAGACCACTGGAGACCATGGGAGACCAGCGTAGACCAGCAGAGATCAAGGGTGACCAGCGGAGACCAGTGGAGACCAGCGGAGACCAAGGGAGACCATGGGAGACCAGCGTAGACCAGCGAATACCAAGGGTGACCAGCGGAGACTAGTGGAGACCAAGGGAGACCAGTGGAGACCATGGGAGACCAGCGAAGACCAGCGGATACCAAGGGTGACCAGCGGAGACCAGCGGATACCAAGGGTGACCAGTGGAGACCAGTGCAGACCAAGGGAGACCAGCGGAGACCAGCAGAGACCAGCGGAGACCAGTGAAGACCAAAGGTGACCAGCGGAGACCAGTGGAGCCCAGCGGAGACCAAGTGAGACCAGCGGAGACCAACTGAGACCAGCGGAGACCAAGTGAGACTAGCGAAGACCAAGTGAGACCAGCGGAGACCAGTGGAGACCAAGGGAGACCAGTGGAGACCAAGGGTGACCAGCAGAGGCCAGCGGAGACTAGCGGAGACCAGTGGAGCCCAGCGGAGACCAGTGAAGACCAAAGGTGACCAGCGGAGACCAGTGGAGCCCAGCGGAGACCAAGCCTCCACTGGTGTCCCTTGGTCTCCACTGGTCTCCACTGGTCTCCGCTGGTCACCCTTGGTCTCTGCTGTTCTCTGCTGGTCTTACTTGGTCTCCGCTGGTCACCTTTGGTCTCCGCTGGTCTCTGCTGGTCTCTGCTGGTCTCTGCTGGTCTCCGCTGGTCTCCCTTGGTCTGCACTGGTCTCCACTGGTCTCCGCTGGTCACCCTTGGTATTCGCTGGTCTCCGCTGGTCTCCCATGGTCTCCACTGGTCTCCGCTGGTCTCCCCTGGTCTCCGCTGGTCACCCTTGGTATCCGCTGGTCTACGCTGGTCTCCCATGGTCTCCAGTGGTCACCATTGGTCTCCGCTGGTCTCTGCTGGTCTCCGCTGGTCTCCCTTGGTGTCCGCTGGTCTCCACTGGTCTCCGCTGGTCTCCACTGGTCTACGCTGGTCTCCCATGGTCTCCACTGGTTTCCCTTGGTCTCCGCTGGTCTCAGTTGGTCTCTGCTGGTCTAAGTTGGTATCCACTAGTCTCCGCTGGTCACCCTTGGTATCCGCTGGTCTCCGCTGGTCTCCACTGGTCACCCTTGGTCTCCGCTGGTGTCTCTAGGTCTCCGCTGGTCTCCGCTGGTGTCTCTTGGTCTCCGCTGGTCTCCCTTGGTCTCCAGTGGTCTCCATTGGTCTCCGCTGGTCTCCCTTGGTCTCCGCTGGTCTCCTCTGGTCTCCACTGATCTCCACTGGTCTCCGCTGGCCTCCCTTTGTGTCTACTGGTCTCCACTGGTCTCCACTGGTCTCCCTTGATCTCCACTGGTGTCCCTTGGTCTCCACTGGTCTCCACTGGTCTCCACTGGTCTCCGCTGGTCAGCCTTGGTCTCTGCTGTTCTCCGCTGGTCTTACTTGGTCTCCGCTGGTCACCTTTGATCTCCGCTGGTCTCTGCTGGTCTCTGCTGGTCTCCGCTGGTCTCCCTTGGTCTGCACTGGTCTGCACAGGTCTCCGCTGGTCACCCTTGGTATTCGCTGGTCTCCGCTGATCTCCCATGGTCTCCACTGGTCTCCGCTGGTCTCCCTTGGTCTCCGCTAGTCTCCACTGGTCTCCGCTGGTCACCCTTGGTATCCGCTAGTCTACGCTGATCTCCCATGGTCTCCAGTGGTCTCCATTGGTCTCCGCTGGTCTCTGCTGGTCTCTGCTGGTCTCCCTTGGTCTCCGCTGGTCTCCACAGGTCTCCGCTGGTCTCCACTGGTTTACGCTGGTCTCCCATGGTCTCCACTGGTTTCCCTTGGTCTCCGCTGGTCTCCGCTGGTCTCAGTTGGTCTCCATTGGTCTCCGCTGGTATCTGCTGGTCTCTGCTGGTCTCCGCTGGTCTCCCTTGGTCTCCGCTGGTCTCCACAGGTCTTCGCTGGTCTCCACTGGTCTCCACTGGTTTCCCTTGGTCTCCGCTGGTCTCAGTTGGTCTCTGCTGGTCTCAGTTGGTCTTCGCTGGTCTCAATTGGTCTCCGCTGGTCTCCGCTGGTCTCAGTTGGCCTCCATTGGTCTCCGCTGGTCTCCCTTGGTCTCCACTGGTCTCCACTGGTCTCCGCTGGTCACCCTTGGTCTCTGCTGGTCTCCGCTGATCTCACTTGGTCTCTGCTGGTCTCACTTGGTCTCCACTGGTCTCAGTTGGTCTCCGCTGGTCTCACTTGGTCTCCGCTGGGCTCCACTGGTCTCCGCTGGTCACCTTTGGTCTTCACTGGTCTCCGCTGGGCTCCACTGGTCTCCGCTAGTCTCCGCTGGCCTCTGCAGGTCACCCTTGGTCTCCACTGGTCTCCCTTGGTCTCCACTGGTCTCCGCTGGTCTCACTTGGTCTTCGCTAGTCTCACTTGGTCTCCGCTGGTCTCAGTTGGTCTCCGCTGGTCTCACTTGGTCTCCGCTGGGCTCCACTGGTCTCCGCTGGTCACCTTTGGTCTTCACTGGTCTCCGCTGGTCTCTGCTGGTCTCCGCTGGTCTCCCTTGGTCTGCACTGGTCTCCACTGGTCACCCTTGGTATCCGCTGGTCTCCGCTGGTCACCCTTGGTATCCGCTGGTCTTCGCTGGTCTCCCATGGTCTCCACTGGTCTCCCTTGGTCTCCACTAGTCTCCGCTGGTCACCCTTGGTATTCGCTGGTCTACGCTGGTCTCCCATGGTCTCCCTTGGTCTCCGCTGGTCTCCACTGGTCTCCGCTGGTCACCCTTGATCTCTGCTGGTCTACGCTGGTCTCCCATGGTCTCCAGTGGTCTCCATTGGTCTCCGCTGGTCTCCCTTGGTCTCCGCTGGTCTCCACTGGTCTCCACTGGTCTCCACTAGTCTATGCTGGTCTCCCATGGTCTCCGCTGATTTCCCTTGGTCTCCGCTGGTCTCCACTGGTCTCCGCTGGTCTCAGTTGGTCTCCACTGGTCTCCACTGGTCTCCGCTGGTCTCAGTTGGTCTCCATTGGTCTCCGCTGGTCTCCCTTGGTCTCCACTGGTCTCCACTGGTCTCCGCTGGTCACCCTTGGTCTCTGCTGATCTCCGCTGGTCACCCTTGGTCTCCACTGGTCTCTGCTGGTCTCCGCTGGTCTCTGCTGGTCTCCCTTGGTCACCACTAGTCTCCGCTGGTCACCCTTGGTATCCGCTGGTCTACGCTGGTCTCCCATGGTCTCCACTGGTCTCCACTGGTCACCCTTGGTCTCCGCTGGTCTACGCTGGTGTCTCTTGGTCTCCGCTGGTCTCCCTTGGTCTCCAGTGGTCTCCATTGGTTAGGGTTAGGGTGCAAGCAAGATGAGGCAAAATAAGGCAAGATGAGACCAGATGAAGCAAGACGAGACAAGATGAGGCAAGACGAGACAAGATGAGGCAAGACGAGGCAAGATGAGGCAAGATGAGACTAGATGAGGCAAGATGAGACAAGATGAGGCAAGATCAGTCAGGATGAGACAAGATGAGGCAAGATCAGGCAAGATGAGACAAATAAGACAAGATGAGGCAAGATGAGGTAAAATGAGGTAAGATGAGACAAGATGACGCAAGACGAGACAAGATGAGTCAGGATGAGGCAAGATGAGGCAAGATGAGGTAAAATGAGGTAAGATGAGACAAGATGACGCAAGACGAGACAAGTTGAGTCAAGATAAGGCAAGATGAGACAAGACGAAGCAAGATGAGACAAGATGAGGCAAGATGGGACAAGATGAGACAAGATGAAGCAAGATGAGGCAAGATGAGACAAGACGAAATAAGATGAGACAAGATGAAGCAAGATGAGACAAGATGAGACAAGATGAGGCAAGACAAGACAAGATGAGGCAAGATGAGACAAGATGAGACAAGATGAAGGAAGATGAGACAAGACGAGGTAAGATGAGACAAGACGAAGCAAGATCAGACAAGATGAGGCAAGATGAGACAAGATGAGGCAAGATGAGACAACATGAGGCCAGATGAGACAAGATGAGGCAAGATGAGGCAAGATGAGACAAGATGAGGCAAGATGAGGCAAGATGAGACAAGATGAGGCAAGATTAGGTAAGATGAGACAAGATGAGGCAAGATGATACAAGATTTGAGATGAGAGAAGATGAAGCAAGACAAGACAAGATGAGGCAAGATGATACAAGATTTGGCAAGATGAGGCAAGATGATGAACGATTTGGCAAGATGAGACAAGAATTGGCAAGATGAGACAAGATGAAGCAAGACGAGACAAGATGAGGTAAGATGAGACAAGACGATGCAAGATGAGACAACACGAGACAAGATGAGGTAAGATGAGGCAAGACGAGACAAGATGAGGCAAGATGAGACAAGATGAGACGAGATTTGGCAAGATGAGGTAAGATGAGGAAAGATTTGGCAAGATGGTACAAGATGAAGCAAGACAAGACAAGATGAGGCAAGATGAGAGAAGACGAGGCAAGATGAGACAAGACGAGACAAGATGAAGCAAGATGAGGCAAGACGAGACAAGATGAGGCATGATGAGACAAGATGAGATGAGATTTGGCAAGATGAAGTAAGATGAGAAAAGATTTGGCAAGATGACACAAGATTTGGCAAGATGAGACAAGATGAAGCAAGACGAGACAAGATGAGGCAAGATGAGACAAGACGAGACAAGATGAGGCAAGATGAGACCAGATGAAGTAAGACAAGACAAGATGAGGCAAGATGAGACAAGACGAGGCAAGATGAGATAAGACGAGACAAGATGAGGCAAGATGAGGAAGACGAGACAAGACGAGGCAAGATGAGACAAGATGAAACGAGATTTGGCAAGATGAGGTAAGATGAGGAAAGATTTGGCAAGATGGTACAAGATGAAGCAAGACAAGACAAGATGAGGCAAGATGAGACAAGACGAGGCAAGATGAGACAAGAGGAGACAAGATGAGGTAAGATGAGGCAAGACGAGACAAGATGAGGCAAGATGAGACAAGATGAGATGAGATTTGGCAAGATGAAGTAAAATGAGAAAAGATTTGGCAAGATGATACAAGACGAGACAAGATGAGGCAAGATGAGATCAGATAAAGTAAGACAAGACAAGATGAGGCAAGATGAGACAAGACGAGGCAAGATGAGATAAGACAAGACAAGATGAGGCAAGATGAGGAAGACGAGACAAGATGAGGCAAGATGAGACAAGATGAGGCAAGATGAGACAAGATGAGACAAGATAAGGCAAGATGAGACAAGACGAGACAAGATGAGGCAAGATGAGGCAAGACGAGACCAGTTGAGGATGGATGAGGCAAGATGAGGCAAGATGAGACAAGACGAGACAAGATGAGACAAGACAAGACAAGATGAGGCAAGACGAGGCAAGATGAGACAAGATGAGGCAAGATGAAGCTAGATGAGGCAAGATAAGGCAAGATGAGGCAAGATGAAGCTAGAGGAGGCAAGATGAGACAAGATGAGGAAAGATGAGACGAGATGAAGTAAGACGAGACAAGATGAGGCAAGATGATACATGATGAGGCAAGATGAGAGAAGATGAGGCAAGACGAGACAAGATGAGACAAGATGAGGATAGATTTGGCAAGATAAGGCAAGATGATGAAAGATTTGGCAAGATGAGACAAAATTTGGAAAGATGAGACAAGTTGAAGCAAGACGAGACTAGATGAGGCAACATGAGACAAGACGAGGCAAGATGAGACAACACGAGACAAGATGAGGTAAGATGAGGCAAGACAAGACAAGATGAGGCAAGTTGAGACAAGATGAGGCAAGATGAGACAAGATGAGACAAGTTGAGGTAAGATGAGGAAAGATTTGGCAAGATGATACAAGATGAAGAGAGACGAGACAAGATGAGGCAAGATGAGACAAGACGAGGCAAGATGAGACAACACGAGACAAGATGAGGTAAGATGAGGCAAGACGAGACAAGATGAGGCACGATGAGACAAGATGATGCAAGATGAGACAAGATGAGATGAGATTTGGCAAAATGAGGAAAGATTTGGCAAGATGATACAAGATTTGGCAAGATGAGACAAGATGAAGCAAGACGAGACAAGATGAGGCAAGATGAGACAAGACGAGACAAGATGAGGCAAGATGAGACCAGATGAAGTAAGACAAGACAAGATGAGGTAAGATGAGACAAGACGAGGCAAGATAAGATAAGACGAGACAAGATGAGGCAAGATGCGGAAGATGAGACAAGATGAGGCAAGATGAGACAAGATGAGGCAAGATAAGACAAGATGAGACAAGATGAGGCAAAATGAGACAAGACGAGACAAGATGAGGCAAGATGAGGCAAGACAAGACTAGATGAGGAAGGATGAGGCAAGATGAGGCAAGATGAGACAAGACAAGACAAGATGAGGCAAGACGAGACAAGATGAGGCAAGATGAGACAAGAAGAAGCAAGATGAGACAAGATGAGGCAAGATGAGGCAAGATGAGACGAGATGAGAGAAGATGAGGCAAGATGAGGCCAGACGAGTCAAGATGAGGAAAGATGAGGCAAGATGAGGCAAGATGAGACAAGACGAGACAAGATGAGGCAAGACGAGACAAGATGAGGCAAGATGAGACAAGATGAGGCAAGATGAGACAAGATGAGGCAAGATGAGACAAGATGAGGCAAGATGAGGCAAGATGAGACAAGATGAGGCAAGATTACACAAGATGAGACAAGATGAGGCAAGATGAGACAAGACGAGACAAGATGAGGCAAGACAAGACAAGATGAGGCAAGATGAGATGAGATGAAGCAAGATGAGACAAGATGAGGCAAGATGAGGCAAGATGAGACAAGATAAGGCAAGATGACACAAGATGAGACAAGATGAGACAAGATGAGGCAAGACGAGACTAGATGAGGAAGGATGAGGCAAGATGAGGCATGATGAGGCAAGATGAGGCAAGATGAGACAAGACGAGACAAGATGAGGCAAGATGAGACAAGATGAAGCAAGATGAGACAAGATGAGGCAAGATGAGGCAAGATGAGACAAGATGAGGGAAAATGAGGCAAGATGAGGCAAGACGAGACAAGATGAGGCAAGATGAGGCAAGATGAGACAAGGCGAGACAAGATGAGGCAAGACAAGACAAGATGAGGCAAGATGAGGCAAGATGAAGCAAGATGAGACAAGATGAGGCAAGGTGAGACAAGATGAGACAAGATGAGGCAAGATGAGACAAGATGAGGCAAGATACTGTGCCCCGTACATGCACTGGATACCCTACAGGATGCACTGGATCCCATGCAGGATGTACTGGATCCCTTACAGGATGCACTGGACCCCCTATTGGACACACTGGACCCCTTATAGGTTGCACTGTACCCCCTACACGATGCACTGGACCTCCTACATGATGCACTAGACCCCCTACAGGATGTACGGGACCCCCTATAGGGCTCACTGGATCCCCCACAGGTTGCACTGGACCCCTTATAGGATGCACTAGATCCCCTATGTGTTGCACTGGACCCCCTATGGGATGCACTCGACCCCCAATAGGTTGCACTGTACCCCGTACATGATGCACTGGATCCCCTACTGGATGCACTGGACCCCCTACAAGATGCACTGGACCCCCTACAGGATGCACTGGACCCCTTATAGGATGCACTCGATCCCCTATGGGTTGCACTGGTACCTTATGGGAATCACTGGACCCCCTATAGGTTGCACTGGACCCCTTATAGGATGCACTGGATCCCCTATTGGTTGCACTGGATACCTTATGGGATGCACTGGACCCCCAATAGGTTGCAATGCACCCTCTACATGATGCACTGGGTCCCCTACAGGATGCATTGGATCCCCTAAAGGATGCACTGGACCCCCTACAGGATGCACTGGACCCCCTACAGTATACACTAGACCCCCTACAGTATGCACTGGACCCACACAGGATGCACTGGACCTCCTACATGATGCACTGGACCCCCTACAGGATGTACTGGACCCCCTATAAGTTGCACTGGACCCCTTATGGAATGCACTGGACCCCCTATAGGTTGCACTGGACCCCCTACATGATGCACTGGATCCCCTACAGGATGCACTGGATCCTCTACAGGATGCACTGGACCCCCTACAAGATGTACTGGACCCCCTACAAGATGCACTGGACCCCCTGCAGGAAGCACTTGACCCTCTATAGGACGCACAGGACCCCTATAGGTTGCACTGGACCCCCTACAGGATTCACTGGACCCACTACAAGATGTACTTGACCCCCTACAAGATGCACTGGACCCCCTACAGGATGCACTGGACCCCCTACAGGACGCACTGGATCCCCTATAGGTTGCACTGGACCCCTTATAGGATGCAATGGACCTCCTACACGATGCACTGGACCCCCTACAAGATGCACTGGATCCCCTATAGGTTGCACTGGATCCTCTACGGGATTCACTGGACCCACTACAGGATGCAGTGGACGCCCTATAGGACACACTAGACCCCCTATAGGTTGCACTGGACCCCCTACAGGATTCACTGGACGCACTACAAGATGTACTTGACCCCCTACAAGATGCACTGGACCTCCTACACGATGCACTGGACCCCCTACAAGATGCACTGGATCCCCTATAGGTTGCACTGGATCCTCTACAGGATGCACTGGACCCACTACAAGATGTACTTCACCCCCTACAGGATGCACTGGACCCCCTACAGGATGTACTGGACCCCCTACAGGATGCACTGGACCCCCTACAGGATGCAGTGGATCCCCTACAAGATGCACTGGACCCCCTATAGGTTGCACTGGACCCCCTACATGATGCACTGGATCCCCTACAGAATGCACTGCACCCCCTATAGGACGCACTGAACCTCTAATAGGATGCACTGGGCCCCTACAGGATGCACTGGACCTCCTACAGGATGCACTGGAACCCCTATAGTACGCACTTGACCCCTATAAGTTGCACTGGACCCCTGATGGGATGCACTGAACCCCTTACAAGATGTACTGGATCCCCTACAAGATGCACTGGATCCCCACAGGATGCACTGGACCCCCTATAGGACACACTTAACCCCCTATAGGTTGCACTGGACCCCCTACAGGATGCACAGGACCCCCCAAGGATGCACTGGACCCCTTACAAGATGCACTAGACCCCCTACAGAATACACTGCACCCCCTATAGGACACACTGGACCCCCTATAGGTTGCACTGGACCCCCACAGGATGCACTGGACCCCTTATAGGATGCACTGGGCCCCTATAGGTTGCACTGGACCCCCTACAGGATGCACAGGACCCCCCAAGGATGCACTGGACCCCTTACAAGATGCACTAGACCCCCTACAGAATGCACTGCACCCCCTATAGGACACACTGGACCCCCTATAGGTTGCACTGGACCCCCAACAGGATGCACTGGACCCCCTACAGGATGCACTGGACCCCTTATGGGATGCACTGGATCCCCTGTAGGATGCACCGGACTCCCATAGGATGTACTGGACCCCCTACAAGATGCATTTTACCCCATACAGGATGCGCTGGACCCCCTGTAATATGCACTTGACCCTTTATAGGATGCACTGGACCCCCTACAAGATGCACTTTACCCCATACAGGATGCACTGGACCCCCTGTAATATGCACTTGACCCTTTATAGGATGCACTGGACCCCTATAAGATACACTGGACCCCCTACAAGATGCACCGTTTCCCCTACAGTATGCACTGTCCCCCTACATTATGCACTGGACCCTTACAAGATGCACTGGACCCCATACAAGATGCACTGGACCCTCTACAGGTTGCACTGGACCCCCTACAAAATGTGTTGGACCCCATAAAGGACGCACTAGACCCCTATAAGACGCACTTGACCCCTTATAGGATGCACTGGACCCCCTACAAGATGCACTGGACCCCCTACAGTATGCACTGGACACCCTATAGGATGTACTAGACCCCTTACAGAACACATCGTACCCCTTATAGGATGCATTGGACCCCCAACAGAACGCATTGGACCACATACAGAACGCATTAGACCCCCCCACAGAACGCATTGGATCCCCTACAAGATGCACTGGAGGGGTCCAAGGGTCCTAAGGGTTGCACTTAGGGCCATATGGGTAGCCCTGGAGGCCCTTAAAGTAGCACTGAAGGCTCTGTGGGTGGCAGTGGAGGCCATAAGTGTAGCACTGCAGGCCCTACGGGTAGCACTGGATGCCTTATGGTTTACACTGTAGGCTGTGTTTATGGCATGGTGTACTTTATAAGGAGGTTTCATTGTACACTCCTTATTACTCCCATGTTGTATTGTATGCACTACAAACGCAATTTCACTGATCATGCCCCTTCCCCTGCACCCACTCGCTCATCCTGCATGTGAGTCCAAAACTTTTTTGCATAGCTATACTCTGGTAGAGTGGTGTGGACTGGTCCCCATGGGTGATCTCACAGTGCAGGGAGCAATAACGTGCCTCAGTGCTGCTATGAGTGGCCCACCCAGTGGACTTGCCGACTGACACCACTTCTCATGGGACAGTTGTGATACTGTGACAGGAGAGAATGACAGTTGTAACACAGTGATGGGATTGGGTGACAGTTGAGACTTGGGGCTAAGAACAAACAATGTACTGTTACAATTTTGTGGGTATCGGTCTGACCTCCCAGACAAACAGATAGTCACTTCAATATGGAAGAGCAAACACCAGGAACAATAGCATGGCCAGACACTCGGCAGCTCAACAGGAGCTCAGCAACAATCACTCACAAACACACACACCCGCACAATGCAGAAACATTACAACAAACTAGGTGAAATTACACATAACATGTGATAACATAATACAAGGACAAACGTCTCCATCACTGACAGTGGTTGAGCTCATTACAGTGCGCAGTTGACCAGACACTCTCCCTATTGCACAATAGGGTCATGCAACGAAGGAAATGGTCTGGGCTATGTGAGACTAGGGGAGGACAGTTGTGTGAAGTGATTGGAGGGGAGGGGAGTGTATCCTTGTATACAGAGGGATAGATGCAAAGTCACTCATGTAGCAGCTAAATCAGCACTAACTGGCCTAGGAACAAATACAGCACCAAACGACACTCTATTTGCTTATTGACCAGTTTACTTGTTGCCACTCTCACTACGTCCCTCGGTTGTCTACCTCACCTCACAGAGGTCCTGCTTTTCAGCTACCGATCTCTTGCTGTCAATGGTCTTCTTTGCCACCGCCTGGTGCGACAATGCTAAGTGTACCTCTTTGGACAGGTTGGCCAGAGCTGCAGGTTCAGGACTGCCTTCCTTCACATCATCTAGCAGCCTTCAGATGGAGAGGGGAGGGGTGGAGGGGTGGAAGTGGCATGCAAGTAGGACGGAGGATGGATGACTGGGGGAGACATGCACCACAGGTGAGTAGTAAAGATGTCATATTGATTCATATCACATGATACTGGCCACATCACCATGGCTACCACTAGCAAATCCCCTTACCTGCTCTGTCTACATGGGCTCCACCGGAACTGCAAGGACATCCTTCAACTTGCCGCTGGCCTCCTCCCATAGATAGTCCACCAGCTGAGCTACCTCGGGAGACAATCTCCCCACACTGCCCCTTCCGGCTAGATGGACCTCAGACATCATCTGAAGGGGACAGGGAGGAGAGAGATAGCAGCTGCAATGCCTAGTGCTAAACCACAAACTCTAGCAACCCCTGCAGTCTATAGCAAGGCCACAGAAGGTTGAAGGATGACAGGGGACTAAGGGTGGTCAAAGGACTACAGTGACTACATGTACGTAGGTGTGTGTGTAGGACATTAGTGGTATGAGCAATAGAGCTGGCAGCTAAGTGAAAGCGGAGAGCGCTGTCGTAGCTACCATATCCTCAGTCGGCGCCAGTTCGGTCAGTTCAGCGCTAAGGCTGATTCCCAACGTGCCCGCCTCCTCCTCGACCACGTACTCGGACAGGGCGAAGGTCACATCTGCACAGACACGCAGGGATGCATGCACATCGCCGCTCCACTGGACGACGCCAGCGCGGCGTGCATGTCCTTGGCTTACCAGTCTGGGATCGGGCTGCTGTGAAGAGCACTAGTTCTCCCAGCCACACAACCAAACGTGCAGCGCTCATCTCCGCTCCGCCAGCCAGCGCGTAACAACTTAAAACTGACAGCATTTAACATGGTGACGTCACAACATGCATGCCTTGCAGTAGTTAGTGAGGGGAAAGCAGCTCAAAAGGTCGTTACGCACCAGTGGAAAATTATTGGCTATGAAAACTGATTCAGTGTCACAGGATACTGGGCACACCAGAAGACATAGCAGACATCGCCTGAGAGACCAGCAGGGATGATGGGAGACCAGCAGAGACTACGATAGAGCAGTAGAGACCAGAGACTGGCAGAGGTGAAGTGGGAGGCACAGCATCTAACCATGCATGTACAGCACCCACCACACACACACACACACACACACACACACACACACACACACACACACAGCTACACACCTTGCATCTTGAACTGTGAAAAAAGGCCATTCATGAATGATGCCTTTTCACCAAAAAGTGGCGAACTGAACAAAATTTATGACTATGTTTGACTTGGCTAAGGACACCTTGTGCCACAAGGGCAAGTTGTCACACACTTTTGTCCGGCAGTGTCCTGTCTCCCTTTGCAGGATCTCTGGCATGTGTCACATAGAAATATCCAGTCTGCCAAATAGGCAGACTGGATTTGATCTTGTTGCTGGTCAAAGAGAGTATTCAACCAGTCATTGTACTTAGTGTATGTGTGCAAATGGCCGCTCTGGCTACAAGAGACATGATTCATACAAAATGTAACAACTGCCTTCGTCTAGTGATACTGTCATCCAATGAAGTCATTTGCTTGGCTCTGCTCCCTTTGCAGACGGTTCCACCTCAGGTGGTCTCTGGCCCCAGTGGTGCAGTTCACCAGCACTGTATGGCCTCTTTGACTTGCCTCCGTTCTGCACATTAATTCTGTTCTGTCCCTAGCTTTCGATACTTGACCATTTTGAGGGACTGTAGTGTGTTAATGATGTCCTCTTGAGTGATGGGCATCATTTCACTGTGTGGGGGAGGACGGAAGGGAGGGGAATACAGTAAAAGGGGAGGCAGTTGGGATGGGGGGATGGGGGGGCTGGGCAGTGAAATGGGCAAGTAGAAACAGAAAATGGCACGAAACGTATACGACATATTAGCCATTACTCTACTGAGCACAACTGAAGGAGAAGGCACAATTTGTGCTGCTTATTGCTACCTCACTTCATTGTGCTGAATAAAAAAGATGTGAAAAACATTTCCATAGCTGCGCTCGAACTCGGAATTCTGGATTACAGATCAGCGAGGTTAGTCGTCGAGCCAACCGAGACTGCGTGGGTACTGCGTAATAATTTGTGGTTATAGAGCATGCAAATGCCCGTTCTCTGCCAACACAAGCGGCTGCCTTCCCTTAACTCCAACCTTAATGCAGACATAAACAATAAATCTGATAAAGCTGCTGGGGCTGAGTGTTCCTGGCTCACACGGACAGGGGAGCATAATGGACATGAGTAAGTGAGCGGCCGTCGCTTCAGGGTCTGCGCATTACCTCGAAATGCGTTTCGTTAACTTCCGCTTCGCTCGCGCATGTACCAAGTAGTCTCGTTCCCAGACTCTTCCGAAGCGCGCGCGAGCGAGCGAAGGAAGGGATGGTCTGGGGACGAGACTATGTACCAGAGTAGGGTATCAGGTCCGGAACTTCGCGGAGAAATTTCCGGCATCCGGTCAAAATGGCGGCCATAAGGAAGTTTGATGTATTGGTCATTGGAGGAGGTTCTGGAGGCCTGGGCGCCGCTAGGCGGGCTGCCATTTTGGGAGCGAAGGCTGCGGTGGTAGAGAACTCCAGACTTGGAGGAACCTGTGTAGGTTGTCCGCGGCGACTACTAATTCTGATCATGCGTGCATCGTGCTCTGCACTCCGCTGCGCTCACACCAGTAGGCCTACACGCGGACCTGCGTGCTGTGCATGTGGCGCGATGTAGCTTAGCCAGGCCTACGCATGTCCAGCGCTTGCTTACTTCTATTTTGTGTACCTTCTGCGCGAGATTGATAGGGACGAGTCGCCATGCTACGTTTGACAGCATTGCCGACCGAAGAGGCGGTGCAGACACGTGCTGTAGTTGAATCCCATGCGCTTTCTGATATAGCAGCAAACTCGTCCTTGCTCCGTATGTGCCGATAAGGATGATCTGCTGTTAATGGTACCACTCTTGTGTGCCTTCAGGTCAATGTTGGATGTGTGCCCAAAAAGGTCATGTTCTACGCAGCCATGCACTCTGAGTTCATCCGTGACCATGCAGAATATGAGTTTGACGTCAAATCCAATGGCTTTAACTGGCGGTGGGTCCCTAGTCCTCACTAGTCCCTGCTGACACTGCTCACCCTCACTAGTCCCTGCTGACACTGCTCACCCTCACTAGTCCCTGCTGACACTGCTCACCCTCACCAGTCCCTGCTGACACTGCTCACCCTCACTAGTCCCTGCTGACACTGCTCACCCTCACTAGTCCCTGCTGACACTGGTCTCCCTCACCAGTCCCTGCTGACACTGCTCACCCTCACCAGTCCCTGCTGACACTGCTCACCCTCACTAGTCCCTGCTGACACTGCTCACCCTCACTAGTCCCTGCTGACACTGGTCTCCCTCACCAGTCCCTGCTGACACTGCTCACCCTCACCAGTCCCTGCTGACACTGCTCACCCTCACTAGTCCCTGCTGACACTGCTCACCCTCACTAGTCCCTGCTGACACTGCTCACCCTCACTAGTCCCTGCTGACACTGCTCACCCTCACTAGTCCCTGCTGACACTGCTCACCCTCACTAGTCCCTGCTGACACTGGTCTCCCTCACCAGTCCCTGCTGACACCGGTCACCCTCACCAGTCCCTGCTGACACTGCTCACCCTCACCAGTCCCTGCTGACACTGCTCACCCTCACTAGTCCCTGCTGACACTGCTCACCCTCACTAGTCCCTGCTGACACTGCTCACCCTCACTAATCCCTGCTGACACTGGTCACCCTCACTAGTCCCTGCTGACACTGCTCACCCTCACTAATCCCTGCTGACACTGGTCACCCTCACTAGTGTATCTGCTGTCCATCCATTGCAGTGCATTCAAAGAGAAGAGAGACGCTTATGTCACACGTTTGAACGACATCTACCGTCGCAATCTTGAGAAAGACAATGTGGAGTTGATCCGAGGGAGAGCTGAGTTCACTGGGGCTCGGGAAGTTGCTGTTGCCGGGACAACATACACTGCTGACCACATCGTCATAGCAACAGGTGGTCACCCAACTTTACTAGACATCCCAGGTAAGATCAGATAAAGATGGTGTGATGGTGTGATGGTGTGGTTGTGATGGTGTGATGGTGTGATGGTGTGGTTGTGATGGTGTGATGGTGTGGTTGTGATGGTGTGAGGGTGTGGTTGTGATGCAGAAGGGACTGCCTGTAGCTATGTCTGTCAGTTGTGCATCGCACCTTGCAGGCAAGGAGCTCATGATCACCAGTGATGGTTTTTTTGAGCTGGAGGAGCTGCCAAAGTGAGTCTTCTTCTGTGCTTACCAGCAGGCAGTGAGTGACCCCAACCTCCCTCCTTGCCTTTCCCTCTCCCTCTCCTCCCCTCCTCCTCTCCCCTCTTTCCTCTTTACCTCTCCCCTTCTAGGAAGATCATGGTGGTTGGGGCTGGATACATTGCTGTAGAATTGGCCGGGATCCTCAATGCCTTAGGTTCAAAGGTCACCTTGGTGATCCGATATGACAAGGTGTGACCCAGCAATGTGCCAGCACCTCTGTGTGTGTGTAGGGAGATGGTCTGTTAGTTGGAGCGTCTGCCTGTGTACAGGTACTTCGGAGGTTTGATTCCCTTCTCACCAACATGGTGACCGAGGAACTTGTTTCGTCTGGAGTGAATCTTGTGCAGCACTCGCAGGTATGGGAGGGGGTGGTGGGGGCACCATCACGAGGGCAGGCTGACGGCATTGCTTACTTTTTGCTATTTAGCTGAAGTCTGTTGCTCGTGAGGCAGACGGTCTGTGCGTGGAGGTCCAGTCCAGGCAGTCGGGCACAGTGGATGTGCTTCGTGGGTACTCCCATGTGCTGTGTGCAGTGGGGAGAGCAGCCAACAGCCAAGGGATTGGGCTGGAGAAAACAGTCAGTGATAACAGTTCTCCCTTGTTGCAATGCATGCTTTGTGACCTCCCCATCGTCTGCAGGGTGTGAAAGTTGATGAACGAGGCTACATCACGGTGGATGAGGTAAGCCGACTGCCTAGCACCGACTGACTGCCGCCCCGCTACGCAGTGCTGTCTGCCCCTTTGCAGTTCCAGAATGCGTCTGCCCCCAACGTGTACGCTCTTGGAGATGTATGCGGCAAGTTTGAATTAACCCCTGTCGCCATAGCAGCAGGGCGAGCCCTGGCCCACCGCCTATTTGGTAACCAGCCCACCTCCCGCCTCGAGTACGAGAACATCCCCACTGTTGTGTTCAGCCACCCTCCAATGGGCACTGTTGGCATGACAGAAGGTGAGTGGATGTGCAGGTAGTTGTTATAATAGACCAGACACAGTTCTCCTTCCCCTCCCCTCCCCTCCCCTCCATTCCCCTCCACATGCACACACACCAATAGAGGAGGCTGTGAAGAAGTTTGGCCAAGAGAAGGTGAAGGTGTACCAGAGCGGGGGCGTGCCTATGTACTTCGCAGTGGCCACGCACAAGCAGAAATATGCTGTAAAGCTTGTCACTGTTCTCCCTGAAGAGAAGGTGTGTGGACAGTGCCACTTGTGGAGTGTTATCTTTGTTCAATCGTTTAGCAAAACACTAGTCAAAGCCCTCTCCTCCCCTCCTCTCCCCTCCCTTCCCCCCCTCCCCTCCCCTCTCCTCTCCTCCCCTCTCGTCCCATCCCCTCCCCTCCCCTCTCCTCTCCCCCCTCCCCTCCCCTCTCTCCCCTCCCCTCTCCTCCCCTCCCCTCCCCTCTCCTCCCCTCCCCTCCCCTCCCCTCCTTCACAGGTGGTGGGCCTACACTTGTTTGGCATGGGCTCAGATGAGATGCTGCAAGGGTTTGGTGTGGCTATCAAGATGGGTGCCACCAAGAAGGACTTTGACAGCTGTGTGGCCATCCACCCAACTGTCTCAGAAGAACTGGTCACTCTCAGATAGAGGGCGTGCCGCAGACGGACGCGCTCTTTGCTAGAAACTGGGAGGATATTAGAATACAGAACTAGTTTCGCGAATGTAGTGATCCAACTCCTTTTGGAATTTGTAGGGCTCCAAATATGGAATGTGAGGCTATGATGTAATTTCCTGTAATTGGGAAGTTGCGGTATACCTCGGAGTGGTCACTCGTCTCTACCCCGTACCAGGGTTCCCCTTGGCTCGTTTCGCGGGCGGCGCAGTATCAGCAGAAGTGTTCTCTCTAGGCCCAGCGTTGGGACAGCAGACCAACAGAGACCAGGCAGGCGTGCGATGGCGGGTGGCGACCACTCAGGGATTGACCTGGCCCTGTTGAAGGTGAGACATATCTCACCTCTCGTGTTGTGATCCTCGGGCGAGCTAGAACTGGTGCCTTTAAGCAGTGGGATGGGTTGTCTGTCCATCTGTTTGTGTGTCCGTGTGTCTGTGTGTGCATCATGATGTGACTCGCGACCTTGACCTGCCGCAGGACCCCGCTGGGATATTCGAGTTAATCGAAGTGGTCGGGAATGGCACCTACGGGCAGGTCTACAAGGTGAGCCGCTCTGCCTTGGTGCGGTGTCTGTGCGCTCGGCTGTGGCGCTCTGCCCGTGGGGTGCGGTCAGGCAGCTTTCCACCGGTGGACTGGCCGACGCGGTGGAGCCAACCGACATGCACTGTGCGCGCGTGTGTGTGCGTGTGTGTCGTCGTGTGTGCGAGTGCAGTGATGGTATCTGCTGTGTGTGCATAGCAAGTGTGTTTGTTTTCAGTGATTGAGCCAAACTTCTATATTTGGAAGTGCTATATTTAGTACACTGCATTGCCTAGTTGACTGGTAAGGACAGTTGTAGGTGGTGTGTGAGAGTGAGGGGGCTGTGTTCTGTTCTGCAGGGGAGGCACTTGCGCACAGGCCAGCTTGCGGCCATCAAGATTATGGAAGTCACAGAGGTGGGTGGAGAGGAGGGAGAGGTGGACAAGGCCACAGAAGTGCTCTGTCCTCACCGGTGCATCTTACATTCACATGTGCATACCAACCCCTCCCCCCCTCCCCCTCCTCCTCCCCCTCCTCCTCCCCCCCTCCCCCCAAGGATGAAGAGGATGAGATTAAACTGGAGATCGAAGTACTCAAGAAGCACTCGCACCACGTCAACATTGCAACCTACTACGGGGCCTTCATCCAAAAGGGACAGGTCGGACAAGAGGACCAGCTTTGGGTGGGTACAGCACACGGCACGTGCTTGTGGTGAGTGCCATGTCACTATACCTGACTTGCCTGCAGCTGGTGATGGAGTATTGCGGAGCAGGTTCAGTAACTGACCTTGTCAAGTGTGAGTGGGCGGGGCAGTGGGGTGTGGCCAAGGACTTGAGTTAGCTTGCTCCCCTGCGTCTCCCATAGCAACCAAGAATCGTTCCCTAAAAGAGGAGTGGATTGCATATATCTGTCGAGAGGTCCTGCGGGTGAGTCCTCTTAGCCGGTCTCTACTCCGTGCAATGGTAATCGTGGGTAGTCAGTGGTAAGCATCCCCTCCCCTCCCCTCCCCTCCCCTCCCCTCCCCTCCCCTCCCCTCCCCTACCCTGTCCTACCCTACCCTGCCCTCCCCCTGACGACACTTTGCATCACTTGCAGGGTCTTAGCCACTTGCACAAGAGCAAGGTGATCCATCGTGACATAAAGGGACAGAACGTGCTCCTCACAGACAATGCTGACATCAAACTGGTTGACTTTGGTGTGTCCGCCCAGCTGGACCGCACTATTGGCAAACGCAACACCTTCATCGGCACACCCTATTGGTGAGCCACGCTGACTGCTTTGTGCAGTTGAACACCACCAGTGTGCACACTTAGGGAAGCCCCCTCCCTCCCCCTCCCTCCCCCTCCCTTCACCTCACTCCCCCTCCCTCGCTCCAGGATGGCTCCTGAGGTGATAGCCTGTGACCAGGACCCCACAGCCACATACGACTACAGAGTGAGCTCACTACTGACCGCATTCCCTCTAAACAGCACACAACTACCCTCCCCTCCCCACTTCCCTCAACTCCTCCCCTCCCCACTCTCCCTCCTCCCCACTCCCCCTTCCCCTCCCCTCACCTGCTGTAGAGTGACCAGTGGTCCCTTGGCATCACGGCCATTGAGATAGCCGACGGAGAGCCCCGTGAGTCCTGCACTTACTGCTTAGGCTCTTGCCCCTCCTCACCCCTCACCCTGCACCCCTCCTCCCCTCCTCACCCCTCACCTCTCACCCTCCCTCTGCAGCACTGTGCACAATGCACCCAATGAGAGCACTCTTCCTCATTCCGCGTAATCCTCCTCCAAAGCTCAAGAATCCAAAGAAGTGGAGTCAACGATTTGTCAACTTTCTTGAGCAGTGTCTAATGAAGGACCATCACAGACGGCCAACCTCGGACCAGCTACTGCTGGTGAGTGTGGGAGACTAGCGGAGGGTGGGTCTTGTTAAGGGAGGTTGGCTAAGGGCCGGTCTCCGTAGCTGGGTGGAAAGGGGCGGGTGACTAACTGGTGTGGTGTGACTGCTGTTTGCAGCATCCGTTTGTCAATGACTTCAATGAGCGTCAGGTCAGGATCCAAATCAAAGATCAGATTGACAGAATGAAAAGGAAGAAAGGTACGTACAGTATTCTGGGCTGCTTGGTCTGGTGCAAGTCACATGACTGTCACATGCTTTACCCTCCCCCAGCCCAAGGCTTGGATTTCACCATGGGCTGTGATAGTGAGGACGATGAAACAGTCAATCCTCGTCTCCTGGACGAGGGTGAAGAGGGAGACACCTTGAGGGTGAGGGGGTGGGGCTGAGTGGGAGGGACCCAGGGGTGGGGCAGAGTGGGAGTGACCCAGGGGTGGGGCAGAGTGGGAGGGACCCAAGGGTGGGGCAGAGTGGGAGTGACCCAGGGGTGGGGCTGAGTGGGAGGGACCCAGGGGTGGGGCAGAGTGGGAGTGATATATGTGTACTTTTATGCAGGGCTCTTTGGACGAGGAGGATGACCCTGAGGAGGACGATATCATTGTCCAGGGCACAGTGAGCACGCTAGTGGCAGGACGGAGGGGGGACGGGTGAGTCAGGACCTGTGGACTAGCTGGGGTGTTGTGGCTCTGTGTTGTGATGAGTGTCCTTGACGTGTGTGTGTGTGTGTGCAGATTGGAGGGGTTCAGCAATGAGACAATGCGAAATGATGACAGTGACAGCACTGGGACAGGCTCTAGTCAGGAAAACAACGACACACTTATTATCCGCTCTGCCTCAGCCAGAATGGTACAGGCACACACGCACACACACACACACACACACACACATACACACACACACACACACACACACACACACACACACACACACACACACACACACACACACACACACACACACACACACACACACACACACACACATGCACACTCTAGTGCATACATTTACACACTAGCCACTCTTAGCAATGCTGGACAACCCTCACACATACGCACATACGCACGCACGCTCCAGTAAAGGTTTTCTCTCCTGCAGGACTTGGCCTCGCAGCAAAGCCCTCTGACTGACTCTCCGGTACAAATGCGGCTGCGACAGACTGGTGGGCGGGGAGCGGGGGACCCCCGGCGGGCATCAACACCCGCCATGCCTCCCAGCGGTGCACAGCAAGACAGTAACTACCAACCAAGGAAGTCATCGTTCATCACAGGATACCCACAGAATGGGGCCGGGGGAATGGACCAGGCCATGGCTCTGGAGGGGCCTAAGATGGTGAGGAGTGGGTGGGGTAGGGGAGGAGTAGACACAGAAGGTGTGACCTTCATCTTGTGTGTGTGTGTGTGTGCAGAGTCCAGAGATCCGTAAGTACAAGCGCAAGTTCAGCAGTGAGATTCTGTGTGGTGCGTTGTGGGGAGTGAACCTGTTGGTAGGCACAGACGGTGGGCTGATGCTGCTGGACCGAAGTGGGCACGGCAAGGTGTTCCAGCTCATCAACAGACGAAGGTTCCAGCAGATTGAGGTCTTGGAGGGGCTGAACATTCTAGTCTGCATATCAGGTGAGGTTGGGTGGGGTGGGCACACCGAGTGGGGGCTTACCTTGCCCCCCCCCACCCCTCTCGTTGCTAGGGCGACACAGCAAGATGCGAGTGTACTATCTCTCATGGTTGCGTAACAAGATCCTCAAGGGGGAGGAGCAATATGCTGAGGGGCAAAAGAGTCGCCATGGTTACACAACAGTGGGCAACCTGGAAAAGTGTGTCCACTTTAAAATCGGTAAGTTGCCATCACCAGCTAGTGTGGGTGGAGTGGTCTCCATGGTAACCTTTGCACTGTGCAGTCCAACATGAGAAGATGAAGTTCTGTGTGATTGCCACAAAGAATAATACCATCGAGATCTATGCCTGGGCCCAGAAGCCGTATTCCAAGTTTATGTTGTTCAAGCAGTTCCAAGTAGAGCAGGCCCCACAGCTGGTGGGCATGGTCTGTGACAGCGCCAACCGGCAGAAGGCCCTCTACGCCTCTAACCTCGGCTTCCACAGCATCGACCTAGAGACGGAAGTCCAAAGACACATCCACGCTCCGACTCCGGTATGCCCTCTGCAGCACACATAGTTGTGCAATACATGAAGGTGTGTGAAATGCCATACCTGGTCCCGCCCCCAGGGTCGCCCGGTGCAGCCCCATGCCATCCTGACCCTGTCACCCAAGCGAGGGAGACCAGTTCTCCTTCTCTGCTACAACAGTGAGTCTGAGAGTGTTAGGCTGGTTAGGCAGTCAGGCTGAGAGTGTTACAATTTGTCTGCAGATGAAGGAGTGTATGTGGATTCCAATGGTGAGATGCTGAGGGATGCCCGTCTGCAATGGGGGGAAGTCCCCACCTCCATTGGTGAGGCTTGGCAATTTAGGTTGGCTGAGAAGAGACCCCTTAACCACCTTCCCCGCCCGTCCTCTCATTGCAGCCCTAATTGGTGATAGCCATGTGATGGGATGGGGCAACAAGGGCATTGAGATCCGCTCCGTTGAGACTGGTCAAATGGACGGGATCTTCATGCACAAGAAGACGCAGAAGCTGCGCTTCTTATGTGAACGTAATGATAAGGTCAGTATCACACTGCTTGCGTGGTCCAAGCCAGCCACACTTTGTCTCACATTCCTCCTGTCCACAGGTCTTCTTTGCTTCCATAAAGTCATCCTCAAACTCTCAAGTCTACTTCATGGCCCTCAACCGTCGGCTGCCCATCAAGTAGCCCTAACACAGGCAAACAGCGATGGTGGGCACATGGAGAGGGACTATTTTCATAACACCTGTTTGTACATACACCGCACCCTCATCCAACAGCGGAGCCGCATAGACTGACTGCACTTAAAATACAACTGCAGATTATAATTATTATTAATTTTAGTCCAGCACTCTATCGCATGCACTGCTCACAACAATATATTGTGTTAAATACACACTGAGTGTTTGTGCACGTGTGTACACCGCCAGTCTAGCGCGCTAGACTAACGCCTCATGCTCAAGCTGGAACTGTTCCATGGTGAGTCACAAATAAGTGAATAAAACAAAATTTGAGTTGATGCCATAAATAGAACACAGAACACTGTCCACTGCAACACAACCACATGATGGGACCTAAATAATTTTCTTCAGTTCTTCATAAGTGATAAAAAACTGTCATCAGCTAAGGAGTCTGCCAGTGTGGATTGGTACACCTCCACCATTCCCCACACGACATCAAAGCACCTCACCTCACCTCCACCCTCCCCCCACACATCCCCAACTGTCGCATGCCTCACAACCAGGGAAAGGATACAATGATGTTCCATGGTCCAAGTCTCAGGTAGGAGGGGACAAATCCTTTGTACAGTGCAGCCACGCCCTCAAACCTGAGTGTCTGGACACAAAGAGAGGAAGGTAAACAACACAACACACTCCCACACTATCTCCGCCCACATACTTTAACGAGGCAGTCCAGAGAGGTCCTGTAGAGGTGAGGGCTGTCGGTCCGCTGGTTCATCATGCGCGTCTTGATGACGTCAATTGGGTTAGAAGCCACTGCTGCACAGAAGCTGGCCACCACACTCGACCTGCAGAGCGGAACCACCCACTAACACCACAAGGACCACACGCCTCTCAACAGCAGTGTGCTCACGCAAAGTGCGCTGGTAAGGCATCCCTCATGGCTGCATGCTGCAGGAGGAGGCGCTTGCACAGGTCGTACGCCGGCAGGATCACACCTGCCACCACCGTCGCCCGCTGCATGGTCGGGCCCACACCCTGCAGAGGGAGGAGGAGGGCTGGCCAGCCGTTCTGTCACGTCTACATGCAGCCAACAGTGCAGGACTCACTCGGTACAACCCTCGCACACCCTCCTCTCGGTACATGGTGGCAAAGGACAACAGGACACTCCCCCTTGCTGTGGGCCCCGCCCCCCTTCCATGTGCTGCCTGCATCCGCACTTTAAGCACATCCGTCGGGTTGGCCACAGCCGAAGCAAAGGCTCCAGAGACCATACCTGCCAGAACGTTGGTCAGCAAGCGCTCGTCGCGTGGATCAGGTGTGATGGTGCGCTTGATGGATTGGTAGCAGCCGATCTTCAGTGTGCCATAGGAGGCCTGTCTCAGCAGGGCTGGCACAACCCTACACACACAGACACACACACAGACACACACACACAGACACACATACACACACACACACGTGATTTCAGACGAGACACAGGGATGCCCCCCCACATACACACAGTCCTGTAACAGTACAGCACCCACTCACCCTCGGTAGAGAGCCGTTGGGCCTTCCTCGCGGGATATCTTAACGAAGGCGTCCAGCATACCCCGGTAGCGGCATGCTTGGAGGGCGCGCTCCACTGCCTGCCCCTGGACCTGCAACCGTGTCTTGGTAGTGTCAATGGGGAAGGTGCCTATGGAGGAGGGGGACGGAAAGGGAGGGGCGGTCGTGAAGAACACTGGTCTAACCGCGTGGCGGTGTAGAGCACGCACTCGACTGCGCTCAGGTAACCCAACCAGATGAAGTTCAACGCGTCAAGTATAAACTCACCGAACTCCGCGGTAAGGGAGGCCAAACCGCCAAGGATAAAAGGCTTTGAAGACATCAGCGACTGGTGTCAAGTCTCATTCACAAGTGGGGAGCCACAGGTCGCCTCTAATCACTGTTGGTGGCTCTCCCTGCGCATCTCCTCAGAGTCACGCCTAGGCCTACCACCACTGTATAGGCGTGTGTGTGTGCGTACATCAGTTGCGCGTCCTCGGGGCGCGGAAAACGTGCAAATAACATGGAATGTGACCAAAGCACGATAATCACGTGCAGCAGAGCAACTTCCTGCCACCCGGTCCGGTCGCCCCGCGGCTGAATACCTGCCTTTGATGTTTGACGTTAATGAAGTCAGTTCACGTAGAGAATGTTGCGGTCGTGTACTTTTCCCAGATGCGGCGAAATTTTGGGACTTCAAAGAACGGACATCTTCAGTTCAATGATTTCCGTCCACGCCCAAAAGATTGGTCACGTGCAGATAATTAAACAACGTCCCTAAACATGGCTACCCCTCCGGACTTGCGTCCAGGACTCGCGCGACAGGCCATCATCGCTGTCAAGAGTGCCGGTCGGCGACTGGCAGAGAACTTGAGCCCCGTACCTCAGGTGTGTGGTGGGTCTTGTGGCTGCAGTAGCTGAGGAGAGGGCACGGGAAACAGACTCGCGGCTGGCGACCCAAAACTCACTTTTGCCGTAGCATTGTCGCATTGCCGTAGTCCCACCACAGTGGCGGTGTCTGCTCCCTCCTCCACTCCGTGCAGGTCTCCACTTTCAAGGAGACGGGCAAGCTGACGCCAGACGAAGTGGGTGTGGTGTGTGTGTGTGTGTGTGCTGTCATTTTTTTCCGTATCTGGGCATGTCCATCTAGCTCCATCCTTGCCCGGTTGCCGTATTTCTTGCCATCAGTTCGTCGCCGCTGGCGACCACTTGGTCTACCACTGCCGCACGTGGTCGTGGGTGGCTGTGGACGATGCCCAGCGTCGCAAGACGTACCTCCCACCGGACAAGCAATACCTGCAGACAAAGAGCGGTGAGAGATGGCGAGCACACACACACAGTCTGCATGCAGGGACAGCACTCCTCCTGTTCCCCCAGTGCCCTGCTACCGTCGCTGCTACCAGATAAGTGAGGTTCGGAGCAATGAGAAGTGTATTCAGCTGTCAGCGGATGACGAGGAGGGGTGGGTGGACACCCACCATGGGATAAGTGAGCTGGGAGGAGACCCGGGGTCGTGTGACGGTCATGTGACATGCTACTGTGCTGTCTAGGTCTGGAGGAAGCCACCGTGGACTTGGCTGGACTGTCTCTCCAAGCACCTAGCAAGGACGTTCCACCACCCTCCCTGGGCAGTGAGGATGACAGTGATGACGACGGACCAGTAGCTGACTTTAATGGTAGTTGGGGAGGGGATGTGGGGTAGAAGGGAGCTTGCTTCATTTGACACAACCATTGACCCTGCAGACTTCCTCAAGGCCACTGTTGTCCAAGATGATCCAGTAAGTCCATCCCCTGCCCCTCCCCTGCCCCTCCTCTGCCCCTCCCCTGCCCTTCCTTTGTCCCCCGCCAACCAGTAGTGGAAGCTGTACCTCTTCCCTCACTGCAGGCTGCACTCCCGCCCCAGCCCCCAGCTAGCACCTCAGCCGAAGGGGGCGTGGTCAGAGCCAGGACCTATGACCTCAACATCTCCTACGACAACCTCTATAACACGCCACGCCTCTGGCTCTTTGGCTACGATGAGGTAGGGAGGCCGGCAGGTGAGTTGGATGGCATCCACCAGTGTTCCCCCACCTCTGCAGAATGGCAAGCCACTGACCCCAGAGCAGATGTACGAGGACATTAGTACGGACCACTTGCACAAGACCATCACCTTTGAGCCCCACCCCCACCTCCCACCCCCAGACCGACTGTCGGTACACCCTTGCAGGTGAGACCCACCCTCCCATGAGAGGGTGCCCAAGTGACTCCCCCCCCCCCCCCCCCCCCCCCCCCACGTGCTGCAGGCATGCCGAGGTGATGAAGAAGATCATGTCAGTTGTGGAGGAAGACGGAAGGGAACTGGAGGTGCATACGTATCCTCACTGGCTGGGTGGGCAAACAGGGGTCCTCGGTTCTCCCTTGTGGGTGTGGTCCTAAGCTGAGGTGATCCCTATTCGTGTGCTCCTTGACGAGCGGTGCAGGTACCTGATGGTGTTCCTCAAGTTTGTCCAGGCTGTCATCCCTTCCATTGAGTATGACTACACTAAGCAGCTCTCGCTCACCTCCTGAAGCAGACGAGGGGAAGGGACATGCGTTGCGTGTGTGCATGTGTGTGTGTGTGTGTGTAGGCTAACTTTTGACCCAAGGGACAGTCCCGTTACTGTAAATGGCGCGTCACTGGGACAGCCCCTGTCCGCATTTGACTGAGAAAATGGCGTCACAAGGTAATCGCAGTGTGAGGCCTGGGGAATGCCAGCAAATAGTCATTCGCTTCGTCGCCCCCGACGGGCGCGTGCATAGCATGCCCAGGGAAGAATTTGAGCGCCGAAGGAAGGAAGAGGCGGAAAAGTTGAAGACTAAGTTAGCTATTAATGACCTCAAGGTGGGTTTGCTGTGAGATTCGATGCGCACTGCATTCGTACTAATGCACGATTTTTCTGCATATGTTGGGGCGGACCCCGCCCTGCGTGCGTGCGACGGAATGTCTCGAAGTGTGTGTTCTTCCCTGTGCTCAGGTTGCGTGCGAGTCCCGGTTGGTCAAGGTCACGTGGGAGCCATGTGCTGTCTCTCCATGTCAGTACGCAGTCCGCCTGCAGGCCAGTGGGGCAAAGAGTGCCAAGACTGTGTACCAGTGAGGCCTGCACACGTCATGTGACTATCATGTGACCATGTCACTCCTGTACCCTCGTGTACCCAGGGGCGCTGACACCAACTATGAGGTGGGGCCACTCCAGCCTGGTCAGAGCTACTCACTGCAGTGAGCGATGGTTCCCTGTCACTACCAGTGTGTCATGCTTTGTCACTTCACCTCACCCTCTTCCACTCACTCTATGTCACACTTTGTCACCCTCTCAGTGCTCCCACTCACCCTGCGTCACCCTCTGTTATCATCATCATCATCATTATTTTTAAGAGAGTAACAGCTTGCATGAAAGCAGCTGATACAAAGGTGTCATTCACCCTACGTCACCCTCTGTCACTCACCCTGCATCAACCTCTGTCTGCTAAACTTGTGCTTGTAATGTTGCAGTGTGAGTGCCAGCCTTGATCCAGTGCAAGGAGAGGAGAGCACAGGTGAGCTGACTGACTGAGCTGACTGACTGAGCTGACTGACTGAGCTGACTGACTGAGCTGACTGACTGAGCTGACCGACTGAGCTGACCGACTGAGCTGACCGACTGAGCTGACCGACTGAGCTGACCGACTGAGCTGACCGACTGAGCTGACCGACTGAGCTGACCGACTGAGCTGACCGACTGAGCTGACCGACTGAGCTGACCGACTGAGCTGACCGACTGAGCTGACTGACTGAGCTGACTGACTGAGCTGACCGACTGAGCTGACCGACTGAGCTGACCGACTGAGCTGACCGACTGAGCTGATCGACTGAGCTGACCGACTGAGCTGACTGACTGAGCTGACTGACTGAGCTGACTGACTGAGCTGACCGACTGAGCTGACCGACTGAGCTGACCGACTGAGCTGACCGACTGAGCTGACCGACTGAGCTGACCGACTGAGCTGACCGACTGAGCTGACCGACTGAGCTGACCGACTGAGCTGACTGACTGAGCTGACTGACTGAGCTGACCGACTGAGCTGACTGACTGAGCTGACTGACTGAGCTGACCGACTGAGCTGACCGACTGAGCTGACCGACTGAGCTGACCGACTGAGCTGATCGACTGAGCTGACCGACTGAGCTGACCGACTGAGCTGACCGACTGAGCTGACTGACTGAGCTGACTGACTGAGCTGACTGACTGAGCTGACTGAGCTGACTGACTGAGCTGACCGACTGAGCTGACTGACTGAGCTGACTGACTGAGCTGACTGATTGAGCTGACTGACTGAGCTGACCGACTGAGCTGACCGACTGAGCTGACTGACTGAGCTGACTGACTGAGCTGACTGACTGAGCTGACCGACTGAGCTGACTGACTGAGCTGACCGACTGAGCTGACTGACTGAGCTGACCGACTGAGCTGACCGACTGAGCTGACCGACTGAGCTGACCGACTGAGCTGACTGACTGAGCTGACCGACTGAGCTGACCGACTGAGCTGACCGACTGAGCTGACCGACTGAGGGAGAGCACAGCAGCCAGTGAGGCAGGCACTGATCAAGTGTTTCTTTCATCCTTGCCAGCTCAAGTCACAGTGCCTCCTGAGCCCCCAAGTAAACCACGTCGCCCAAGGTTTACAACAAAGAGCAAATCAGCCATTACTCTGAAGTGGGCTGTAAGTGGACCCCTTCGCACCACTGACACCCTCACACAGTCCTCACACCGACACTCACACTGACCCTCACACTAGCCCTCACACCAGCACACTCACTAACCCTAACACCAGCACACTCACACTAACCCTCACACCAGCACACTCACACTAACCCTCACACCAGCACACTCACACTAACCCTCACACCAGCACACTCACACTAGCCCTCACACCAGCACACACACTAACCCTCACACCAGCACACTCATACTAGCCCTCACACCAGCACACTCACACTAACCCTCACACCAGCACACTCACACTAACCCTCACACCAGCACACTCACACTAACCCTCACACCAGCACACTCATACTAGCCCTCACACCAGCATACTCACACTAACCCTCACACCAGCACACTCACACTAGCCCTCACACCAGCACACTCACACTAAACCTCACACTGCCCTTGGCCGGCATTATTTTGCACAGGCACCAGAAAACAATGGGTCCTCGATTTCAAATTATGAACTGAAGTGGGTCAAGCATGACTCTGAAGGGTTTGTTCCACTGTACCTAGGAGGAGAGACCCAGTTCAAACTAGTACACCAGCTGGATTCCAGTCTCAGGTTCCAGTTCAGATTGAGAGCAAAGAATGAGGTTGGGTGGAGGTAGGTGTGGCATCACCTGGTTGGGTGGAGGTGGGTGTGGCATCACCTGGTTGGGTAGAGGTGGGTGTGGCATCACCTGGTTGGGTGGAGGTGGATGTGGCATCACCTGGTTGGGTGGAGGTGGGTGTGGCATCACCTGGTTGGGTAGAGGTGGGTGTGGCATCACCTGGTTGGGTGGAGGTAGGTGTGGCATCACCTGTGGTACCTCGTGTACTTCCTTGCCTGCTGTGTTACCTGTCATGTGTCACATCGTGTGTCACCTGTCATGTGTCACATGTTGTGTGTCACCTGTCATGTGTCACATGTTGTGTCATCCACTGTGCAGTGAGTGGAATGAGTTTGAATACCGCACTGAAATGGCTGTCCCAGGGAAACCCCCTCCACCTGCCATCACAGACATTGGTGTCACCTTCATCAGGGTACAGTGGGAGGAGATCAAGTCATGTGATGGTCATGTGATCACCTACAAGCTAGAGATGGAGGACCCCACCTCTGTAAGGCACTGCCTCAGGCATTATTGTACCACTGTGATGAGTAGTCTGGCGCGCCAGCCCCTATTATTGTGCAATAGCGCAATAATTTTTGTGTGTGGAGAAATAGGGACTGTAAGCAAGACTGTGATGATGATGATCCCAACTCCAAATTAGGGATACGGGTTTCAGACCGTGTATCAAGGAGAAGACTGCCACTGGAAACAGGAGCACTTATTTCGCAACAGTTGCTACAAGTTCCGTGTAAGTGGAGCTGGGAGTTCCCCTCCCCATACCACAGCTTGTATCAACAGTGGCCCCTTGTGCTCCCCTCTTGGTCCAGCTCTATGCTGTCAATGAACGAGGGGCGGGGCCACACAGTGAGGTGGTGGAGGGGTTGACACACCCAGACAAGCCTGGTGCGTGCATTGTGTTGTTGACTGCTGCTGTTGCTAGGCAACACAACTAGGCAACATGTCATGTGACTTGACTCTACAGGTCCTCCTGCCAAGCTACGACCTCAAACAGTCAAGAGCAGAGAGATCGTGATAGTGTGGGGTGAGGGGTGAGGGATGCTAGTGAGGGGTGAGGGGTGAGAGGGTACTGGTATGGGATGAGGGGGATGAGTGCTGGTGATCAAATACCTACTGTTGGTGTCCAGTACACCTCTTCCTTGTGTTCTGTTCCCAAGGAGTTCACTGTATGCATATATGAAGTTGACGGCTCCTGTCCCTTCATGCCCCACTGCAGACCCTCCAGCGGACAATGGAGGGTCTCCTGTGTCTACCTTTATAGTGGAAGTGTGGAGTGGCTCGGAGCGCAGAGTCCTAAAGGTGGAGGAGTCGGAAGTGGCCGTCCACAGCCTAGCCCCGGGGGTACCATACCAAGTCCGCATTGCAGCAACAAGCGACGGAGGTCAAGGAGAGGTCTGTGCTGCGAAGGGGCTAACTGCCTGGCCTCACCCTCCTCTCCCTCCCCCTTCAGTGGTCTAAGACGTGCAAAGTTACCACTGCCACAGAACGGCCATCAGAGCCTCTTGCTGTGGCCATTATGGGGTCACCACGGCAACACAGTATAACTCTTTGTTGGGGTGAGTAGTATAGTGCAATGAATGTCTTTGTGCAGCCACCTATTGTGTATTTTCCCTAGACCCGCCCACCAGCAATGGGGGAGCCCCTATTGTGCACTATACAATTGAGTCGTGCACTGAAACACTGCCTTGGAAGGTTGTGGGCGTGGCTTCAGGAGACGCCTTTGAGTCACATGACCAACCACATGACAGGTCACATGACCAGTCAGTCAGACGGAACCACACTGTTGGCAGCTTGACCCCTGGGCACTCCTATGGGTTCAGGGTGAAGTGTCAGAACTCCACTGGGGTGAGGAGACATCAGACAGTGTTTGCAGCAGCTCAGAATTGAGTGTGTGTTTCCCTCCCACAGGACAGTCCCTGGTCGCCGGTGGTGTGGGCTAGCACTGCTCCCGGTGTACCAGGCCAGCCACATACCGTCTCGGTCACACCAAGAGGCCCTACAAGTGTTGTGTTCCACTGTCAGGTATGACTAGTAGCCCATTGGACTCTTAGGTTCCATGTGACTAGTAGCCCGTTGGACTCTTAGGTTCCATGTGACTAGTAGCCCATTGGACTCTTAGGTTCCATGTGACTAGTAGCCCGTTGGTCTCTTAGGTTCCATGTGGCTAGTAGCCCATTGGTCTCTTAGGTTCCATGTGACTAGTAGCCCGTTGGTCTCTTAGGTTCCATGTGGCTAGTAGCCCATTGGTCTCTTAGGTTCCATGTGGCTAGTAGCCCATTGGACTCTTAGGTTCCATGTGGCTAGTAGCCCATTGGACTCTTAGGTTCCATGTGACTAGTAGTCTCGTTCCCAGCCCCCCAAAAGGTGGTCTGGCACATTTGCTCGATATTCTGATTATTTAAAAACTTTCGGTATGTTGCGTCACCTGCATGCAAGAAGCACAATGATTGGGGCGCTTGCTAGAATCGCCTCAAGGGGCGGTAACGGACATTGAGAAACTGTACCAGGCCACCCTTCATAATTGTGAAAGCGGTAAAATTGGTTACAGTTTTATCTCATTTGATAGAATACCTAAATATGACTCACGTAGGTGAGCGAATGAAGCTGCTAAATTGCGTATCGCAAGACATGGAGGCGCTTGCCAAAATTTTGGCAAGCGCCCCAAGGGCGGTATCAAAATATCGAGCAAATGTGCCAGACCACCTTTCGGGCCATTGCAAAATGGCGACCGGAAGTGGGCTGGGGACGAGACTATGTGACTAGTAGCCCATTGGGCTCTTAGGTTCCATGTGACTAGTAGCCCATTGGACTCTTAGGTTCCATGTGACTAATAGCCCATTGGTCTCCTAAGGTCCATGTGACTAGTAGCCCATTGGACTCTTACAGTAGGTTCCATGTGACTAGTAGCCCGTTGGACTCATTGAACACCTTTGTGGCCCACTGAGCTCTATGAAATCTGACCCAGTCATACAGCCTATTGAGAAATCATTGTGGGAATGTTATTAGATTCACAACTCGCCTCTGAACTTTGGCCTGAAGTGCAATATCCACAATACCTGAGCAGTGTAGCTCCATGCACTGATTTCAGTGCCAACTGAGGTCAAAGTCCAGAGGTGAGCCTTACTGGTGTGTGTTGGTGACAGCCATTTTACCTTAACTGCATCAGTCCCCAACGCTGGCTACGAGTACAATCCTGTCCCATTAATTGGTTTGAACTGGTTGCAGCCAACCTGACTGTCACAATGTGGCACACATTGCCTTGTCCTTACAGTGCAGAGATGACTTCGGCAGCCGCGTTGTCTCCTACAACCTTCGATATTGGCGGCAGGAGGAGGGAGAGGATGGAGCAAAGCGGTTCAAAGAGGTGTGAACAGGGGATGCCCCTCCTGGTGGTGATGTAATGCTGATCCACTGTCCTTCCCCTCCAGGTTGCCTCAGTGGGTGACACCATAACCGCAACCAGCCTTCTGCCTGCTCATGAATATCATTATTGCTTGCAAGCTGTGAATGCAGTAGGGGTGGGGCAATGGGGTGTGGCAGCCTCGTTCTCAACCCCTCCCTCTTCACCATCACAAGTGGGAGGAGTCAAAGCTGTCAAACGGACAGCTAATGGATTTACAGTGGTCTGGTCCATTCCCTTGGAGAATGGAAGCCCCATTTCCAATTTTCATATTGAGTGTGGGGACAGGATTGTCGCAGTTGAGGGCACACAAACTGAGTTGGCCTTCTCAGATTTGAGGCCAGACACGACATACAGGTCAGCCGGCTCTGCTGCTCGACTGCACAGCATGTGCTGACTAGTGGTCCCCCTCCCCTCCCCTCCCCTCCCCTCCCCCTCCCCTCCCCTCCCGACCTTAGGGTCCGCTGTCAGGCAGAGAATCAAGTGGGCAAGGGTCCACTGAGGTCAGCTGTACTGGTGTTTGTCCTGTGCACTTCCTACTGTGTAGTGGGCATGCACTGGACTCATGTCAATGTAGTGTTCATGTGTTTGTGTGGTTGTGGGCGTCCTGTGTGTGTACACTGCTACATGACCACTGAGACACTGTACAACTGGAAGAGTAGCAGTTGTTTGGACAGCTCTCAAGCAGTCACAGCGTCACCCCTGTAGTGTTGTGACGGCGTCACCCCTGTAGTGTTGTGATGGCGTCACCCCTGTAGTGTTGTGACGGCGTCATCCCTGTAGTGTTGTGACGGCGTCCACCTTGTGCTCTTTCACAGTACCCCTCTGACAGTGAAGACCCTCCCCCCACCTCCTGCCCCGCCCACCCTCTCTCTTTTGTCAGCCACACCCACCTTTCTCAAACTATCCTGGGACAAGAAGCAAAAGAAGTCGCCATCTGAGATCACATACAAACTGGAGCTCTTGCAAGAGGGGAGGTAAGCATGGAATGGGTGGGGCACTGTGCAGCAGACCCGCCCATCTGTGCTGCCCTTGAGCCCCTCCCCCTTGCCCCTCTGCAGTCCTACTGGTGCGCTAGTGTATGAGGGGGCGGGGCACAGCTTCAAGGTGAGCAGACTGACTCCAAACCAGCACTACCAGTTCCGAGTAGCAGCCGCTAACGAAGCAGGGGTGGGGCCATGGGGATCACCGGTCACTTTCTCCACTCTGCCCGCACTCCCAGACCCACCCAACGGTAAAGTGCACACACACGCACATGCACAGTGTGGTGGGACTGGCTAACTTGCTCTTCCCCCCGCCCCCTGCTCCTGCTCTGCCCACCACACCCTCAGGCTTCACTGTGTGTTGTGATGCCTTGCCTGTTGTATTCTCATGGCAGCCGTCGCCAGAGAGACAGGACAGAGCCAAGTTCCATTATGAAGTTCAGCTTAGTGTGGATGGAGGAGAGTACACTCAGGTGAGTCATGTGATGTCATGTGATGTTATGTGATGTCATGTGATTAGTAGGTCGAGTACCATGTAAGCTCTAATTTTTGCAGGACGAAAATTTCACAAATGGAAGGGTAATTCGCATTTATATTTTTGCAGATGGTTGCTTGGCTATTTATATTAGTAACATATGCCATGTATTTACATATTGGGTGTGTAAAGCACAAAAAGTTTCGCAAGAATATATTTTCACGAGTGGTGGGTCCCTCTCGAAATTCACAAAAACAAGTATTTCGAGTTAAAAACTCGTGGGGCTGCCGCCCCAACTCGAAATACTTGCTCCCTTTGGTCGCAGCTCTGTCACTCACAATAGGTAAACATGACATTGTGTCAAACACCTCAGTAACCTCAGCACACACACACACACACACACACACACACACACACACACACCACTGCCACCAGACACATGAGACACACCGCACACACCAAACACACACACGCACACACACTGCACACCACACACACACACCAAACACACATGCGCAAACACAAACACCACACGCACACACACTGCACACCACACACACACACACACACACACACACACACACACACACACACATGTACACACACACACACACACACACACACACACACACACACACACATGTACACACACACAACACACATGCACAGAGAAGTCTCCAGCACAGACGGACACGTGACTGCTTACAGCACATGTATTTACCGTGAGCATGTACAGAAATATAATGAACCCACAGTCGCGAGGGTAGCTAGTGTTCTGTGATGGCAAAAGCTACGTACGTTTGTTACAGCGCAGTACGCGTGGGCCAGGTTCTGAAGAGCATTTAGAAGAGCAACCGTGCGAGCTAAGCTTTTCAACGCTGGAAACAGTTGAAGAATGTTAACATGTACATATCACAGCGCTCACCAGTTTCTACGTTGCTCCTGTCATGTGTTCCAGGCGGCGGAGTGAAGTCCTACGAGGTAGGCACGGCCATTATCGAAGCAGGCGCGGGGCGAAGTCGATGACCTGTTGGGCGCTGTCTCGAAGCTGTCTCTTTGCCCGTCGACCAGAAGTGCCGTAGGAGTCTGTTCCAGGATCAGAGGCGGAAAAGAACGTCAAAAGTTTCGCTAAGACGTCGTTTAGAAGCCGGTTTTCAAAGTCCCTTGGCCTCGAACACGGTCCACTTCCGGCCGAATAAAATGGCCGACAATATAAATTCCCTATACCCAATACTTCGCCCAACACATTCAATATAAATGTAAGCATTGACGTACAACTGTAGGTTCGCGTATTATATATATATATATATCGTTCCGTAACATGAAGCCATACGAAAATGCCAATTTGAAAACAATATAGGGGCTGCCTGCGGCAGCCCCTAAAAACACAACTTGGAGCTTACACCATGCCATTGGCATGGTACAGTATGAGCTAATTAATTAGGTGGTCCATTTGTGATCTATCCTTTCACACAAACCCCAGACAGTTGGTCTGTGCAACACAAACAGCTTGCTCATTCCCATCCCAATATCGCAAGCTAGGAATGGGAATGGGAAGGGTGCCTCATAACATACTATGGCTGTGTCACACTCCATCACACACTGTTAATGTCGAGGGATGTCATTTGAGCCCGCCCCTTCCCTGCAGGTGTGTTCAACCTCTGGTGTGCAGTGCAGCCATGAGGGCTGCCAGCCTGGACCCACATACACTGCCCGTCTGAGGGTGGTAGGGGAGGAGCCGGTCACATATGGGAAATTCACAGAGTCCATCCAGTTTAGAGTACCTCCGCCCCAGCCGGTAGTGGAGGACATCCAACCTGACATCTCTCAAGCTGCAGAGCCACTAGAAGGACGCACAACCTCCAGTTCTCTGTCAGCAGTTGTGCCTCAGAAGATCCTCGCCCCCCTCCTGTTTGTTGTCATCTCAGGACTTGTTCTAGTGCTGGCTTTTGTACTTGGTGTGTACTTCCAGTTTTGAAACGTATACGGGAGAATCCAAGGTTTTCCCTATGTCGTATATTTACACTCTGCACTTCTGTTACAAGATGGCGTCCCGCTGGGAAGTAGCCGTAAGCTCTGACCTTTGTCTTCGGCGTCCTGGCGAGTGCTAGGGTATTGGAGAAGGAGGCGGCACGGTAGGAAGTGGAGCGAGCGCTAGGGATGGCCAGTCCACCGGAGCAGCCGCCACCGCAACCCATGGACGACTCGCCGGCCAACAACCTCATCCTGACGCTGAGGCAAGTGTCCATTTCCCCTAGCGCGGCCGACAAACAGCGCACATTCTCTCTGCGGGAGTTCGAGATACTACAAACAATTGGTGAGTTGTGTCTGTGTCGTTAGCGTCCTGATATCCCTGTGGGAAGGACGGATTAGTAGGAATTCTCTGGGCAAAGTGTTTTGGCGGCAGGCGAGAAGTGGTCGCCAGGCGCGCGTGCAGAAGATGTTAATGTGCCTCTGGACATTGTGTGCTACATGCTTTGGCGTGGGTGTGGTTTGGCACCTGCAGTATGTGTGGTTAGCTTGTAGAGTATTGTGCTGCTACAAAACACCAGCTTGTTGAAGCCCCTCCCCCTCCCCTCCCCCTCTCTTTGCAGGCACCGGCATGTTTGGCCGTGTGATGCTTGTCCACGACGTGCCCTCAAGATGCTACTACGCCCTCAAAGTGATGAACATTGCTGCAGTCATTCGGTTAAAGCAGATCGAACATGTCATTAGCGAAAAGGACATTCTCAAGTGCATCAGTCATCCCTTCATTGTCAACCTGTGAGCACATGTACCCCTCACCCCTCACTCCACACCCCTCATCCCACACCCCTCACCCTTCACTCCACACCCCTCCACACTCCACACCCCTCACTCCACACTCCACACCCCTCATCCCTCACCCCACACTCCACACCCCTCCACACTCCACACCCCTCACTCCACACTCCACACCCCTTGCTCCACACCCCTCACTCCACACCCCTCACCCCACACTCCACACCCCTCATCCCTCACCCCACACTCCACACCCCTCCACACTCCACACCCCTCACTCCACACTCCACACCCCTCATCCCTCACCCCACACTCCACACCCCTCCACACTCCACACCCCTCACTCCACACTCCACACCCCTTGCTCCACACCCCTCACTCCACACCCCTCACCCCACACCCCTCACTCCCCACCCCTCACCCCACACCCTTCACTCCCCACCCCACACCCCTCACTCCACACCCCACCCCTCACCCTACACCCCTCACCCCACCCCTCACTCCCCACCCCTCACTCCACATCTCTCACTCCACACCCCTCACTCCACACCCCTCACTCCACACCCCTCACCCCTCACTCCCCACCCCTCACTCCACACCCCTCACTCCCCACCCCTCTCTCCACACCCCTCACTCCCCACCCCTCACTCCACACCCCTCACTCCCCACTCTACACCCCTCACTCCACACCCCTCACTCCCCACCCCTCACCCCTCACTCCCCACATCCCTCACTCCCCACCCCTCACCCTCCCTGCAGACAATGGACCCACCATGACAACCGCTTCCTCTACATGCTCCTGGACTATGTCCCTGGCGGGGAGCTCTTCTCCTATCTCAGGGCCGCGGAGAGGTTCAACTCAGCCACTGCCATCTTCTATACAGCTGAGATAGTGACAGCCCTTGAGTATTTGCATGCACAGAACATTGTCTACCGCGACCTCAAGCCGGAGAACATCCTCCTGGAGGCCTCGGGGCACATCCGCATTGCAGACTTTGGGTTTGCAAAGAGGATACCCCAGGGGTGGGTCTCCTCATGTCAGCTGTGTGTCCTCCACTCCTCACGTCAGCTGTGTCCCCCACTCCTCATGTCAGCCGTGTGTCCCCCACTCCTCATGTCAGCCGTGTGTCACCCACTCCTCACGTCAGCTGTGTCCCCCGCTCCTTGTCTTCCCCGCTCAGGTTCACATACACTCTGTGCGGGACCCCTGAGTACCTAGCCCCTGAAATTATCCAGGGGCGTGGCCACGGTAAAGCAGTGGACTGGTGGGCGCTGGGTGTGCTGGTGTATGAGATGCTAGTGGGGTGAGTCAGGGGGAAGTCCCTTCTGCAGCTGCTAGACAGCTGGGCTCCAACATGCTGTGCTTTGTCAGTGCAGGTACCCTCCCTTCTTTGATGAGCACCACTATAAGATCTACGAGAAGATCCTTGAGGCACGGGTCGACTTTCCCAAGTTTGTCAGTGTGGAGAAGCCAGCTATGTACGTCTGTCATTGTCTGCTTCACACCCTCACTCCTCGCACCCTCACTCCTCACACCCTCACTCCTTGCATCTCTCCCATTTCAGGGATCTAATAAGGAAACTCTTAACAGTCGACCGAACAAAACGAGTCGGAGCAATGAGGGTGAGGGCATGACTGAATGGGGAGGGGTGAGGGCATGGTTGTGAATGGGGAGGGGTGAGGGCATGACTGTGAATGGGGAGGGGTGAGGGCATGACGGTGAATGGGGAGGGGTGAGGGCATGACTGTGAGTGGGGAGGGGTGAGGGAGGGGTGAGGGCATGACTGTGAGTGGGGAGGGGTGAGGGCATGACGGTGAATGGGGAGGGGTGAGGGCATGACTGTGAATGGGGAGGGGTGAGGGCATGACTGTGAGTGGGAGGGGTGAGGGCATGACGGTGAATGGGGAGGGGTGAGGGCATGACTGTGAGTGGGAGGGGTGAGGGCATGATGGTGAATGGGGAGGGGTGAGGGCATGACGGTGAATGGGGAGGGGTGAGGGTGAGTCTGTAAAGGGTGAGGACATGGCAGATGCGTACAGGTAACCCTCTGCCCCACCCCCATTCCAGCATGGTGCTGAAGACGTCAAAAACCACAAATGGTTCAAAGGCATCAACTGGGACCAAGTACTGCAGCGAGGGTTAATGGTGAGCCCAGCCACCACAAGGACTGGCTGAACTGTTACCCATGACCACCCCTCCCCTCCCCTCCCCTCTCCTCCCCCCTTCCCCACCCCTCCCCTCCCCTCCCCTCCCCTCCCCTCCCCTCCCCTCCCCTCCCCTCTCTTCCCCCCTTCCCCACCCCTCCCCTCCCCTCCCCTCCCCAGCCCCCTATCCTGCCCCGTGTAGCCCACCCTGGTGACACTAACAACTTTGACAAGTACCCCGAAGATGGCTGGCTGAATGCACCACCACTCAGTGACAGAGAACTGGGCCCATTTGCGGACTTTTGACCACCAGAGCAATGTCATATATTGTTTTATAAACTTTTTACACTTCCACAACCAATCAACCGTACCTAGGTATCTTCGACAGTGTTTTGTGTACATGGCATCTACCCAACCTCATTCACCAACAGCATGCGTAGTCTCACCTCCAACCCCTTTCCTTGTGAGCCAACTTGGCAATGATCAGCTTGTCAAGAACAGGCTGGACACACAACTAAGGCTGGACCTAACCTCTGTGCAGGAGCCGCCCCAGCACTGTGGACCAATCCACTGCACATGCTGGGAGGATGCAGGCGAGCACACGGCATGCCCAATTGTGTGCCGGCTGGCTGCACCTTATAGCACTCACATCGCTCCCTACAATGCAGCCACCTCACACACAGTGTCGTGCATGTATCAACTGAGATCACTGTCACATACGCACACACACCGTGTGCACACAATTGCAATACATTGAGACAACACTGTCCATGCACAGTGGCTGTTAGTCCTGCTGTTTGCCCGTCTTGCCACCGCGCAGCCGTCCAGTCCGGCGAGCAGCAATCAGGCCAACCTTTCGGCCAGGGGGAGTGGACCTCTTGACTGTGCTGGGCTTGCCGATGTGTTGATGGTTGCCACCACCAAACGGATGCTCCACAGGCTGCAGGGGGAGAAGGGCAGGTTGCAGCCAGCAGACATCACTATGAACACATCACACCATCACTGTGTGCACAGGACCAGCTCAGGTCAGTCACTTCTCTCAACACACTCCTCGGCTGAGGGTTGTGTATCTGCACACAATACTGCAAGTGGCACAATTCGTGATCACACCACCGAGTGGATCAACAGTATTTGTGGAGTCCATTCCACACACAACAAATAGTGTACACTTTCAATAATGAATGTGATAAGCTAATTACATCAAAACAGTCCCTCTGCTCGGCAAACACCACATTCCTCTCATAACAATCTCCACAGCAGACGTCACACCCACAGGACCGCTTAGCTGTTGGTAGTAATTTTAGAATCTCTCCTCTTCAAATTTCAATCATGCTTTCCTGCAGCATCCACTTTGTGAATCGCTGTTTATCAGAAGGTTGATTAGCACTTACCAGTGGTGGGCACCCAGACCCAGCTTGACCCGCACCCACGTGAAGGATCAAACATGGTACTGGAGGACTCACAGAATGGCACAAAGCTGCCAGTGCTTTGCTGAGCCCTTGGTGTGACAAGTACACAGACCACATGAGCTGGTCAATGAGACTACTAAAGTTTAACGTCTCGTGAAAGCTAAGGCCCCATCGGTACAAACTCCACTTTGCACTGGAGCACACCGCACAAACACGTTATCCTCTCCAGACACACCCCCACTGGCCCCACCCACTCACGTTCATGGCCACACCCCTGACACGAGGCCAGGAGTTGCGCTTTGCCTTGTACTTGTGGTATGCGCGCCCCGCCTTGAGCAGGGGCTTGTCAATCCGCCCACCTCCAGACACAATGCCCACCTGAGCACGATTGGCTGATGGGAGGATCTTCTTCGCTCCAGAAGGCAACTTCACTCGCGTCTTGTGACTTTCTAAGTTGTGGGCAATGACAGTGGCGTAGTTGCCAGAGGCCCGAGCTAGCTTGCCCCGGTCACCCGCCTTCTCCTCAAGGTTGCATACGATGGTTCCCTCAGGCATCGCACTCAATGGCAGAACATTACCCACCACCAAGTTGGCTGCAGCAACAGCAGTATAGAGCAACCAGTACACACAGCACGCGCACACACACACAAGCACACAAACACACTGGCAATTGGTATTTTATTAAGTTAGTTAAAGACATCAATCAACTGTTACACTTTTGTTCAACAGCAACTGAATTCACAGGCACTGCACATAATCGACACACGCTCGCACTCATCCGACAAAGGCATACCTTTCTTCCCGCAGTAGACGAACTGGCCCGTGTATAGACCCTCTGTAGCGACGAATAGCTCCTGCCGCAAGCGATAGCGGTACGGGTCCCTGAAGACGACTCGCGCGAGGGGAGCGCCTCGCCCTGGGTCGTGGATGATCTCCTTGACGACGCCCTTGATGTAGCCGTGCCGCTCCGCGTAGTCCGACACACGCAACCGGGCCGCTCCCTTGCGATGCTTCGTGTGAGCCCTAAATATGCTGCCGCGCCCCTTCCGCTGCTGTCTGATGACACGTCCCATCTCCGACTGCAAAGGAGTAACACAAACGTGACGTGAACAGTACAACAGCACCAAACAACGCCGCAGCGCACAGATGGAAGACGATTCTTACAACATGTGGTCAGCTACTTACCTTCTTCTCAAGGTAACGGGAACGAGAAGGATCTAACGCGTCTTAGTTCGGTCGTTAGCCCCGCCCACCAGACCACGTGCTCTGAAGGAGCTGAAACACTGAGCACTCAGCAGCATCCCTCGTCCTGTTGCAGCGCGCACGTGACTCAGGTCCAGCTTGTGTGGTGTCGCGTCTCTCGAGTGCACGATGCCGAAGGAGAAACACAAGAAGCACTCCAAGTCCAGAGCGGAGAAGGAAGGTACGCCCGTTAACCAGCAGTCAGCAGAGGCAGCAATGTTTGCAGTAGTAGCCGTGTTGTGTGCGTGCAGCGAGCTAGCCCGCCACTTTGTCCTCCGCATCCTGTCGTTGTTGTCGTTGTCTGCAGATGTAGCTGCTGCGGAAACTGCACACCCTGATGAGGAGGTGAGTACACACATTGCCATGGCAACGTATGTCCCGCCCACTTTGAGGCTGTATGGTACGGACTTGACCTTGTCGTAGGCTGACCCATATGTGATCAAGCCAACTTCAGTCACGCCCCCTCTAAACACCTCGGAGTGGCCCCTCCTCCTCAAGGTAAACAGCTGATGGTGAATGTGACCCCACCTCCATCACTGCCTGCCCCACCCACCCACTACAGAACTTTGACAAAATGGTAGTTCGCACGGGTCACTTTGTCCCCCTGACGACGGGCTGCACACCTCTTAAGAGGCCCATTGAGGAGTACGTGCGCAGTGGAGTGATCAACTTGGACAAGCCCGCCAACCCCTCCTCCCACGAGGTGGTTGCTTGGATACGGCGCATCCTGCGTGTGGAGAAGACGGGGCACAGTGGTACACTGGACCCCAAGGTCACCGGATGCCTCATTGTGTGCATTGAGCGGGCAACCCGATTGGTCAAGTCACAGCAGGGGGCGGGGAAAGAGTACGTGGGCGTGCTCCGTCTTCATGACGCCATTGAGAGTGAAGCCAAACTGGCCAAGGTGGGGGTGGGGCGCTGTGCGTGTTTCCTAGCAACCTGTCGTAGTCTGTCCATGGTCTGTGTCCATCCCTGCTGCAGACCCTGGAGACCTTGACCGGAGCCTTGTTCCAGCGCCCACCGCTCATTGCAGCTGTCAAGCGCCAACTTCGCATCAGGACCATCTACGAGAGCAAGGTGGTTGAGTATGACCCCAAGAGGCACATGGGTGAGCGCACTAGCCCACCTTACTGCAGTCACCACTCCCCACTCCACTGCATGCACACACCCTACACACCCACCCTTGACCCTGCCCTCTCCACCACAGCTGTGTTCTGGGTGAGCTGTGAGGCTGGTACGTACATCCGCACCCTGTGTGTACACATGGGACTGCTGCTGGGGGTGGGCGGGCACATGCAGGAGCTGAGGAGGGTGCGCTCCGGGATACTGTCTGAGCAGGTCAGTATTGGGCAGGGTGGGATGGGAGGTGGAGGTGAGGGGGGAAGTTGGAGTGAAGTGACTGTTGGTTATCCCTGTAGGATGACATGACAACAATGCATGATGTGCTGGACGCCCAGTGGACCCTGGACAACACCAAGGACGGTGGGTGTGCTGTGTGTGTGAGGTGAGGGGTGTGTAGTGTGTAGAGGGTAATACCAAACACCCATCAGGCGTTGCACTGTACTGTGGTAAGTCGTGTTTGTTGTGTGCAGAGTCCTACATGCGTCGTGTGGTCAAACCACTGGAGACATTGCTGGTCAATCATAAGAGGATTGTCATGAAGGACAGTGCTGTGAGTGAAGAGGATGGTACACCAAGCAGTGGGAGGGGCTAGCACGCATTGCAGTGGGAGGGGCTAGCACGCATTGCAGTGGGAGGGGCTAGCACGCATTGCAGTGGGAGGGGCTAGCACGCATTGCAGTGGGAGGGGCTAGCACGCATTGCAGTGGGAGGGGCTAGCACGCATTGCAGTGGGAGGGGCTAGCACGCATTGCAGTGGGAGGGGCTAGCACGCATTGCAGTGGGAGGGGCTAGCACGCATTGCAGTGGGAGGGGCTAGCACACCATGCAGTGGGAGGGGCTAGCACACATTGCAGTGGGAGGGGCTAGCACGCATTGCAGTGGGAGGGGCTAGCACACCATGCAAGCTAATGGCCATGCTCTGTCCTGTGTTGTCAGGTTAATGCCATCTGCTATGGAGCCAAGGTGCTGCTGCCGGGGGTGCTCAGATTTGATCCTGGGATAGAGGTCAACACAGAGGTGGTTATCATGACAACCAAGGGGGAGGCAATTGCACTAGGTAGGGAGCCTGTGTACAAGTGTGTCCGCTACTGGTCCAGTGGGAGGTGTGTCCACTGCTGGTCCAGTGGGAGGTGTGTCTGCTACTGGTCCAGTGGGAGGTGTGTCCACTGCTGGTCCAGTGGGAGGTGTGTCTGCTACTGGTCCAGTGGGAGGTGTGTCCGCTACTGGTCCAGTGGGAGGTGTGTCCACTACTGGTCCAGTGGGAGGTGTGTCTGCTACTGGTCCAGTGGGAGGTGTGTCTGCTACTGGTCCAGTGGGAGGTGTGTCCACTGCTGGTCCAGTGGGAGGTGTGTCCGCTACTGGTCCAGTGGGAGGTGTGTCCACTGCTGGTCCAGTGGGAGGTGTGTCTGCTACTGGTCCAGTGGGAGGTGTGTCCACTGCTGGTCCAGTGGGAGGTGTGTCTGCTACTGGTCCAGTGGGAGGTGTGTCCACTACTGGTCCAGTGGGAGGTGTGTCCACTACTGGTCCAGTGGGAGGTGTGTCCACTACTGGTCCAGTGGGAGGTGTGTCCACTGCTGGTCCAGTGGGAGGTGTGTCCACTGCTGGTCCAGTGGGAGGTGTGTCTGCTACTGGTCCAGTGGGAGGTGTGTCCACTGCTGGTCCAGTGGGAGGTGTGTCTGCTACTGGTCCAGTGGGAGGTGTGTCCACTACTGGTCCAGTGGGAGGTGTGTCCACTACTGGTCCAGTGGGAGGTGTGTCCACTACTGGTCCAGTGGGAGGTGTGTCCACTGCTGGTCCAGTGGGAGGTGTGTCCACTGCTGGTCCAGTGGGAGGTGTGTCCACTGCTGGTCCAGTGGGAGGTGTGTCTGCTACTGGTCCAGTGGGAGGTGTGTCCACTGCTGGTCCAGTGGGAGGTGTGTCCACTGCTGGTCCAGTGGGAGGTGTGTCCACTGCTGGTCCAGTGGGAGGTGTGTCCGCTACTGGTCCAGTGGGAGGTGTGTCCACTACTGGTCCAGTGGGAGGTGTGTCCACTGCTGGTCCAGTGGGAGGTGTGTCCACTGCTGGTCCAGTGGGAGGTGTGTCCACTACTGGTCCAGTGGGAGGTGTGTCCACTGCTGGTCCAGTGGGAGGTGTGTCCACTGCTGGTCCAGTGGGAGGTGTGTCCGCTACTGGTCCAGTGGGAGGTGTGTCCACTGCTGGTCCAGTGGGAGGTGTGTCCACTGCTGGTCCAGTGGGAGGTGTGTCCGCTACTGGTCCAATGGGAGGTGTGTCCACTGCTGGTCCAGTGGGAGGTGTGTCCGCTACTGGTCCAGTGGGAGGTGTGTCCGCTGCTGGTCCAGTGGGAGGTGTGTCTGCTACTGGTCCAGTGGGAGGTGTGTCCGCTACTGGTCCAGTGGGAGGTGTGTCCGCTGCTGGTCCAGTGGGAGGTGTGTCCGCTGCTGGTCCAGTGGGAGGTGTGTCCGCTACTGGTCCAGTGGGAGGTGTGTCCACTGCTGGTCCAGTGGGAGGTGTGTCCGCTACTGGTCCAGTGGGAGGTGTGTTTGCTACTGGTCCAGTGGGAGGTGTGTCCACTACTGGTCCAGTGGGAGGTGTGTCTGCTACTGGTCCAGTGGGAGGTGTGTCCACTGCTGGTCCAGTGGGAGGTGTGTCCACTACTGGTCCAGTGGGAGGTGTGTTTGCTACTGGTCCAGTGGGAGGTGTGTCCACTACTGGTCCAGTGGGATGTGTGTTTGCTACTGGTCCAGTGGGAGGTGTGTCCACTGCTGGTCCAGTGGGAGGTGTGTCCACTACTGGTCCAGTGGGAGGTGTGTCCGCTACTGGTCCAGTGGGAGGTGTGTCCACTGCTGGTCCAGTGGGAGGTGTGTCCACTGCTGGTCCAGTGGGAGGTGTGTCCACTACTGGTCCAATGGGAGGTGTGTCCACTGCTGGTCCAGTGGGAGGTGTGTCCGCTACTGGTCCAGTGGGAGGTGTGTCCGCTGCTGGTCCAGTGGGAGGTGTGTCTGCTACTGGTCCAGTGGGAGGTGTGTCCGCTACTGGTCCAGTGGGAGGTGTGTTTGCTACTGGTCCAGTGGGAGGTGTGTCCACTACTGGTCCAGTGGGAGGTGTGTCTGCTACTGGTCCAGTGGGAGGTGTGTCCACTGCTGGTCCAGTGGGAGGTGTGTCCACTACTGGTCCAGTGGGAGGTGTGTCTGCTACTGGTCCAGTGGGAGGTGTGTTTGCTACTGGTCCAGTGGGAGGTGTGTCCACTACTGGTCCAGTGGGATGTGTGTTTGCTACTGGTCCAGTGGGAGGTGTGTCCACTGCTGGTCCAGTGGGAGGTGTGTCCACTACTGGTCCAGTGGGAGGTGTGTCCGCTACTGGTCCAGTGGGAGGTGTGTCCACTGCTGGTCCAGTGGGAGGTGTGTCCGCTACTGGTCCAGTGGGAGGTGTGTCCACTGCTGGTCCAATGGGAGGTGTGTCCACTACTGGTCCAGTGGGAGGTGTGTCCACTGCTGGTCCAGTGGGAGGTGTGTCCACTACTGGTCCAGTGGGAGGTGTGTCTGCTACTGGTCCAGTGGGAGGTGTGTCCACTGCTGGTCCAGTGGGAGGTGTGTCTGCTACTGGTCCAGTGGGAGGTGTGTCCACTACTGGTCCAGTGGGAGGTGTGTCCACTACTGGTCCAGTGGGAGGTGTGTCCACTACTGGTCCAGTGGGAGGTGTGTCCACTGCTGGTCCAGTGGGAGGTGTGTCCACTGCTGGTCCAGTGGGAGGTGTGTCCACTGCTGGTCCAGTGGGAGGTGTGTCTGCTACTGGTCCAGTGGGAGGTGTGTCCACTGCTGGTCCAGTGGGAGGTGTGTCCACTGCTGGTCCAGTGGGAGGTGTGTCCACTGCTGGTCCAGTGGGAGGTGTGTCCGCTACTGGTCCAGTGGGAGGTGTGTCCACTACTGGTCCAGTGGGAGGTGTGTCCACTGCTGGTCCAGTGGGAGGTGTGTCCACTGCTGGTCCAGTGGGAGGTGTGTCCACTACTGGTCCAGTGGGAGGTGTGTCCACTGCTGGTCCAGTGGGAGGTGTGTCCACTGCTGGTCCAGTGGGAGGTGTGTCCGCTGCTGGTCCAGTGGGAGGTGTGTCTGCTACTGGTCCAGTGGGAGGTGTGTCCGCTACTGGTCCAGTGGGAGGTGTGTTTGCTACTGGTCCAGTGGGAGGTGTGTCCACTACTGGTCCAGTGGGAGGTGTGTCCACTACTGGTCCAGTGGGAGGTGTGTCTGCTACTGGTCCAGTGGGAGGTGTGTCCACTGCTGGTCCAGTGGGAGGTGTGTCCACTACTGGTCCAGTGGGAGGTGTGTTTGCTACTGGTCCAGTGGGAGGTGTGTCCACTACTGGTCCAGTGGGATGTGTGTTTGCTACTGGTCCAGTGGGAGGTGTGTCCACTGCTGGTCCAGTGGGAGGTGTGTCCACTACTGGTCCAGTGGGAGGTGTGTCCGCTACTGGTCCAGTGGGAGGTGTGTCCACTGCTGGTCCAGTGGGAGGTGTGTCCGCTACTGGTCCAGTGGGAGGTGTGTCCACTGCTGGTCCAATGGGAGGTGTGTCCACTACTGGTCCAGTGGGAGGTGTGTCCACTGCTGGTCCAGTGGGAGGTGTGTCCACTACTGGTCCAGTGGGAGGTGTGTCCGCTACTGGTCCAGTGGGAGGTGTGTCCGCTACTGGTCCAGTGGGAGGTGTGTCCACTGCTGGTCCAGTGGGAGGTGTGTCCGCTACTGGTCCAGTGGGAGGTGTGTCCGCTACTGGTCCAGTGGGAGGTGTGTCCGCTGCAGTGTTAAAAACAGTGATGGTTTTAGGCCATGGCCACCAGTGGTGGTTTTCAGGGACAAGCAGTGGTTTCAAACAACCATTTTAACACCTTTACACCAGCACAAACATTGTACATTTCACTGTCAACACTTGCGAAGTCCAAACTCCCTCTATCCAGGATGCAAATGGCTTATACAGTGTACAGAGTGCAGCTGTACATGCGCCATGGTGCACACCAGACTGCAATTTCTGGCTACTCAGGCTTTCCTCATTAGCACTTCAGTCACGTACATGGATGTATGCATGCAGCATGGTGATATATATGTACATGGGAACATGTAGCTGAATGGGCATATGCATGCAATGGGATGGTCTCCTGTGGCAACCCTTGTTATACAAACTTGGTTTGCAGCCATTTAGTAATAGACTGGTGTTAGTACCTAGTGAGGATGGCAGTGGCCGGAGTCAGGGATGAGTTACTGGCTAATGGTATGAAACGGTACATGCAGGAAACTCATTGGACAAAACTTTGCATTGTCTAGCAACTGCAACACCAACTATAATCACAACTGCTATGCCAACTTTCAGGTTAGACAAGCTTTAACTGTAACCAAAATTTGAAATCAGTACGGCACTGTAAAATATCAAGGTATCACAGCTCAGTTGATAACTATAACCTATTATCATAAAGGAATGTGCTTACTAAAACAACACTAGTCTGTTGTTGGTCCAGTGTGTGAGGGCTGGTCCGGTGTGTGAGGGCTGGTCCGGTGTGTGAGGGCTGGTCCGGTGTGTGAGGGCTGGTCCGGTGTGTGAGGGCTGGTCCGGTGTGTGAGGGCTGGTCCGGTGTGTGAGGGCTGGTCCGGTGTGTGAGGGCTGGTCCGGTGTGTGAGGGCTGGTCCGGTGTGTGAGGGCCGGTCCGGTGTGTGAGGGTTGGTATCCCTCTGTCCCTGCAGGCATTGCTCTAATGTCCACTGCTACCATGGCAACCTGCGACCACGGTATTGCAGCCAAATTGAAGCGCGTGGTTATGAGCCGAGATGTCTACCCGAGGAAGTGGGGCCTGGGACCCAAGGTGGGTGGGTGGGGCAGTGCCAGCCCAGGAGGGTGGGACCCAAGGTGGGTGGGTGGGTGGGGCAGTGCCAGCCCAGGAGGGTGGGACCCAAGGTGGGTGGGTGGGTGGGGCAGTGCCAGCCCAGGAGGGTGGGACCCAAGGTGGGTGGGTGGGTGGGGCAGTGCCAGCCCAGGAGGGTGGGACCCAAGGTGGGTGGGTGGGTGGGGCAGTGCCAGCCCAGGAGGGTGGGACCCAAGGTGGGTGGGTGGGGCCAGGGCCAGCCCAGGAGGGGAGGAGAGGTGTTGTTGGAGGTGATGAGAAGGACTTAGCGATAGCTGTACAGGTCATGTGATATAATGTGATGATTGTATGATGTCATGTGGCGTGTCGTGATCCTCAGGCCCTGGAAAAGAAGAAGTTAATAGCTGCTGGTAAACTTGGCAAATTTGGTCGTCCTCTGGAGGGCTCTGACGTCACAGCCTCTCAGTGAGTGACACTGCTCACATGACGCGCACAGCTGGACGCATGCCACTGGCACAAGCGTCACCACTCACACATTACCATCAGTAGCAATGTCCTGCTGTCTTGTAGGCTCTTGTATGTCGAAGACAAGAAAGCAGAGGCTGAGGCAGCAACCACACTGACCAGCACTGCCACCGGAGGAGTGAAGGTGCGTGGGCACCTTAGGGTTGGGGTTGGGGTTGGGGTTGGGGTTGGGGTTAGGGTTAGGGCCTGCTAACGCACTAGTTGTAATGATGTGTGCTTTGCTTCACTGTGTGTGCATGTTGCGGTGCCCTCAGCTTGATCTGTCACTGATTGTCTGTGCTCATGCAGAGAGAACACCCAGACACAGGCAGCGAGGAGGAGACTGAACAGAAGAAAAAGAAGAAAGAGAAGAAGAAGAAGAAGCGGAAAGAGCCCTCAGAGGTGAGACACACGATGTGGGACATCTCAGAATGTGTCACGTGTCACGCTTCATCCACTGCTCGCTCTTCTTCCGTCATTAACAGGAGGAGTCAGACGGCGACTAGGGTGCAATTAGTACTCAATCATGACTCAATTGGTCTTTTGTCATTCAGTTTTTGTGTTTGTGTGCATGCTCTGCAGGTGTCCTGTACTGCCCAGCTCCTGCTGCACACACGCCATGAACTCCTGCTTAACACGTGGGAAGTCCATTATGTTGGTCGGCTCACTGCGCAGCCAGAACATGTCAAAATCCTTGAACACAGCCACTGCATGTTGGAGGGGGGTGGAGAAGGTGGAGGGTTAGAGGGGTGTGGACTGTGCAGGGACAAGAGTGCACACAATACTGAGAACACACAAACACTTGGCCCTTGGTGGGAGTGGTCAGGCTACCAGCCCCTGTATCCTAGGGACCCCACCCCCGCCCCCAATACCCTACTCACCAAACACCTTGTAAAACATGACCACGCCCCCTCCGTCTGACAGCTCACTGATGTAGTGCTGGTCCAACTGATTGGTGGTTGTGAGTTCAAAGACAGAAGCTGTCAGATTGATGGCAGTGATGGCGTAGGGGTACCCCAGGGAGGGATGGTGGGAGTGGCCCAGGACACGGCGGGCGGCCTCGGGCTCCTCCTCAGCAAAGTAGCTAATCACCTTAGCTCAGGATGTCCACCATGTAGTGCCGCCACATACACACACACACAACACTGTCCACTACACACAACACTGGAATGTGCTAACACACACACAGCTCATGACATCGTGCTTACACACACACACACAGAACACCTCTCAGTGCCACCTCACGCACACTCACTACCTTTCGCTATGCTGTCACACAGATAGTGAAACTGCTCACAATTCAAAGCATGCAATGCATCCTTGATTAGTGGAGATTCCTCAGAAAGTCCTTCAAATACAACCAGCCCTCACCATAGCAACCACCTCCTGCCAATGACCAGCCCTCACCATAGCAACCACCTCCTGCCAACGACAGCAGTATGCCCACTATGAGAGGAGCCCCTGGAATGCAACCCACCGGGAGAGGAATGCGCAACTATAAATAGAGCGATTGTGCTATTAGTGGACACAGTCCCAAAGGGACCGCCTCGACTGCTAACACACTGCGGTTACAAGGATACAGCAAACACTTCAAGCCAAGGATTCCCATGCCTCTGAAGTCAGTTGCTGGGTCGTTGCCCTGGAAACCAATCTCTGACCACTGCTTGCTGATCCTGCCCTCCAGGGGAAGTCCCGGCATCATCAGGTCCCACAGCTACACATCGTCATGGCAACATAATAATGGTGGGAATGAACAAATAATAGGAACTGTGAGAGCATGCCTAGCAACCGTGACTTGGTCAGCACTGGCACACCTCACCTTGGTCAGCACTGGCACACCTCACCTTGGTCAACACTGGCACACCTCACCTTGGTCAACACTGGCACACCTCACCTTGGTCAACACTGGCACACCTCACCTTGGTCAGCACTGGCACACCTCACCTTGGTCAGCACTGGCACACCTCACCTTGGTCAGCACTGGCACACCTCACCTTGGTCAACACTGGCACACCTCACCTTGGTCAACACTGGCACACCTCACCTTGGTCAGCACTGGCACACCTCACCTTGGTCAGCACTGGCACACCTCACCTTGGTCAACACTGGCACACCTCACCTTGGTCAGCACTGGCACACCTCACCTTGGTCAGCACTGGCACACCTCACCTTGGTCAACACTGGCACACCTCACCTTGGTCAGCTGGTCCTCATGGTCCTTGTTGTCCCTTGAGTATCGCTCTGCCCTCAGCTGCTCCACTGCACCCTTCATGGCCGACAGCCCAACCACACATCGGCAGCTGCTCTCTAGCCGTGGTATCCACCTACAGACACACACAGAATGGACCACTGCCCCCACCCTGCCCCCACACACAGCACCCACCCTGCCCCCCCCCACAACACCCACCCTGCCTCGCCCCCCCCCCACACACAACACCCACCCTGCCTTACCCCCCCCCCCCCCCCCCACACCACCCACCATAGACTGCCTTGCAACTTCTTCACACTCCTAATAGTGTTCACTGCTGAGCTCTCCGTCACTTGGGGGTCAAAGGTCACACGACGCAGTTCAGCATGCTTTGATAAACGCAGGCTGTGGACTGAAGAGGGCGGGGCATATAATTACTGACCACACCTACTGCTGAGGGCGGGGCATATGATTACTGACCACACCTACTGCAGAGGGCGGGGCATATGATTACTGACCACACCCTCTGACTGAAGAGGGCAGGGCATTAACTACTGACCATCCCAGCTGTTAGCTCATTTGAGTGAAAAGACAGTTCTCATACACTTCAGAACAACACCAATTGACACTGCACAGACTAATAGCACTCACATTAGCACGTTGCTGTCAACTACCATTACACAAAACTCACTTAGGGATACTGTTCTTCCCACAGTTTCTGGAAACTTCTTGCAAATTCTTTCAATTTCACCTGTTCCACTGACCAAGTGAACCACCCACTTCCACGCTTTGAATAAGAACAAACACGCAAACTTCCAAACACCACCTTCGGATGCCATTTTCCAAAATGGCTGCCCGACTTCCCCAATGCATGTCAGCAGGTCTAGCTCCGCGTTTACACGTCCGCAGATCTTTTCCCGTACCGTACTTTGGCGGACTACGAGAAGGATACAAGTTTGTGAGAAAGGCCTCGACCAAGGAACGTGCAAGCATGGAGCACGCTACAGTCCTCTATGACAACTCGCAAAAGAGGCCATTTTTGTTTGTGTTCATTGGCGCGCTGTCCCTGCTGCAAATGGGTTTCTGGACATACCTAGCAACCTTTGCCTACGGCCACCTGGGAGAGGAGAGGCTGAGGGGACGGCGTACGAGTGGGGACCAACCCAACCTCCCCAGTGGGCGTGTACTCTCCTCCCCGAAGTGGCGTGTGGTGGCCAGCATGGTGGCACTCACTGCAGGAGTGTTCTTTGCCTACACAGCCAACATGCTCACCTTCCGCACTGTGCTGAGGCTTGGCTTTTTGAAGCACTCCAACATGGTTGCCTTGACAACCTACACCCCCTGGGGGACAACCCGCATCGTTACCGTGCCCCTAACCAGTATTCAGTGCAAGGGTAGTCGTGTGGACACACTGCCACAGGTAGCCATCAAGGTGGAGGGCTACCCACTCTACTTCCTCTTGGACAAGAAGGCCGGGACCTTCCTCAGTCCTACAAACCTGTTTGACTCCGTCATTGCCTCGCGCCACTAGACCAACCACAGGAAGTTGCAGTGCTGCTCAGAGCCCTGCCCCCCCCCCCCCCCCCCACCACCCTGTCCCCACTTCACTCAAGAACGGACACCCTGTGATGCTCACTGGTGCAGTAGTGCTGACAGCGTTATGTGTTCTGCTGTACATGACTAGCCAGTGGGGTGCATCCATGTACATGTGATTGTCATTGATGTGTGGTGGAGGGGAGTGATCTGTGCGTGCGTTAATGCATTGACGTGCCGTGCCTTTCATGGTGCCCGTTGACAGGGTTCTTGGCATTCAGAGGTGCGCTAAGCATGGACCCTTTTCCCACTAAGTGCCGACGGTAACTAGAGTTGCTATGAGAGGAATGACACAGAGCTTCAGTATACGGAGAAATCCGGCATAAATTATGCCGCAATAAAAGGCCAGCAGACCGGATCGAGCGATACTCGTCTACCGTAGCAGCGAAGGAATTCGGCTTACCGTCTTGCTGCGGAAGCTAGCTCTCGTTCACTCTCTGCAGCTGCTGATCAGTGCGAGCTTTCGGTGAGCGCCCCGAGGACGTCCAGCGCGCGCCCTCTCCTCTCCTAGCCTATCTTTCACAGGCAGCATCGCACCCCTCCCGCGCCTCTCGTCCGTTTGCAGTCGGCACCCCTCAAGATGGCTGTCGCGGACAAAAGCTGGATCACGATCCAGCAGAATACCTTCACCAACTGGTGCAACGACCGCCTGAAGGGCAGTGGGACCAAGATCGACGACCTTGTGAATGATCTGGACGATGGCGTGAAGCTGGTTGTCTTGCTAGAGCGCCTGGCCAAGAAGAAGGTCTCAAACAAGTGAGTCCTCTGGAATGGGCAGAGGGTTACAGGCGTGGTGTGGCGAGTGAAGGGGGGAGGGAGGGAAGGAGGGGTGTCTGTGAGTGGGCTGGAGTCCTCTACGGGCCGTCAGTGGTGTTGCTCAGCGGAGCAATGACCTGTGCAGCACCTGAAGGCGACTGTTGTCTGTTCTGTGCCGCACTTGACACGCCTTACATTGTTGCTCTTGAGTGAATGGCTGTAGTGACAGTGATCACCTGCTGTCACTTGTGCTGCCACTTGCCCTGCTGCAGAATCCACTACAAACCTCGCCTTCCACTTCACCGCTCAGAGAACCTCACGATGGCCTTTGACTTCATCAAGAACAAAGAGAAGATACACATTGTTAACATTGGTGAGTGGGCAGGGCCCTTGGGGAAGGCATGGGGTACTCAGGCAATAGGTGGGATCCTCGGGGAGGTGGGGTCCTCAGGGAGGGGGCGAGGTCATGAGGGAAGGGGTGAGGTACTCACAGAAATGCTGAGCCATGTTGGGAGGTTGGCAGTCTATTGCTGCAAGTGAAGTGCTGGCCATGAGGTGTGTTGTCCCCTATTGGCATGTCCACCCTAGCAGTGGGAAGGGGGGACAGGAATGAGTGGAATGTGAAAGAATGTGTTACTGTTGGCACAGACTGTGGATCATGGCAGACATGCGTGTACCACTTTTAGAGATACTAAATATAACACTGTGATTAGTACACATTCCATCAGTAGCTATGCTGCAGTAGGTGTATGGCTGCTTGGTATGCTGTCCCTACAGATTCCAGCCACCTCCCAGGGCTTGTTGGGTTGCCCTTCCACTTGTTCTTCACTCTGCCCTAGTTACTGATAGAAAGGTAGCTATTTCCTGTAGAGGTGCTATGGAATGAAACATGATGGGGGGGGGGGGGAGGAGGGAGTGGTGCAATGGGGTTGGTGGGGAGGGATGGGAGGGAGTGGTGTGATGAAGTGGGATGAGGATGGGGCGAGTGGGTGGGTACTGGTGTGTTAGTATGGGAGTTGGCAGTGTGTGCCTGTGTTCAGTAGTCTGACTCTACACCTGTGACTGCAGGGCCAAAGGACATTATAGAACACAACCAGAAGCTGATTCTCGGTCTGATCTGGACGCTCATCCTCAGGTACCAGATCCTGGGAGGAGTGGAGGAGCCCGCCCCAGATCCCAAGGCTGGTGCCAAGAAGCCAACTAAGCCACCCTCAGCCAAGAAGCTGCTGCTGAACTGGCTGCAGGCAGCCATGCCAGAGGACCAGCCAGTGAAGAACCTCACCGGTGACTGGAACAACGGCCAACGCCTCTCAGCCTTGGTGGACACAGTGAAGCCGGGCAGCATTCCTAACTTTCGCTCACTCCGTCCTGAGGATGCACTGGCAAATACTGAACGAGCTATGGACATTGCTGAGTCTGAGTTTGACATCCCAAAGATCGTCGATCCTGAGCACATGTGTATGGAGAAGCCGGATGAGCTGTCCGTGATGACCTACCTCTCGTACTTCTGCAGTGGAGATGACTCACCAGGCTACAGCAGCCTCCTGGCATGGGTGCGCAGCAAGATCCCTGAATACAACATCCAGAACTTCACTGAGGACTGGAGGGATGGCCGGGCACTCAGTGCCTTGGTCAATGCTATTGCAGAGGACACAATGCCCAACCATGCCAGCCTGGACCCTGGCAATGGAGTGGAGAATGTTCGGACTGCAATGAAGACAGCCACAGACAACCTGGAGGGGATCAAGAACAGCATCACACCAGAAGAGTTTGCTGACAAACGCACTGATGCTCTTGCCATGATGGGGTACATTGAGTGGTTCCGAAAGGCCAAAACCAAACAGACTCTCTCCGTTGTTGGCCCTGGTGAGACCACATGGCACATAACAATGCTACACAGCACCTCACAATGCTACACAGCACCTCACAATGCTACACAGCACCTCACAACACTACACAGCACCTCACAACACTACACAGCACCTCACAGTGCTACACATCACCTCACAACACTACACAGCACCTCACAACACTACACAGCACCTCACAGTGCTACACAGCACCTCACAACACTACACATCACCTCACAGTGCTACACAGCACCTCACAGTGCTACACAGCACCTCACAGTGCTACACAGCACCTCACAGTGCTACACATCACCTCACAACACTACACAGCACCTCACAACACTACACAGCACCTCACAACACTACACAGCACCTCACAGTGCTACACAGCACCTCACAGTGCTACACAGCACCTCACAATGCTACACAGCACCTCACAACACTACACAGCACCTCACAACACTACACAGCACCTCACAGTGCTACACAGCACCTCACAATGCTACACAGCACCTCACAACGCTACACAGCACCTCACAACGCTACACAGCACCTCACAATGCTACACAGCACCTCACAATGCTACACAGCACCTCACAACACTACACAGCACCTCACAACACTACACAGCACCTCACAACACTACACAGCACCTCACAATGCTACACAGCACCTCACAACACTACACAGCACCTCACAACACTACACAGCACCTCACAACACTACACAGCACCTCACAACACTACACAGCACCTCACAACACTACACAGCACCTCACAATGCTACACAGCACCTCACAATGCTACACAGCACCTCACAACACTACACAGCACCTCACAGTGCTACACAGCACCTCACAGTGCTACACAGCACCTCACAATGCTACACAGCACCTCACAACACTACACATCACCTCACAACACTACACATCACCTCACAATGCTACACAGCACCTCACAACACTACACATCACCTCACAACACTACACATCACCTCACAATGCTACACAGCACCTCACAATGCTACACAGCACCTCACAACACTACACAGCACCTCACAATGCTACACAGCACCTCACAACACTACACATCACCTCACAACACTACACATCACCTCACAATGCTACACAGCTCCTTGCAGTCTTTTGTATGAGTAGGCAATTAGCAATATTCATTGTTACTGGAAACCCAAACTCTTTCAACTTCTAAGATATTATGATTTCCTGCTCCCTACTCCCCCCCCCCCCCCCCCATAGGTGCCTTGGGAGGCATCCCAGTGGGTGAAGAGACATACCTGCATGTGAAGGGGCTAGCCAGCCCAGGCAGCCTGAAAGTGAAGGTGACAGACCCTGATGGACAGGACATAGCAGTGTCTCACTCTCCGAGTGACAACCCCAACTTCCACACCTTCCGGTATGTGCCCACCAAGCCAGGAAAGCATACGGTCAACATCGACAAGGACGGAGTTCCCGTCCCAGGCTCGCCTTTCTTTCCTGTCATAATTGGGAAGGCAGACCCCAGCAAGTGTGTCGCAGAGGGGCCTGGCCTGAGTGCAGGGAAGGTTGGCAAACCTGCCCAATTCACAGTGGACTGCCACCGTGCTGGACCGGGAGAGCTGAAGGTGGACATCAGGAGCCCATCTGGCACTGACATGCCAGCCACCATCAGTGGAACAAAGAAATTTGACATTGTGTACACTCCCTCTGAAATAGGACCACACAACATTGTGGTACTATATGCTGACCACCAGATAAAGGGGTCCCCCTTCACAGCCATCGTCACAGACCCATCAAAGGTTGTTGTGGAGGGATTGGGTGATTGCAAGACGGGCGAGACTGCTAAGTTCCAAGTGCAAACTGAGGAGGCGGGGCCAGGGAAGCCAGATGTGAGTGTGCGGGGACCAGCTGGTCCCATCCCCTGCACCATGGAAGATGTGGAGGAGCATGTCTACCAGTGCACGTACACACCTGTCGAGGCTGGTCCCCACACCATCGGTGTGCGCTTTGCTGAAGAGAATGTCCCCGGCTCTCCGTTCACCACTACAGTGGGCGAATCATTCTACCCTGATAAGGTGGTCTTGCGAAACCTGCCCCACGGTAACCTGAAGGCAGGACACAAGTACTCCCTTACTGCTGATGCCACAGAAGGAGGCAATGGGACCTTATCAGCCTCACTCAAGGACCCATCTGGTTCCACTGTCCCATGTAGCTTGCAGGAGGCACCACAGAAGGTGTACAGCATCAAGTTTGTGCCCACCAAACCCGGCAAGCACATGTTGGATGTCTTGTTCTCTGGCTCTCCAGTCCCTGACTCGCCAGTGTCGTTCAATGTAGTGGATCCCGCTAGCACGCAAGTGACTCCACCTGTTGCTGGCGCCTTGGGTGTCTTCATCATAGACCAACCCTACAAGTATCATGTGAAGGCACCAGATACATCTGAGAAAGTGACGGCAAAAGCTCAAGGCCGCAACACTGGTGACGAGCCAACTGTGAGCCTCACTGACAGTGGTGATGGAGAATACGACATCACTCTCTCTGCAGCCAAGCCTGATGACTACGATGTGGACATCTACTATGGCTCTGACCCAGTCCCTGGCTCCCCCTTTCATCTGCAAGTACTGGAGAAGCCCCACCCAGATCGTGTGCAATGTGGCCCTCTGGTCCCGGAGGTCCCAGTCTGGATGAGTGTAGACACCAGCAAGGCTGGTGCTGGCAAGTTATCTGCCACCTGCAAAGGAGACAAGTGCGGCGAAGTACCCTGTGCTATAGCTGATGCCGGAGCAGGCAAGCAGCAAGTGGCCTTTGACCCTCCAGCTCCAGATGTGTACTGGGTCAGCGTGTACTGGAATGACACGGAGGTGCCTGAGTCTCCCTTCCGTGTGAGCACTATACCCACAGATGCTGGCAAGGTGCGCGTTGATGGACCTCACTACCCACAGATGCATGAGGGCCCAGTGACGGCAGTGTGTGATGTGTCCGAAGCGGGCGATGGAAACCTGACTGCTAGTTGCTTCAGCAAGGAGTACGGAGAGGTCCCCGTGCAGGTCTCTAAGAAGGTGGATGGAAAGGTGGAAGTGCAGTTTGCACCTCCTGGTCGAGGCCACTACAAGCTGAATGTGATGTGGCAGGACAATCATGTCCCCAGATCCCCTTTCAACATCAACTTGGATCCCCCGAACCCCTCCAAAGTCCAGGTGGATGGACCGTATGCCTCTGAGACGGGTCTTGGCCCAGTGCGTGCCACCATTGATGCCTCAGAAGCTGGTGACGGTGAGCTGGCAGTCAGTGCGAAGGGAGAGCGTGTCGGCCCTGTGAATGTGTCTGTCACTGACAAGGAGCCCAGGAAGTATGTGGCAGTGTTTGATGCCAAAGAGCCAGACACCTACAACTTGTCTGTATTGTGGAGTGGACAGAATGTACCAAGATCTCCATTCCCAGTACGTGTTGACCTGGGGGAGGAGCTGCTCACCGTAGAAGACGCATTACCAGTGGAGGCCTCGTATCTGGTCAACGGCCTGCCTTACGAACCTGATGAGGACTCACAATACCATGAGACAAAACTGCCAGAATCCATCCCTGTTTTCTACATAGGGGAGTCCCTGACAGTGGATGTGGACAAGGAAGATGAGGAGGGTACTGGCCCCGTCACTGCTAGCTGCCAAGGTGACACAGCTGGTCAGATCCCTGTGGAGATGACCACCAATCCTGACGGTTCTGCACAGGTGACCATCAACCCTCGAGTGCCAGACCTGTACACAGTGGTGATAAAGATGGGAGGTGAGGACGTGCCAGGTTCTCCTTTCAAGGTGCGTTACCTGCCACCTCCACCGATTGCAAGCAAGTGCAAGGTATATGGCCTCCCTGCTGCTGAGACGAAACTAGTTTCTCATGAGGAAATTGTGTATGGAGTGGACACTTCAGGAGCTGGAACTGGCAACCTCTCTGTGCAGTCTGAGGGACCTTCAGAGGCCAAGAACAGCTCACAACTGCAAGTCACATCCAAGGATGGGGTAGACTTCAAGATTGTTTACACTCCAGGTTCTGCAGGCACACACAAACACTTTATCTACTGGAGCGAGGAAGCCATCCCGGAGTCACCAGTAGTGTTTGAAGTTGCACCTCGTGATATCCCCATTTACCCCTTCGGACCTGTGACCATGGACTTTGTGTTCCCAGGCATCAAAGCCAAAGACATCTCCGGACATGTGATCTATGAGCCAACTGGGAAGAAGCTGAAGCTGTCTGTGGACAAGAGTAAGACGGACCGTGACAAGTTCCACGTCACATTTAAGCCCACCGAACCTGGAATGTATGAGGTCCATGTCAACAACCACAAGGTCCCAGTCAAGGGCAGTCCCTTCGAGGTGCGTGTGCTGGAACCGCCTGATGCCAGCAAAGTGCGCGTGACTGGGCTGACAGACGCTGTGTGCCGAGTTAGCGAGACAGTACCCTTTGCCCTGGACTGCACAGATGCAGGCAGTGGCGAGTTGCTGGTGAGAGCCGATAAGCCAACAAGTGGGGGAGAACCGGCACAGCTAGATGTCGTCAACAGGAAGAACAACTGCTATGATGGCTGCTTCTTGCCCAACAGTGAGGGAGACCACCTGATCCACATTAAGTGGTCTGACAAGCCTGTCCCTGGCTCTCCCTTCAAGGTGAAGGCTCTCCCTGAGAAGGATCCTGAAGTTCCACCGACCTTGACCATCCTGGAGCTCGGCCAACCAATCAGCATTAAGCTTACTGACAAGGCTGACGACGAGGTGTATGCTAGTGCAGTGGGTGACAACACTGGCCCTGCCCATGTGAACGTCCAGCTGGATGAGGATGACAGGCACCAAGTCCAGTTTCTGCCTGTGTACGCTGATGACTACACCCTCACAGTGATGCTGAACAACAGCCACATTGATGGGTCTCCCTTCCGTATCAAGGTACTGGAAAAGACCACATTGTTTGCTGATACCGAAGGAGGAGCGCCGCAGAAGGCCCTGGAGGCAGAGGCAAATAAGCCTGTCAACTTTGTGCTCAGCCCTGGTCCCATTGATGACACACTCGAGGCTAAGGTATCTGGCCCCTACGGCCCTTTGCAGGCAGAGGCCAGCCAAACTGAAGACGGCCGCTGCATTGTCCACTTCAAGCCTGAGGAGGAAGGGGAGTACCTGGTCAGTGTTAAGAGCAATGGGGAGCACCTCAAGGGCAGCCCGTACACAGTGGTGGTCCGTGACAGTGCCAAGAGCGATCCCAGCAAGTGTTTCATCCTCTCTGATGACTTAAGGGTGATGTCCACACCATACGAATTCAACCAAACCTGTAGTTTCAGGGTTTCCACCCTCAATGCAGGCCCAGGGACACTCAATGTGACCTCTCGTGGTCCTGCACATGCAGAAGTCAACATCACAGACAACCGGGATGGTATTTACTCTGTCGTCTTCACTCCATCTGCACCAGGCAAGTACAGTCTTGACGTCACCTGGGACGATACTTCCATTACTGGCAGCCCCTGCCGTGTGGTATTCAAGGGGGAGCGCAAATCACGCGTCTTGACTGGCCTTGACCTCTCTAATGTGCCATTCCAGATTGGCAAGCCCCACAAGTTCAAGATTCACTGTGATGACATTGGTGAAGGAGATCTTAGTGTCATTGTGGAGCCCCCCAGTGCAGCCACTGTCACCACACGGGACCTGGGCAAGCTGACGTACCACGTCACTCTGGTGCCAAAAGAGCCAGGAAAATGCAAGGTGTCTGTCACCCATAGCAACCAGCACATCCTGGGGAGTCCATTTGATTGCCAGTTTGTAGAGCGCGGTGATGCCACAAAGTGTCGTCTGATTGAGGAGAGCGAGGAACAGCAGCATGAAGTTGGTGAGAAGGTCACCTTCCTTGTCACCACTGAGGGAGCAGGACCAGGCACCCTCACTGCTGCTGTGGAGAATGTGCCCAAAGGCACTACCGATGCTGCAGACGTTGAGAAGCTGACAGACACCACTTACCGTGTGTCCTTTGACCCAGGACAGGGCACAGAGTACCTCCTCAACATCAAGTACGATGACGCCCACATCGTCGGATCGCCCTTCAAGCTCACATTTGCAGACCAGCCGGATGCGTCACAGTGCCGAGCCGAGGGGGAGGGGCTACAGTCTGCGCAGGAGAACCAGCCAAGCCACTTTGTGGTCTACACAGACGGGACCAGTGCAGAGTTGCACGTGGAGATTGAAGGTAGCTTTGAGAAAGTTCAGCCTGAAGTCTCACCTCGCGAGGAGGGTGTCTATGATGTGAGTTACACACCTAAGTTCACTGGTGAGTATGAGATCCGCATCCTGTGGAACAACGAACACATCCCCAACTCTCCATTCAAACTGAAGTCCTACGTTTCTTCTGATGCCTCTCAAGTCAGCCTTGTCAAGGACAGTGTCAAGGACATCACTATGGGGAAGCCATTTTTCTTTGTTATTGATGCCAAAGAAGCAAGTCGCCCCGGCGAGCTGACTGTGGTGGCCAACGGGCCCAACAAGAGCGTGGATGGGTCTGTCACAGACAATGAGGATGGCACCTTCAACTTGACCTTTGACCCCCCAGAGTCAGGCAGGTACCAGGTGCATGTGCGCTGGGATGGGCAGCACATCGATGGCAGCCCCTTCAAGATGAAGGTCTCCTCACCGCCAATGCCTGAGAATGTGAAGGCCTATGGACCAGGTCTGGACAACGGTGTTGTGGGACAGGAGGGCAACTTTGTGGTGGAGACCAAGGAAGCTGGTGCCGGGACGCTCGCTGTGCGTGTTCATGGTCCAAAGGGCGCCTTCAAGATTAATATGAAGCGTGACCCAGGCAACGACCGCACCATCCACGTGCGCTACGACCCCACGCTGGCTGGAGAGTACACAGTGGACATCACCTGGTCTGACACGCACATCCCAGGGTCCCCGTTCAAGGTGCTGGTGAAGGCAGAGCAGCAGGAGGATGAGGAGTAGTTGGACACATGAACCTGTAGATCAAATGCCCCTAGGGGCTATGCGTAGAACCAATCTCTGTAGATATTAAATACATTTCACAATCTTAGCCCTCCACTTTAATCACAAATTACTTTTTAATCAATCCATGTACACACTATCACATGACTTCCTACCTTGTACGGTATCTATAATAATTATTAATTACACCCTGTTAGCAGCAACAGTGGGACCGCCAATTACATGCACTTTGCAAGCATGCCTGCATCCTCCGGCCCACGCACAGCGTTCCCAAATTGACTGGACATGCATACTGTTATAGAGGTATAAATACACATACAGGGGGTGCATGTTCATCTTGAGCACTCCCCTGCCCCACCCTCCAGGCCCTCCCACATCTGGTATGTGCATGGACTCTTGTCGGGGGCTCAGCTGCCGTGAAGGGCATTCTTGAACATACACAAATTAAATATTACATCAATGACATGTGTGGACAGTTCTTGAGCAAGTTACAAGTGAAAACATGCCTGCCCCACGCTATAAATAGGACAACATTGATTGAACAGTGTTATCAATTGTGAAAGGCTATTTTGCCTTCTTCTGCAGCTCCTCCTGGTACTGCTTGATTAGCTCGGCCTGAAACTGCGGCAGGACAGGTTGATAGCGGCAGTACTCCATTGTGAACTCACCCTTGCCCTGCGTGTGAAGGGAGGAGAGCGCTGCTACACTGGAGACAAGGGCCACCGCTTGTTAGGAGTGCATCAGCTTCCATCCATTGCAAGCAAATACCACACAACACACATTCAGTGCATGCACATTACAGCTTAACCGACCCACCTCTGTGGTGGGCCCACCGACCCACCTCTGTGGTGGGCCCACCGACCCACCTCTGTGGTGGGCTCACTGACCCACCTCTGTGGTGGGCTCACCGACCCACCTCTGTGGTGGGCTCACTGACCCACCTCTGTGGTGGGCTCACCGACCCACCTCTGTGGTGGGCCCACCGACCCACCTCTGTGGTGGCCCACCGACCCACCTCTGTGGTGGACTCACCGACCCACCTCTGTGGTGGACTCACCGACCCACCTCTGTGGTGGGCTCACCGACCCACCTCTGTGGTGGGCCCACCGACCCACCTCTGTGGTGGGCTCACCGACCCACCTCTGTGGTGGGCTCACCGACCCACCTCTGTGGTGGGCTCACCGACCCACCTCTGTGGTGGGCCCACCGACCCACCTCTGTGGTGGGCTCACCGACCCACCTCTGTGGTGGCCCACCGACCCACCTCTGTGGTGGCCCACCGACCCACCTCTGTGGTGGACTCACCTGTGTGGTAGACCTTAGTTCTGTTGAATAGCCAAACATGTCATTGAGTGGCACCTCCGCAAAAGTGGTGAACCATTCCTCCGATGCATCGGTCCCAGTGATGGTTGCTCTGCGCTTGTTGAGACTACCCAACACTGCACCTTGGAACTCCTGAGGTGCGTTCACCTCCACTGACATAACAGGCTCCAGGATGACTGGAGCAGCACTTGGAACAGCTGCAGGACAGGAGGAACCTATTGCTCAACTGTGCACACACACCACACACCACACAACACACCACACCACACAACACACCACACACCACACACCACACACCACACACAACACACAACACATACCACACACCACACACACCACACAACACAACACACAACACAACACACAACACACAACACACCACACACACACGTGCACACCTGTTCTGACAGCTCCCATTGCAGCCAATTTGAATGCAAGTTCACTAGAGTCCACAGAATGAGCCACACCTGTAAAGTGTGAGGTGAGGTGGTGTGAGGGGATGAGGTGAGGAGTGAGGGTGAGGTGAGGAGTGAGGGGTGAGGAGTGAGGGGGTGAGGTGGTGTGAGGGGGTGAGGTGAGGAGTGAGGGGGTGAGGTGGTGTGAGGTGTAGGGAGTGCGGTGGAGTGTACATCACACACTCACCATCTTTCAGCACCATGCGGAGGCCCATTATGGGATGCCCACTGAGTAAGCCCCGCCCACAAGCCTCCATCAGCCCTTGCTCAATGGCCGGGATAAAGTTCTTTGGGATGTTCATTCCAACTGTCTCATCCAAGAACTCAACCTTAGACAGCTGGTCACCTGTGAGGGGCTGGGGGAGGGGGGGGGGGGGCAGCAAGCAATAAGAGTAGCACTCAACCTACAGTCTGCAGGCCTCTCACCTCCAGCTCCCCAATGACCCGCCCAAACTGCCCCGCCCCCCCACTCTGCTTCTTGTGCAGGTAGTCAAACCTGCCATGGAATGAGCAGACAAACTTGACACTGCAGCAGCCAGCATAGGAGGCTGGCACTCACGGTGTTGCCATGGTGATTGTCTCCCTGAAGGCGACCTTAGGCCTCCCTGTGACACACGGACAGTTGTACTCCGTCCGCATACGCTCTGCATACACCTCCAAATGGAGCTCACCCATGCCAGAGACGATAGTCTGGAGCAAAGCAATGGCTGATATGGTGGGTTGTCCTGGACTCCTCCCACCCCATCACTGCCCCGCCCACCTCTTTGCTCTCCTTGTCAATATGCACCCTGAAGGTGGGGTCCTCTTTCTGAAAGCGATTGAGGCCCTTGGAGAAGGCGTGCAAATCATCGCTGTTCTGAGGGTGGATGGCTAGGCTAATGACTGGATCGGGGACATGGATGGACTCCATGGAAACGGAGGGCCCGCCCACTGAGGTGAAGGTGTCACCTGAGGAACACTCAATGCCAAAGAAAGCACAAATATCACCTGCAAACGCTTCCTCAATGTCCTGTAGGGGAGGGGTTGGGAGTCAGGGGGAGGAGTCAAGAGTCAGAGGGAGGAGTCAGGAGTCAGAGGGAGGAGTCAGGAGTCAGAGGGAGGAGTCAGGAGTCAGTGGGAGGAGTCAGGAGTCAGAGGGAGGAGTCAGGAGTCAGGGGGAGGAGTCAGGAGTCAGGGGGAGGAGTCGGGGAGCCACCTAATACAGTGTTGCACATGACTGAATGTTCCTGCCTCCCCTCCCCCTTAGCACACCCACCTCCCCTCCCCCTAAGCACACCCACCTCCCCTCCCCCTAAGCACACCCACCTGCATTTTGTCTGCATGCATCTGCACAAGGCGGGAGACCTTGACCTTCTTCCCCAACCGCGTGTTGACAATGAAGTCCCCCCTCCCAACTCGCCCTTGGTACACACGCATGTACGTGAGCTGACCAAACCTCCCGGCCTCCAGCTTGAAGGCCAGACCAACAAAACTCCTTGAGTCATCTCTTGAAGGGTTTAGCACTGCCTTGGTCTCAGCTCTGTGAGGGGGGAAGGGGGAGGAGAAGGGGAGGGGGAGGGGGGAGGGGGGAGGGGGAGGGGGAGGGGGAGGAGGGGGAGGGGGAGGAGAGGGAAGCAATGATAGAGTATCACTGAGGGAAGGGAGGAGTGGAGAGGGGATTAGTGTAGGAGATACCAAGTGCACTCCCACCAACAGGACTCGTGCACTAGTTTCTTACCTATTGTTGTCAATGGCAACATTCTCCACTTGAGAAGGATCGGGGAGGAAGTCAATGACAGCATCCAGCAGTGGCTGGACCCCTTTGTTCTTGAGGGCTGAGCCCATTAGGACTGGGGTGAAGCTCCGGCTGATGGTGGCTCGGCGGATAGCAGCCTAAGGAACACATGACGGTCACATGACAACATTCCCCAAGCCACGCCCCTCCACATCCCCCCCGCCCACCATCAGCTCCTCCTCATCTGGGACACGGTCAGTGAGAAACATCTCTCCAATGCTCTCATCAGCATTAGCAAGGGCCTCTGGGTGGTTGGAGGGAAATCCCCAGTAGGCTACAGGCAGTGGTGCTCATGGTGATAGAAACATGGCCGCCCTAAGGCTGGCCTTGGATGAGAGGGCACTTACCAACCAGCTCATGTCTCCTCTGCCCCACTGCTGTCTGCAGCTCTGGAGGGACAGCCGCAACTTCAACATCCTGCCTGTGGGGAAGAGGGGGTGAGTACAGTTGCCATGGATACTGACACCAGTAAGTGCCGTTTGGCTTACCCTTGCTCCCCTCTGAAGTAGATTGCTCTGTTTCTGATCACATCCACTATTCCCTTATGGCTGTCAGACAGACCAATCGGGAGGTGTAGGGCAGCAGCGTTGTGGTGCAGCTTGGTCCTGGAGTGCACACACAGACACACAGACAGACGTACATACACAAAGTACCATGCATGCACAAGACATCCTAGGAGCTATACATGTCAAGTTGTGGCCACACCCACCTAAGCTGATGGACCACTCTGTCAGGGTTTGCCCCCTGCCGGTCCAATTTGTTGACAAAGGCAATAGCTGGCACAGCATACCGCTTCATCTGTCTGTTAACGGTCAGGGTCTGACTCTGGACCCCGCCCACTGCACACAGCACAAGGACAGCTCCGTCCAACACCCGCATGGCACGCTCCACCTCAATGGTGAAGTCCACGTGGCCTAAGGGGGCGGGACCAGGAAGAATTAATACAGACACGACTGCACTCCTCAGATGGGACATCCCCTTCTACCTACTGTAAGCCCGCCCACCATTAGCTCCACCCACTGCTAGCCACTCCCTCACAGTAAGCCCCGCCCATGGTTAGCTCCACCCGCTGTCAGCCACTCCCCTTACAGTAAGCCCCACCCACCCGGTGTGTCAATGATGTTGATGTTGTGCCCCAGCCAGGAGGTGTACGTGGCAGCGGACTGTATGGTGATGCCTCGCTGTCGCTCAAGGTCCATAAAGTCCATAGTGGCACCAACACTGTCCCGCCCACGCACTTCATGCATTGACGAGATGCGCCCAGTGTAGAACAAGACTCGCTCCGTGAGGGTGGTCTTGCCCGAGTCAATGTGGGCCGATATACCAATGTTGCGGACTCGATTGACATCACTCTATCACAACACACAAACAGAAATGAACACAGGCACACTTCACTCACTGTCTAGCCCAACGTTGCTGTCTCGCGCATTGCGCCTGCGCGCGGCCTCAAAACTCACACTATACTAACACATCTCCCTCCCCGAACCACAGAGCAGTCCCTAGCACACACCATCCCATTCCCAGTGTCTGCCCCCCGCCTCACCCCCTTGGCGCCTGCTTGGTGGACGGTCGCCCCGCAGTGCAGCAGCCTAGCGGGCGGGAGCGCGTGCTGATTGGTTAGCAGAGCTGTAGTGGCGAACGTCGGAGCAACGCAGTTAGACCAAACATGCGTCCGAGAGTAGGCAGACCCTCCCAGCCGGTGGATGCGCCTGCATGGTCGCGCGGCAGCATAAAGAGTGTTAGCAGAGCAAATTTTGAGCATGCTCGGCGGCCATTTATTCATCAGGATTTCCCCCCTTAGCTTGAACACGCCCCTTGGCCAATCCTCCCTGGCAGTAGAAGGTACGTTTTTAATCGCCTTCAATCCACTTCTTGGTGTCTTGTAAGGCGTAGATTTGTACTCTGCACAGTTTTCACATGCATTTAGTGTGCGATGTGTGTGTTGGGACGTGATTGGGTTTCTGGTGTGTTGTCAACTTATAAACAATTCTCCACGTGGTCCCTTTGCCCCCGACCTTGCAGTATATAGTGCGTCAAAGGCATGCCAGCAGCAAGGTGAGTCGGTGTAGTTTGGTACAGCCGGCGTGTGTGTGTGTGTGTGTGCGCGCGCACACCCTTCTGGGTTTGGAATTAGGAAGATGTGGGTGCATGGTTGGTCACGCCTTCACATGCTCTACCTTCCCCTTCCCTTCCCTTCCCCTATTTCATCTGAACAGATTATTCACAAAAGGTATCATCCTTGGCTACCGCCGTGGCCAGCGGAAGCAACATCCACACACGTCCCTTGTTCGGCTGGAGGGTGTTGACAGGAAGGAGAACACTGACTTCTACCTCGGCAAGAAGCTAGCGTATGTGTACCGCGCACACAAGAAGTCCAAGGCAAAGGGAGCCAAGAAGCCATCCAAGTACAGGGTGATATGGGGGAAGGTGACACGTCCCCATGGCAACAGTGGTGTAGTGCGAGCAAAGTTTACAAGGAACTTGCCTCCAAAAACATTTGGAGCCACAGTCAGAGTGGTGAGTGCGTGAGGGGGGAGGGGAGGGGAGTGGTGTGAGGTGGGGGGGAGGGAGGGGAGTGATGTATGTGTGGAAGTGGTATTTGGTAGAGGCAACAGTCAGACATTGTAGAGAATGTCATGTGCCTACTTCAGCCCAAGCCTGATACACCAGTGGGCCCATTAGCCTCAAGCACCTCCTCTCCACTGCTCTGTTTGTGTCTGTGTGGAGTCTGCAGTAAAGTGGTGAAGTCTCTCCTTGCTGTTTGGGGGGCATATCTGTCTGGGGCGTGCCAGACACTGTTTTCTCTGTTGTCTCCCAAGCAGCACTTAACATAATCTGCTTAGATTGCCACACCCCCTATGGTTTGCCACGCCCCCTGCCCCTCCCCTTGTCCCTGCAGATGATGTACCCTTCAAGAGTATAGTTCAAACAATTGTGAATTTGAACTGGGTCTATGTTGTTGTTATTGATTGAATACAGAAACTCACACAACTACTGCGTTCAGTGTACATACATACGTAGCATGCAGTGTCTGCTGTGGGTTAGGTGCTCTAGCACTGTCGTGTGTCATGTGGGCTGTCAGCAGTAGACACCTTTTAGACAGACGAGGTCCTGAGTAAAGGCATAGGCAAGGAAGATAAGGTAGACGACAACCAGACTGCAGCCTGAGATCCTGTTGAGCCTGCACCGGACGGCACTGAGCATGACGAGCATCAGGATGAGGACTATGAGCAGGAGCACTCCGAACTTGGCGTGGGGGAGGAGTGTGTACAAGCCTGCGTTGTAGAGTTCCTGGGGGTGGGGTGGGGGGTGGGGCGTGTAGTCAGTGAGGTTAGAGTGGTGTGTGTGTGTGTGGTGGTACCTCTTGCTCTGCTGAGAGGAGGGAGAAGGGCTGTCCTCTGTTGATGAGGATCCTGATGAGGACAGGAAGACCGAGACCAAGGTTGATGTCAAACACATTGGAGCCAATGGCATTGGAGACGGCCATGTCCCCAAACCCATCTCGTGCCACCAGAATGGAACTGAGGGCATCCTGTGTAGGAGGAGTTAGATGTAGTAAGCCCCACCCCCACCCCACCCATCCACAGGAATGTACATCAGCTTCTATCAAAGCTCTTTGTTCCACGTACGGGTATGCTTGTTCCCATGGCAACGACAACCAGTCCCATGACGAGCTCATCCACGCCCAGGATGCAGCCTATCTTGGCCACCACAGTGACGAGGACGAAGCTGAGCACAGCAATCCACAGCACGGACATGCTGAAGGAGGCCGCGACCACATACCACTTGCGATTGTTGGAGCAGTTCGGTATGGTCCAGGTGAAGAGGACGAGGTAAGGGAAGGACTGGATGAAGAGGTGCCACTTGATGACAAACTGGAGCATGCCACATCTCTGCCGGACCATGGCGGGGTCGGGGGGAGCGGCCACAATTGGAGGGAAGCAAGGAATAAGGTAGATCTTACTCTCCTCCTCCTCCTCCTCCTCTCCGTCTCCCTCCCCTTTCACTGTACTGGCCATAGTAGCCACAGAGGGGATGGGGTCCAGGGTATTCCCCTCATGGACGGTCTCAATGTGGATGTGCTGAATATGCGTGTGGTCGATTGTTGACCTGCGTCGATTGGACTGCAGCAGAAGCAGCAGGTGCAGACACACACACACACACACACACACACACACACACACACACACACACACACACACACACACACACACACAAATAGCTATCCTAGTACTCATGCAGCTCACGATGGCTCCAGCAAGGGATCCCCTGTGTGAGTGGACAAATCGGTGCTTGTCATGATGGGTCCCATCACCACTCGAGAACTCCTGAAAAAAAATAAAATATCACTCAAGCACTCAGTGGGTGTGGTGTATGGCAGACAAAGTGTCTGTAGCCTGCTTGCATTGTTACTGCACTCCCCTGGCTTCACCAGCCTATGCTGCACAATGAGCTGTTGTCATCGCAAAGCCCTTAAATGGAGCCCCATCTGTCCACTGTGCTGCCCCACCCCTAAACACCTTATCGTGCTCTGAGGTGACAGGTGCCACCTGTCCCGCCCCCTCGGGTCCTGATTGCACCTCAGGCAGAACTTCCACACTCCTCGTATTGGTCTCTGTTGTGTCTTCAGCATCAGGAGTCACTTCAGGGTGGTGGCAACACCTGGGACATGACAAACACACAGGTGCATGCACTCCAAGTATGCCACACACTCAGACACCACCACACAACATAGCAGGTTACCAGGCAGCAGACTGTGGTGATGAGACCAGGCGGTGCCGGCCCAAGCTACTGACCTGCAGGTGAGGACCTCGAGCAGGTCCATGATGTTGCTACTGATCTTCATCAGGAGGATGTAACAGATGTAGATGGCGAGCAATATGGCCACCTCATACCACTCCAGCTGGCCATCCCAGGAGAAGCCAATGAAGAGGATTATGGAGGAGCCATAGACAAATGCATCACGGCAGAGTGGCCTCCAGTCGAGGTAGAGTGTCTGAAGGGGGTGGGGCAGGGGGCGGAGTAGTGGGCCTGGGCAGGTGTTATTTCACTAACAAGTCGCTCCTCACCTTGCCAGCCAGGACAGCCGAGAGGGCCACAATGATGAGGATGTTGAACATTGCACTCCTGGGGGGATGCACAGACAACTTCTATGAATGGCTGTGAAGACAACACAATTAGTCTGTTACAATAGACAGTGCTCAAAGCAGCTCAGCGCACTAGGCCACTTGGTCTATATATGGAGTGGAGCCTTCTTACAATGATTAGAGGGTATACCCCTCCATTGTGTGTGTGAGGCCACTCACCCGACAATGGTGCCAACACCCACATCACTGTCCACGCCTACCCCAGCCACAGAGGTGAACAGCTCAGGGGCAGAGGAACCAGCTGCCATGAAGGTTGCCCCGGCAACATCCTCAGATAAGTCTAACTTCTCTGAAATAGCCTCCAGAGACGGGACAAAGAAGTCGTCACATATCAGAGCCAGCCCTGCAGGGCCGGGATTGGCCATGGACAGAGTTGGGGGAGGAGGGGAGGGTGGGTGTGAGGAGAGGGTCTTGTTCAATATGTGCAACTACCTGGGGAAGTGTCTGATCAAAGGCACTTAGACTTGTACTGTGCACATACACACACACATACTTGCAGATGGCACACATTGCAAGGAATAGGAGCAATGGTGAGGGCGACACTGCACCATGCAACACACGCTGAGCGCTATGACATGGAGCTGGCATGCTGGACAATGGATTTTACACAATTAGCTAATGAATAATACACTGCACAGTTATTGCGTGCGTCTGCGCCTCACCTACGAACAAGAGCAAAGTTAAATAAATGTACAGCACTAGCCAAATGTAGGGGTAGTTGTCTGCTTCATAGTCGCAGGTCTCCCAAGGGACGCCGGAGTGCCCGGCATGGTGCGTCACATTGCCCGACTCGCTCGCGTTCGCCGCGAGGCTAGTCACTGCAGCCGGGCGGGCTACGGGCGCAGCGGCAAGAGAACCCAAGAGGAGGAGGACGCAGAGAGAGCTTCTTCCCATCATGCGAAGAGTATGGCTCGCTGGTCCCTGCACGTTTACCTTGCGACTCCATGGCAATGCGATGGAGAGAGAAGCGATTGGCGTAGCGGCAGAAATTGAACTTGGCGCCAATTTGTCGCTACCAGGCGTCTAAATCAAATCTTTCCATATAAGGCTCCACAAGTACAAAATATTTAATTATGTGCTGTGCACGGCTGACTTTGTGAGAAGACGGAGCGTCTGCACCTTCAAATGCATGCATTGCACATTGAGCAGATAGCTTCTGCGTAGCTAATGCCACTAGCACTGGTACACAACTCTTTCAATGATTATATTAATGAGATTTATCAATAGACATTATTGATAATTACAGTAATAAAGTACACACTCTTGTGTATGTGATATGAGGTCTATAGCTCAAGTTGGTGCAGTGTCACTTCCTGGGAGTCCCTTCTGTTGGCGGCGGGCAGGTGATCCCCAGAGGGATGCACTTGGTAGAGAAACAAGACATCATTCAAATGATTACAGATGGTGCCAAAGGCACACCTCATGCACACATGCACTGGGCACATTCATACCTTCCAGTTTTGACCGTCACAAAAGAGCAGCATTCTGTCCGCTTGGTTGTATCGGAGCAGCCCAACATTCGCCCCATTGCAAACATTACCAGGTTGCAGGATGCCCACCACAAATTCGCCTGGTGGTCCAGGGAAGCCTTTGCGTCCAGCTAAACCAGGGGGGCCAGGGGACCCAGATGGACCAGGATCACCCTGGGAGGGTGATAATTGACAATTAGGTATTGCTTTAAGATCTTGCGGAGTCACACACACATCAACTGCACAAAATGAAGCTCTTCTGCAAAGAGTAAGGCACGTACTCACTGAAGTATGCTAAGTGTATGCTTCTGCATGTACTCAGTTACCTGTGTCCCATTTCTTCCTGGAGGACCTACAGGTCCCTGAGGTCCAGGATCTCCAGGACCTCCAGGTAATCCTTCACCCTGTAGAAGAAGACGGGAACAGACATGGAAGTGTGCATGAGAAGTCAACAACCACAGCTACAGAGTGCCCGGGATACTCACTGGATCTCCTTTCTGTCCAACATTGCCAACACCACCAGGTGGCCCAGGTGGACCAGGCTCCCCAGGGTCCCCTTGCCTTCCTGATGCTCCTGTGGTTCCATCATTACCAGGGGCACCAGGCTGCCCAGGTGGTCCAGGTGTTCCTGCCTGTCCCTGGGTGCCTGGGTCTCCAGGGTCACCCTGTGTTAGAGATGGTGGCAGCTAACAGTGACTGCATACATCACACACACATGCTCCCTCCTCCCATAAGCCTACACTCTCACCTTGGGACCTTGCCCACCAGATCTGGAGTTCATGGTTGCCCAACGATAGCATAGCTGCAGCAGCAGGGTGAGGGAACTTAGTTGACTTCACTGCATATACCACACATTCCTATAGCTTGCACCCCTTCCCCCCCAGGTCCCTACCCCTACAGACAGAGTCAACTCCCAGCAAGGAACCTGCTGCCAAGAAGTGTGCTTCACTCACGTTGGGGTCACAGTAGCCTTTGTCGCCTTTCTGCCCTGGCAGGCCAGCTGGGCCAGCCAGTCCTCTGGCACCAGGCTCGCCACGACAAGTACAGGAGTGGTCAGGGTGGGTAGCAGGAGGGGCAGCTGCAGGTGGACATGACAAATAATTCACAAAATTCAACAAGCTGCTCTGCAGTGTGGTGTAGTGTAGTGTGATGAGGTGAGGTGTGTAGTGTAGTGTGGTGCAGTGCAGTGTGGTGTAGTATGGTGTAGTGTAGTGTAGTGTAGTTTGGTGTGGTGTGGTGTGGTGTGGTGAGGTGAGGTGGCCTTACGAGTATTGTAGGTGTGGTAATAGCCGGTGCCACTCACTGCCCCTAAGCAGACACACAGCACAAGTAATCGTGTCCTGCACACACACAATTAAGAGAGAAGAAGAGCACCAATATCGATCCATCCAAAGGAAGGGGAGAGGAAAGGGCCCACTCACCACATACTGCCACTCAGATAATGCACTTTAGCAGAGCTGAAGACCGCTCAGAGAGGCACGTCTGTTTTATTTGCAATAACACAAGAGGCCATGCATATGGCATTATTTACATTGACATGGGCCAGTGGTGGGGACACAATTGAAGCAGGTGGCAGCTCATTCCGCCACACAACCCTTGCTATGTCCCAAGACCCCTTCCAAGTGCACATACTCAGCCCTTGTAAGCCGCTGTGCTTACCTCAATCTCTGCAGCATTCTAAGCAGTGCTTCTGTTTGCCCACATCACACCCTCTTATCTCAAGTGGTCCGTTGCAGGTATGCATACCACATCTCCCCGCCCCTCCTTGGGTCCAAATTATAAAGTTAAAATTATGTAAATATTTTTAGACTCAAGACTGGGGCTGGGTGGTGTTTGCCATTGTCACCCATTCCAGGTCACTCAAATCATTTAATTTTTTACAGGATTAAGCAACCTTCGCACTGCACTGCTGAGGGCAGTGAGAGAGTTGGGACACACGTGGCTACAGTTGTATTTAATGACACAGCATCTCAGTGCATGGAGTGCTGAGCTAACATAGCTATGGTTCAGCCATTTAGATCTTTCTGCCCACCTTATGTCTTCACACATGTAATTATAATGGAACATGCAGCTAGGGGCACTTTGAAGGTGATGTCAATGTTACTCCAAGCACTGCATGGGTCAACATGCATATTGGTATAGCTATGGTATAGCTGTTCGTGCCCCAAGGCATGCATGCGGAGACAGTGCTCTTTAATTGTGCCAAAGCACACTGGTGAAGATAAAGGGCACTTATATCATATCTAATCAGAAGAAGGAGTTCTGTAGGAGGTTCCTTGAGGTGAATATATGCAGCTGTGCATGATGAAATGGGAAGAAGTTGAGTGAAGTAGCCAAATCAGCAGACAGTGGCCTAACTCTCTCTTGCCTTGCAAAATTGGCTGTATCTCTCAAAGAGGTTGTCCAGTATCACTACATGATCGGCGTCTTTGTGGTACTCCAAATGATGCTGTCCCTTGGTAAATACCAGCATAATGCTCAAATTAGATTCTTTGTTCATATCACATCAGTAGTGTAAGTAGCTCCAATTGCAGTACTCTCTCGCCAGGGGCTCGGTGGCACAGTGGCGCCGCACCCAGTGCGCCAACTGTAGCGAGCCAAGGTTCGATTCCCGAGAGAGGCAAGAAAAAGAACTTTCTTTGCCATATTCTCAAGGTCATGCCACAATACCCGTATGGGGAGCCTGGTGTCTCGGTGGCTTGGTCTCACCTAGGGGTGAGAACTGGAAACTCCGCGAATGAGGGGGACCGTCTGGGGAGCTGCTGGGCATAGGGGCCGCATCTGTTATAGAATGGTGTTGCTGCTGAAAACCTGACTTTTTGTCATGTTTCTGAAGTTCTTCTTTCTTTATACTTTTTCCCCCCTTTTTTTTTTTTTACTTTCTTCTTTCTCCTCTCCCCGTTTTTCAAATAACCAGTTAGCTCAAGATTGAGAAAATTAATTATAAGTGTTTCTATATATATAAAAGTGTCATTTCTATAAAGTGATCAGCTTCAGATTAATGTCTGTAGTGTTGGTAGTGTTGCTTAGTGTTAGCCTCAGTATTACTGTTTATATTACTTACTATACATTACTGCTGGGCATTTTCTTTGCTTTATCTTCCATGGAATGGAATTGGGTCAACGTAGCTAAGCAGTGAGACAAATGTTAGCATAGCTATGTTCACCCAATCCCGTGCTCACACTCCTCCCTTTTACTGTCTTCCCCTCCTTTCCCCTCTGTCCACCCCCCCACACGACACCCATCACTGAAGAGGACGCCATTAGCACCCTAAAAATGGTACAAGCATGCTAAAACAGTGGTGCCCCTCCAACCCTGCACTTCACTGGGTTGATGCCACCACGGTAGCTAACTCTTTCAGTGGTTACCATAATACAGAGTGAGATGGATTAATAACATTAATACAATCACAGTAATAAAGTACACACTTATATGTGAGGTAAGAGATATGACTCCATAGCTCAAGTTGGTGCAGTGTGTTACTTTGCAGGAGTCCCTTCTGTTGGTGTCTCACAACTGTTCCTCAGAGTTATGCACTTTGAAGGGAAACAGGACAGCATTCAAAATTAATGATTACAGATGGTGCCAAAGGCACACCTCATGCACGCAATGGACACATGCATACCTTGAAGTTTTGACCATCACAGAACAGCAGTGTGCTTGCCTCTCGGTTGTACCGAAGTAGCCCAATGTTCTCCCCATTGCACATGTCTTCTGATTGCAGGATACCCACCACAGCATTGCCTGGTGGTCCGGGGAGGCCTTTGCGCCCAGATTCACCAGGGGGGCCAGGGGGCCCAGATGGACCGGGATCACCCTGGGAGGGTGATAATTGACTATTAAAATGCTATAATTCCACAACTAAACTTATAAAGTGTCCCTGCACTCAGTTACCTGTGTCCCATTTCCTCCTGGAGGACCTACAGGTCCCTGAGGTCCAGGATCTCCAGGACCTCCAGGTAATCCTTCACCCTGTAGAAGACGGGAACAGACATGGAAGTGTGCTTGAGAAGTCAACAGCCACAGCTACAGAGTGCCCGGGATACTCACTGGATCTCCCTTCTGTCCAACATTACCAACACCACCAGGTGGTCCAGGCTCCCCAGGCTCCCCAGGGTTCCCTTGCCCTCCTGATGCTCCTGTGGTTCCATCATTACCAGGGGCACCAGGCTGCCCAGGTGGTCCAGGTGTTCCTGCCTGGCCCTGGGTGCCTGGGTCTCCAGGGTCACCCTGTGTTAGAGATGGTGGCAGCTAACAGTGACTGCATACATCACACACACACGCACCCTCCTTCCTCCCATAAGCCTACACTCTCACCTTGGGACCTTGCCCACCAGAGCCAATGGTTGCCCTCAATGCCCAGTGGTAGCACAGCTGCAGGCAGGTAGGACAAAGTTGACAAAGTACAATACTACCACACATCCCTGGATCCCCTCGGTCCTCTCCACCCACAAACAGACTCAGCCCCTGCTTAGTCTGGCATGCTATCCCCAACTTCCTACCCCCAATTGCGCATTAGCAAGAAAACGTTCTCGCCACACACAATCAGGGGTGGGGAGTTTGGGATAGCAGCCCATATTATTCCCTGCCAGGAACCTGTTCCCAGCTAGCTAGTCACTGCCTGCAGCCTAGCACCCACGTGCACCAGTGCCTCACATTGGGGTCACAGAAACCTTTTGCACCTTTCTGTCCTGCTGGGCCGGCCGGCCCTCTGGCACCAGGCTCCCCAGTACAGACACAGGGGCGGCTAGGTTGGGTAGGTACCGCAGGAGGTGCTCCTGCAGTGGAGAGCAGACACTCACTCTGAGGGTTAGCCCAATGTCCTGTCCTGTGCAGTGTAGCGAGGGAGTGCAGTCTGGTGGAGTGGGGGTGTAGCGCAGTGTTGTCGCCCTGCACTCACTGTAGAAGTTGCCACGGTCTGGTTTCAACCGGACCAACACAAAACTAGCTGCTCGGAAATTTTTTCCATTGATAGCTAGATCAAACCAAAGAACAGTGCCGCTTACTCAGTCTCTTACACTGCCATAGTTAAAACACTCTTCGTGGTACAAAATGTTGTCTTCGAGCAACTTCCCCTTACGTGCAATGAAAGATACTCGAGCGGGTGCACTTCAATGAGACAGCAGCCGTTGCCTTGTGATATCATATGTCGTCATTTTGCGAGAACTATATATTTGTGATGTCACGAGGAAGCCTTTGATCTTATTGCATTTAACACCTATGCAATAGCCACTTCCTGCTCATTGCTAACGAGCTGTCTAGAAGAATGAAGCCAGAAGCAGCACATTAGGCGCTAGCTACCACTTTCTTTGATGATCCGTTTTTTGTAGCTTGCTGTCACAGCTAGGCAATGTCTTGATGACATCTTTAACAGTTCATGTATGTACTTAACTACCAGATGGGATTGAATTTACTATCCCTCTTAGGTAAGTGAAGTGCTATGGGCCTGGCATTCATCCTTTGATGGGTGCAGATCTAATGTAACCAGCACTCCAGCACTTGAACTTGGAGATTGCTGTAAGCACAGATGCTCTAAATCACTAGCTCCCCATCTGTAGCTACATTTGTAGACAGTGCCTTGCACTACCACGGCATCAGCTTTTGTCTTATACTCCATTTGTGAGCAGAAATAGCTAGCTAGTTTCTTTTATTAGCCATCAGAGCACTGCTCCCAAACTAAATTTTCATCCGTACCTTCTCAGAATGCCATAACCTCAGCATGTCCTGGGTGGCATGCACCATGCAGCCCCTATTGCCAGGAGGTGCACTTCTTAACACATACTCTTGCATCCAACCTAACTACTTCAATTCTGTGATGTAGTTTAGTGTAGTGCAGTGAGTGTGGTGCAGTGTGGTGTAGTGCAGTGAGTGTGGTGTAGTGTAGTGTAGTGTGGTGCAGTGTGGTGTGGTGCAGTGAGTGTGGTGTAGTGCAGTGAGTGTGGTGTAGTGTGGTGTAGTGTGGTGTAGTGTGGTGCAGTGTGGTGTAGTGCAGTGTGGTGTGGGCAGTGAGTGTGGTGTAGTGTGGTGTAGTGCAGTGTGGTGTAGTGTAGTGTGGTGTAGTGCAGTGTGGTGTAGTGTGGTGTGGTGTAGTGTGGTGTAGTGTAGTGTAGTGTAGTGTGGTGTAGTGTGGTGTGGTGTGGTGTGGTGTGGTGTAGTGCAGTGAGTGTGGTGTAGTGTGGTGTGGTGCAGTGTGGTGTAGTGTGGTGTAGTGTAGTGTGGTGTAGTGTGGTGCAGTGTGGTGTAGTGCAGTGAGTGTGGTGTAGTGTGGTGTGGTGTGGTGTGGTGCAGTGTGGTGTAGTGTGGTGTAGTGTAGTGTGGTGTAGTGTGGTGCAGTGTGGTGTAGTGCAGTGAGTGTGGTGTAGTGTGGTGTGGTGTGGTGTGGTGTGGTGTGGTGTAGTGTAGTGTAGTGTAGTGTAGTGTGGTGTAGTGTAGTGTAGTGTAGTGTGGTGCAGTGTAGTGTAGTGTGGTGTGGTGCAGTGTGGTGTGGTGTATAGTGAAGTGAGATGGCCTTACTTGTGCGCCAATGGTAAAAGGTACCACTCACTGCTCCTAAGCAGACACACAGCACCAATACACGTGTCCTGCACACACACACAAGGAAGAAAGTGATTGGAGCACTCGTCCATTCAGTAGAAGGGGAGAGGGAGACTGACTCACCACATGCTGCAACTCTGCTGGCTCATTTTGGCAGAAGACAACCAGGAGGGCTACTCGCAAGAGAGCTTTAATAACAGAGGAGGCCATTCATATGAGTATTTACACAGACATGGGTAGACACAGTACAATGGACGACACGGTCGCTGGTTGTGTTGGCTGCACACACCCTGTGCTCTGCCCTAAAGAACCCCTACAAGTGCTGCATTCATCAGCCACATAAATTGTTTAAAATGCCCTCCTCCTCTGCCCCTACTATGCCTTAAGTGCACACCACACCTTCTCACCCAATTAAGGGGGCTGCTACAGGTGTGTACACTCCTTCTGGTACAGAGCCATGCATGCAGCCTACAGAATGGGATTGTCTTGCTTGCACAGAAGACTTGGCATAAGGTGAGGTGGGAGGTTGCTGCTGTCGGGTAATATGCTGTGCACAAGGAGGAGTAGGGCAGACCTGCTCATCCACTGCACACCCCACACCACTGTAGGATTATACATGCTGACTGGGACCATTACACCCCATATGTTTGGTTCCCACCTCACCTAGCTCCAACCATCAACACAAACAACACCCATGTGCATGCATTAGTGTGTATTAGTCATTCGAGTCCCAACCCCTGCTAGCTCTCCCCCTCCCTCCCAACACACACAACATCTGACATACTGTGTGGGGGGGCATCTGCAACAAACTGTCCTGCACTGGGCTGAGGACACAATGGCACCAGTTACAGTGACTACCATATATGGTAAATTAGCATCATTATATTATATTGATACTGTACTGATTGATTGATTGATTGATTGATATTATATTGATACAGTTGCAGTATATTATATTATATATATATATATATAATAAAGTACATGCATTCTAGTGTGTATGTGAGGTAAGAGAGGTGACCCCATAGCTCAAGTTGGTGCAGTGTGCTACTTTGCAGGAGTCCCTTCTGTTGGTGTCTCACAACTGTTCCTCAGAGTTATGCACTTTGAAGGGAAACAGGACAGCATTCAAAATTAATGATTACAGATGGTGCCAAAGGCACACCTCATGCACGCACTGGACACATGCATACCTTGAAGTTTTGACCATCACAGAACAGCAGTGTGCTTCCCTCTCGGTTGTACCGAAGTAGCCCAATGTTCTCCCCATTGCAAATGTCTTCTGGTTGCAGGATGCCCACTACAGCATTGCCTGGTGGTCCGGGGAGGCCTTTGCGTCCAGATTCACCAGGGGGGCCAGGGGGCCCAGATGGACCGGGATCACCCTGGGGGGGTGATAATTGACAATTAGGTATTGGTTAGAGATATTGAAGAGTCACACATGGACTGCACCAATGGATGCTCCTATATATTGCAAAGATTAAAGTGTAGATTTCTGCACTCAGTTACCTGTGTCCCATTTCCTCCTGGAGGACCTACAGGTCCCTGAGGTCCAGGATCTCCAGGACCTCCAGGTAATCCTTCACCCTGTAGAAGAAGACGGGAACAGACATGGAAGTGTGCATGAGAAGTCAACAACCACAGCTACAGAGTGCCCGGGATACTCACTGGATCTCCCTTCTCTCCCACATTGCCAACACCACCAGGTGGCCCAGGTGGACCAGGCTCCCCAGGGTCCCCTTGCCCTCCTGATGCTCCTGTGGTTCCATCATTACCAGGGGCACCAGGCTGCCCAGGTGGTCCAGGTGGTCCTGCCTGTCCCTGGGTGCCTGGGTCTCCAGGGTCACCCTGTGTTAGAGATGGTAGCAGCTAACAGTGACTGCATACATCACACATGCACCCTCCTTCCTCTCTCCTCCCCTCTCACCTTTGTACCTGGCCCACCAGAGCCAATGGTTGCCCTCAATGCCCAGTGGTAGCAGAGCTGATCGAAGGAGAAGGAGAACAAGTTGACAAACAAACCAAACTCTATGCATCCCTTGCACCCTCTCCCTCCAGCTCCTCCTGCATGCCCCCAAAGCACCAGTTACTCACATTGGGGTCACATTGGCCTCTAGTACCACTCGGCCCAGGTGGGCCGGGTGGTCCTTTGACACCAGGCTCGCCCGTACAGACACATCGGCCGCCAGTACCACTAGGTGGAGGTGCAGCTACAGTGGACCAGGTACACATAAACATTAGTCCATAGTTTAGCCCTATGCTGTCCTGTTTAGCGTGATGTGGTGTGGTGTGGTGTAGTGTAGTGTAGTGTAGTGTGGTGTAGTGTAGTGTAGTGTGGTGTGGTGTGGTGTGGTGTGGTGTAGTGTAGTGTAGTGTGGTGTGGTGTGGTGTGGTGTGGTGTGGTGTAGTGTAGTGTAGTGTAGTGTAGTGTGGTGTAGTGTAGTGTAGTGTGGTGTAGTGTGGTGTGGTGTGGTGTAGTGTAGTGTGGTGTGGTGTAGTGTAGTGTGGTGTAGTGTAGTGTGGTGTAGTGTAGTGTAGTGTAGTGTGGTGTGGTGCAGTGTAGTGTGGTGTAGTGTAGTGTAGTGTGGTGTGGTGTAGTGTGGTGTGGTGTGGTGTGATAAGATGGTCTTACGTGTATGGTAAAAGGTACCACTCACTGCCCCTAAGCAGACATACAGCACCAATACACGTGTCCTGCACACATACACAAGGGAGAAAGTGATTGGAGCACTCGTCCATTCAGTAGAAGGGGAGAGGGAGACTGACTCACCACATGCTGCAACTCTGTTGGCTCACTCTGACAGAAGACAACCAGGAGGGTTGCCAAGCAGGAGGGCTTTAATAGCAGAGGAGGCCATGTATGATGTGACAATATTTACAGACGCACAGTCAATCGATGACTGATTCAGCTGCCCTGTCATCTGCTCTACGAACCCTTTCAAGTGCTGACCCAACCTTTAGAGAGCTGTCTGCCTTCCACCTCAATAGCCATGCAGTGCACACCTCCGAACTGTAGTGCTTCTGCCTCACCACACCCTCACAGCCAGGACTATTGCAGGCATGCACACAGAGTGGCAGTAACCCAGTAACCGCAGTGACTGCCAGTCTGCTGTCTGCAACACATCACAACATGACCACTGTTTTCACCTCTTTGATCTTAGGGGTGTGGCTATATATTGAGTACATGGTCCACCAGCCACACCTCCGGGCATGCACAAGGGACAGTGCATGTGTCCATCACCCAGTGATTGCTGGTTGGCAGTGGCTGTGCACACAGCGTGTGCTGTTGTTGTGTTGTTGTTGTTGTTGTTGTGTGTTTGTGCACCTTGTCTGTTGCGTGTGTGTGTGTGTGTGTGTGTGTGTGTGTGCAGTTTGTCGCATGATTGTGATTGTGTGTGAGTTGTCTGTTATGTGTGCAGTGGTGGAGTCAGTAGCTATGCAGTTGGTATGGGAGGTGGCCCAGCCAGGGAGGAAGGTGAAATGAAGTCAATGGAGTGAGGGCAGTGAGGTGTGCCTTGCCTGACTGTCTGAGTGGAGTGACATAAATAAACTATCGATTGTATTGGCCAAAAAGGACAGTCAAAGGAAGTGCTAATAAGAGCCCTTCAATGTGCAAGGAGGGAAGCATGTCCTGTGCTTTGTTGGCCAATCAGGGACACCTGCTGGAGGAGGCTGCTCTGTGAATGGGCCCAAACAGACACACCTCAGTGCAAAGGCAGCAGCCACATACAACCAACCAGCCATTGAAGACACCTCACAGCCAAGGAGGTGTCTGAAGCCATCCCACCCACTGTCGCGCCGCGTAGCACATATATAGCCCACATCCACTGGAGTATGTGCAACGGCCAACTTCTGATATTTGCTGGACACGCCCACTTCTTGTGCCAATGCATTTGATAAGAATTAATATACCAACAATTATTCAATACCATAGTAAGTGATAGAGTACAAAACCACATACATAACTGTCATGGAATATGATCTACTTGCCTGCCAATATTTACTGCTACAGTACAAAACCAAGAAGCCATACAAAAGGTGAAAACCACTTGGTTAGTTTGTTAGTGTTCTGCTTTGTTACCTGTCCCTTCCCTCGAGTTAGTGCCGCCGGGGGGTGCCCCGGGAGCGAGAGGCACCTTGCTTGCGCTGACGGTTCATGGTTGTCAGCATCAGAGAGATGTAGGAGGTGAGGAGGTCATCCATCTTGTAGCCCTGTGCATTGTAGGGGGAGGGGAGGGGAGGGGAGGGGAGGGGGAAGGGAGGGAGGAGGGTAGGGTAGGAGAGAGTTTAATGGTTTGTTGATGTCACTCAGCTAATTGGAGTGGGCTGTGGCCCTCTCCCACCAAGCCCCTTAACCTTCCACCATGTGCCAGACAGCCAGTGGCAGGTGACAGTCACAACACAGAGGGGTGAAGGCTTCCTATGGCCTAACTGGGCCACAGCTATGCAAGGTTGTGAGCAGTGTGGCAAGTTTCCAATTTATGGTCCTCATTACCTTACCATTGTGTGCTAGTACAAGTCAGTCTTCCACTTTGAGGTGGCACTATTGATGGGCATACAAATCAATTCATTGATTCATCTATTGATTGGTAATGCACCACCCTCTCCATCCCCTCCCCTCCCCTCCCCTCCCTCCTCCCCTCCCCTCCTCTCCTCTCCCACTACCTCTCTCCTCCCCTCTCCATCCCCTCCCCTCCCCTCCTCTCCCCCTCCCTCTCTCCATCCCCTCCCCTCCCCTCCTCTCCCACTCCCTCTCTCCATCCCCTCCCCTCCCCTCCCCTCCCCTCCTCTCCCCTCCCCTCCCCTCCCCTCCCCTCCCCTTCCCTCCCTCCTCCCCTCACCAGTGAGGTCTCACACAGCAGACGGTTCCCACGAACAAGGTTACCGATGGTCATGTGGAAATAGTTGTTGCCGCTGGACCAGTTGCTGATCTTGGTGAAGGGGTAGTTGGCCAGGATGTCCTTGGTCTGCGGGTGGATGAGGCTCACTCCGTTCTTGTTAATGGCAATCAAGAGCACCTCGGGGAACTGAGGCTCAGTTTGTTGCTGGAGAGGAAAGGGTTGTGCAACTATGTAGCCAGCTGCAATCTGATTGATCAGTTGGTTTACTGCCCCCCCCCCCCCCCCCCCCCACGCTAGTGGTGGTGGCCATAATGCACACTCATGACATGTGAAGGTGGTTGTCTAGAGACTCTCACCTTGACTTCAAAGAAGGCGGAGCCAAATGTGGGCCAGCGACTGATGATCTTGAGGAACCCAATCTTTGCGTCTTCTTTTGACCGAGCAGCATGTTTGTTGAAGTTGGCAATGATGGCCTAGTGCAGTGTGGGAGGTAAGAATTAGCTGTGACACTGTGTGCGTGCGTGCACGCGCGCGTGTGTGTGTGTGTGTCTGTCTGTCTGTGTGTGTTGCCACTTTTACCTTCTTCCAGTCATCAGGGCTGAGCTGACGGATCATGTCATAGGGGACAAGTTGGTTGAGGGCAGACCTGAGGGGAGGGGAGGGGGAGGGGAAGGGGAGGTGAATGGATGTCACTTGTGATGGAGGTTGTACAGTAGGGATGTGCATCACACGCTCATAGTATGTGCCACACATGCACTCACGGTATCTGCTGGAAGTGAGCCTTTGTGTCCCCAAACCTGACTCGGTAGATGAGAGCTCCCAAAGCAGCACACTCCTCCAGAGTGCACCTGTGGTAGCCTCTGAGGTACTTGGGCAACTCCTGTGGGAGGGGTGAGGTGGGAGGGGTGAGGTAGGAGGGGTGAGGTGGGAGGGGTGAGGTGGGAGGGGTGAGGTAGGAGGGGTGAGGTGGGAGGGGTGAGGTGGGAGGGGTGTGGTAGGAGGGGTGAGGTGGGAGGGATAAGGTGGGAGGGGTGAGATGGGAGGGGTGAGGTGGGAGGGGTGAGGTGGGAGGGGTGAGGTGGAAGGGGTGAGGTGGGAGGGGTGAGGTGAAAGGGGTGAGGTAGGAGGGGTGAGGTGGGAGGGATAAGGTGGGAGGGGTGAGGTAGGAGGGGTGAGGTGGGAGGGGTGAGGTAGGAGGGGTGAGATGGGAGGGGTGAGGTGGGAGGGATAAGGTGGGAGGGGTGAGGCAGGAGGGGTGAGGTGGGAGGAGTGAGGTGGAAGGGGTGAGGTGGGAGGGGTGAGGTGGGAGGGGTGAGGTGGAAGGGGTGAGGTGGGAGGGGTGAGGTGGAAGGGGTGAGGTGGGAGGGATAAGGTGGGAGGGGTGAGATGGGAGGGGTGAGGTGTGAGGGATAAGGTGGGAGGGGTGAGGTGGGAGGGGTGAGGTGGGAGGGATAAGGTGGAAGGGGTGAGGTAGGATGGGTGAGTGGGAGGGATAAGGTGGGAGGGGTGAGGTGGGAGGGGTGAGATGGGAGGGATAAGGTGGGAGGGGTGAGGTGGGAGGGGTGAGGTGGGAGGGGTGAGATGGGAGGGGTGAGGTGGAAGGGGTGAGGTGGGAGGGGTGAGGTGGGAGGAGTGAGGTGTGAGGGATAAGGTGGGAGGGGTGAGGTGGGAGGGGTGAGGTGGGAGGGGTGAGATGGGAGGGGTGAGGTGGAAGGGGTGAGGTGGGAGGGGTGAGGTGGGAGGAGTGAGGTGGGAGGGGTAGGAGGGAGGGGTGAGGTAGGAGGGGTGAGGTGGGAGGGGTGAAGTGTAATGTGGAAGGGTGTAGTGTGGTGTGGTGTGATGTGGTCGTCCTCACCTGGTGGTAGTGGAACATGCAGTCTGCAATGGGGTCCCTGCCAATGACGGTGGTGGACCAGAGCTTCTTCATGAAGAACACCTGATAAGTAAGGTTGTAGGAGGAGGTGTCCTTGGTGGGGCGGGCACGCCTGAGCCACTCAGTTAGGTGACGCACAAAGTCAAAGAAGAAGTCGCCCTCAGGCACACTGATCACTGGAGGGGTGGATCGGGAGTTGGGTCAGGTCAGATGGGTTCTCTCCCCTCCCCACCCTCTCCCCCTCACCTTTATCCTGTATCTTGACAAAGAGGGAAAACCCTTCAGCACTCTTCAGGCCAAGCCGTTCAGCAATGTTAGAGCAGAAGTCTTTTGATCGTGTGCTGGAGTCCACCTCAAAGGCTTGGTTGCTGTCATCGGGGAAGAACACCTTGTGGAAGATCTGTGTGGTCTTGTTCTGTGCATGCATCAGGACAAGGAGGGACAGCCCACACATGACATGGCTCAGTCACAGCATGCATCATCCACTGCCCCTCCCCCAACCCAGTTCTGACCCTCCCCCACCTGAATGGCATCCACTTCCACTAGGTGAGGTGGGTATTTGCGTTGCCCGGTCTTTGTTGTCTTGAGGAGACGATGGTGGCAGTCACTGGCAATGGGCTGCCGTCCCATCTTGGAGCGGAGGAACTGGACCACCTCCTTCTGTAGGATAGAGCTGAGGGGGGAGGGGAGACAGGGTGACCCACTTTATAGGTGATCTAGCCCACAGTCACTGAGAAGAGTCTATCTGTACAAACCTGCAAGGGAACAGGCCAGTGGACAGCCAGAGGAGCTCCCATCCTCGCTCCTCACTTGTCCGCAGTCGGTTGTCTGTCAACTGTCTGATCAACTGACAGTAAATCTCATCCCTCAGTGGCTCCTAGGGGCAAGGTGAGAAGGGATGAGGTAAACATGGAGTCGAGGTGACAGTGGTGGTTGCCATGCCAACTTACATGGAGCAGTGGTGGTTCAAAGATGGCATCAGTGAGTTCTGTGCTCAGTCTGAGCTTCTTGCTGGGGTAGTCACCCATGTACTTCATGATAGGTGGGGAGGAGTCAAGGACAATGGTTTCAAATTACAGGAAATTACTCACGGTGAGCAAAGCACACCAGATCCCCAATACACAGACTAGACCCTACAGCCGTCTAGAGCCCACCCACTAGACCCCTACAGCCGTCTAGCCCCCACCCACTAGACCCCACCCACTAGACCCCTACAGCCGTCTAGAGCCCACCCACTAGACCCCTACAGCCGTCTAGCCCCCACCCACTAGACCCCTACAGCCGTCTAGAGCCCACCCACTAGACCCCTACAGCCGTCTAGACCCCACCCACTAGACCCCTACAGCCGTCTAGAGCCCACCCACTAGACACCCCTACAGCCGTCTAGAGCCCACCCACTAGACCCCTACAGCCGTCTAGATCCCACCCACTAGACACCCGTACAGATGCCCAGACCCCACCCACTAGACCCCTACAGCCGTCCAGACCCCACCCACTACACACCCCTACAGCCGTCCAGACCCCACCCACTACACACCCTTACAGATGTCCAGACCCCACCCACCCAGCCCCACATTCCCTTAAAAGGATATCCAAGAATGCCTGACACGCCTTCTGCTGCACCTCTTCTGATTGGCTGCTCAACTTCTTCAGGAGAGGCTTCTTCACTGGATCCTGGAGGGAGCCAGGAGGACACTTGGACATGACATGCCACACCTCTTACCCTAGCGCAGGACCATGTCCATCCCAGTATCACAACCCTTACCCTAGTGAAGGACCAAGGCTGTCCTGAGTCCTTGCGTCGGAAGGTGCTGGAGGAAAGGGTGTGGCGGAGGGTCCTCTTGGGAGGGGGCAGGAAGTAGTCATATGAGTACTGCTCCAGTGTGTGTGGCTTCTCTGCAACCTCCAGCCGACCAAGAGCAGACTGGGTGGTCTCCAGGATACGCTCCGTCTCTGGGTTCTGGTCAGCAAACAGGGCCTGCAGACAGGTAGGACAGTGACGGCAACAGTGACAGCACTAGTGACAGCATTGGTAACAGTTGGTGACAATTGTCACAGAAACAGCAATGGCAACAGTGACAGTAGTGACAGTAACAGTGATGACACTGTAGACAGTGACACACAGCTAACAGCAATAAGTAGTGACAATAGTTACAGTAACAATGATGACGCCAGTGACAGTGACAGCACCATTGTGACACATGTCCTAGTGCAAAGTTACAGTATGTAGCCAGCAGTTGCTGTGCACCTACCAAGACCTCTGGGGGTGGCCGGGTGATGGCGGGCAACACATAGACACACTCGGCTGGGAAATCCCCCTTCTCTCCTGTCCTCTCACAGATACCACTGCACCACCCGCTAGACATGACGTCCTGCCCGTCCTCATTGTCCAGACGGATCAGGTCACCCTTCTTGAAGCTCAGAAAAGCAGACCCCTCACCTGGACACGCCCACAAGATGGCAGAGATCATTGGATACAACACACCATGTCCCAGTCCAGATCAACCTTCAGTTGGATCTAATATCACTCCACCTGTAAGTGCCCTCCCTGGCCCGCCCACCCATAACTACCCTCGCCCCCTGCCCACCCACTCACCAGGGCTCTGGTAGTCCATCATAGCAATGACGTACTTGCTTCTTTTCTTGAGACCTTCCAAAAAGTGCATCACCAGATCTCGGATGTCTTCTCCATTGGTGGACGTGAAGGTGTACTCGTCACCTTTGATGGTTGTGATGGAGAAACTCTGGCCCTGTCCTCGCCCAGCTCTAAATAGGGAGTCAAAATGGGAATCACATGACAGTCACACGACAGTCACATGGCTGTGATGTAGTGTGTGTTGGTGGTGCAGTGTGCCACGTCTACAACTGTCGACCCACAAAGAGGGCAGTGTCCCTAAGCCCCACCCACCTGCTGCTGGACACGTTGGTAAGCTCTGGGAATGAGCACTCCAGCAGGACATGCTCCTGGTCGTCCACGATGTACACTCCTGTCCAGTTGACGGCGATGATGACATCGTTCTTGGGCAGAGTGGGCCCACTGAACTTGTAGGCTTCGTAGAACCGAGAGAATAGCAGGGGCCACTTCAGCTTGGCAAACATCACAATCTCCTCCTTGACACGAGTGCGGTCAATCCGTTCCTTCACATACCGAGCCTACCACAGTGGGAGGGGCCACAATGACACAATGAGCACAGCAACACCACCTCGTGGGTTGGGTTGGACCCCACATGCTGGCCGAGCCCTCACCTTCTTGTAAGAGTTGATGATCATCTGTGTCCACTTGTCAATGGCACCGGAGCCCTGCAGAAGTGCATCAGGGATGTAGCCGGGCACCAGGGTCGCCAGCCGCTCAGCATTGAGGTCCAGACCATACTCAACATAGTACTGTTGGGCCGCAAGCGCAGTGAGGTCTTCCGTCTAGACAGGGAGACGACCAGACACAACCCACTTGACGATATGGACCACACACCCCTATCCCACATGCAGTGACACTTACCCGATCACAGCGGTACTCCCCAAACTTGATTCCCCGGACCACCTGCTGGTAGATCAGGCTGGTCCCAACTGGGTCTTCAGAGGGGCTGTGCCATGGAGCAAAGATCTCCTTGCGGAAGAAGAGCCTCCAGGGAGCGTTGCGCTCCTGTGCTCCAAGCTCCTTGGCGTACTGCTCACACTGCGAGATGGCATCCATCACATGGTCACCACCGCTGCCCAAGGAAGACACCTACAATGAGAGGGATAGGTAGTTCCACTGGCCCCCTACATAGGCAGTCCCCTCCTTTCCAGCTACACATGCCCAAGGGTGTAGCCAGGGGGGGTTCGGAAGAACCCCCCTCCCTCCTGACTGTGGCCATGAATTATGTGCGTTTAGGTAGCTAGACGTCTGGCACACGCGCTAGCTAGCAGACAGTGTCTCGTTTAACGGTAAACGGTTACGCACCAGACCCCGCCCGTCCGTTGGCGGCCATTTATTCGTGACGTCATACGAGTCATACAGTGTGCATCCTTAGTACTAGAACCCCCCTTTCAGATTCTTGGCTACACCCTTGATGCCCTTCCCTTCCCTTTGCCGGTCCCACATATCTCACCCCTCACCTTGTCAAAGAGGGCAATGTACAGCGAAAACCCAAACGGATCCTTGAGTGTGATCTTCTCTGCCAGTTGGGAGCAGAGCTCCTTTGCTGTGGTGGCTGAGTCTGCAAGGAGTGTCCGTGTGTTGCCGTCCATGAAGGTGATCGGCAGCATCAGGGGCTTCTTGGACTTGGTTGCCTAGAAATGGCAAGGGGGTGGGGTCAATGAACTCAATGTAAAGTGCAAAGGTGTACATGTGGGTGTAGGTGTTTAGGTGTGTGTCGCTGCACGCACTTGCAGTTCAAGCCAGGAGGGAGGCTGCGTGCGAGTGCCGTTGATCTGGGTACGCCTCAGCCTCTCCTCGCAGTAGGGGGCGTAGCCAGGAGGGCCCTCACTGATGAAGCAGCGGAGATATTTGATGAACTGAGGAGGGAGGGGGACAGTGAGCTTAGCACGCTCCTACGTAGTCGGTCAGCCATGTGCCAGCTCACCTTGTCACTTGGGGCAAAGCAGCCGACGCACAGTGATAGGAGGACCCAACCACGAGCATGGGAGGACTTTGAGGGGTTCTGCGTGAGCTGTTTGCAGATCTGGCAGTAGATCTCATCACGTAGCTCCTCCCTCAGGATGCCGTAGCCAATGATGAAGTGCAGCTTCTCAAGGTTAGTGGTTGGACGCTGCAGAATGGCCATCTGGTACTCACCTGGCTCTGCGGCATCATCACGCATCATCTCTGCCGCCACATCCTGGTGGCAAGGAGGGATGGGGGAGGTTGTATGACCATACTGAACACTTCCAGTGAGTGGCCCGAACATGCACCTGACTAAACAGCACCAGTGAACATGCTTGTACAACAACACTCTACCAACCTGTGAAATCTTGCTCTTCTTTTTCAGCGTCATGGAGGCAATCCTCTTCCGCAGGTTCTCCTTCTTGCGGTCCTCCCTGGTCTGGGCCTGCCCCTCAGCTGGCACCTCTCCAGCCAGCTCCGCCTCCTGCATTTGCTGCTCCAGCGTGTTGGTGTTGAGCTTCTTGCGGTTGAAGGCCCTTCCAATGGACTGGTACAGGAGCTTGCCAAGACCTTCTCCAGACTGCACAGGCAGGAGCAGTGCAGTGCAGTGTGGTGTGATAATTTGACACATGTGGTGCAGTGAAGCGTACCTTCTTGTCTCCTTGCTGTGGTGCCTTGGGTTCAGGCAGGTCCCCCATGAAGCGCCTGATGACAGTCCAGATAGCAAGGGCTGCCTGACGATCATGGTCCAGCTTCAGTGGCAACAAAGGCTGCTTCAGCTGTCGGTGGATCCAAGAGTGTGTGGCAGCACCCTGGAAGTAGGTGGCTGCAAACTTGGAGAACTTGTACACAGTGATGTCCTCTTCAATCTGAGTGGAAAGGAGAGATGCAGAGCAAGTTTACAAGTGCAGGTAGCTAGAGGTCACAACAGAAACACCAAACATAAAATTTACTCTACAAGCACTCCACCAAACCTGGTATCTCCCCCACCAACCCAGTACAGCCCCACCCACCTCCACTGCTGGCAGAGGGAGGTGGGACTCATCTCCTCCCAGATGGTCTGTCACAACGTAGCCAGGTTGCCCACCAGCCTCCCCACCCAGGAAGCCAAAGATGTCCTCCACCACCTGCGAATCATCTGGGGCCTCCTCACGATCCCGGTCGTGCCTTTCCTCAATCTTCTTCAGTTCCTCCTTTTTCTTCTCAATCTCCTGTCGCTGTCGTTCCTCCTCCTCCCGAGCCTGCATCTCAAGGTAAGCCAGGTATTCTTTCTGCTTGCGTTCTGCTTCCACCTTTGCTTCCTCTGCCTTCATCTTCTTCTTCAGTTCCTCTTCTTCTTGCCGACGTCTCTCTTCAGCCTCCTTCATCCGCTTGTGGTGTGCCAGCATCTTGCGGTAGCGTCCTCGCTGCTGCTTCATGCGCACTAGTGCCTGCAACAGGACCACTGCTCGCACCTTGACACGGCAGTCACGCCGAACAATGTACCCTCGGCACACACGCTGCACAGAAGAAAGGGACACTAACACCTCATTACATCGCCCTCAATGAGTTGGATGCTAAGGGACTAGCAGGCCAGACAGGAGCCCACCTGTAGACGTGCAATACGGCCTCGCATGATCCTGAAGTCTCTGGTCAGCACACGCGCCCTCCAGGTTGCTTGGAGACGGCAGAAGCCACGCCTCATCTAGGACAAACGGGAAGCATGTGCCCATCACATGCACCAATCAAATCAAAGTATGCCATCAAGGAACCTGCTCCGTGAACCTGTAGTCATGGCAACTAACCCTTTGGTACCTCTTCTGGCACTGGTGCCTGCGGTAGTTCTTCTGCAGCACCACAGACGCAGCCTTCATCTTCTTGAACTTGCGTCGGTTGAGCCACCCACGCACCATCCTCTGGATGAGGACCACACGGCGACCAAGTTCACGCTCACGAATTTCCTCCAGCAGCTGGTCATCTGCATCCTGGTAAGGATTGGGAAGGGACAGGATGGGAGGGGTGGGATGGGAGGGGGCTGAGTTAGTAGAGATTGCTTGACAGCTCGTTCCTCTCATCCTATCCCATCATAACCTGTCACATCTTATCCCCCACCCCTCCCTCTCTCAAGGCTGCTAACCTTGAGGAACACTTTGGTCTTGCCAATCTGCCAGTCATGGCCATCAATCATTGCTTTGAGGATTTGTTGGCACAACTGCCTCAGGTTGGCAGTGGGAGAGCGCATTGCCTCTGTCACTCCAGGAATGAGGAGATGGTACCTCTCAATAAACTCTGCAAAGGTGTGTCTGATGGGGTAGCCAGCTCGTCTGATCCTGATGGTTTCCATCATCCCAGAGTACCGCAGCTGACGGGTGCACAGCTCACGGTCAAACACCTGTGTACCCCACACGCACACACACACACACGTACGCAGGACAGAGAGAGAGACTCTAAGCAACAGTACAAAATACTCCTCAGTCATATCACACCTGACTGCTCACCAGTGCTGCTTTGTCCTCGTTTGGCTTGACACAGCGGACAAAGAAAGGCTGGCAAGCCTCCAAGGTGTGCATGAGAGCATCCAAGGACTTCCTGAACTGTGGCCCCAGCGTAGGGGCCTTCTTGCGGGTTTCTGTCGACTGGTGTGAGAGAAGAAGAGAAGAGAGGTGGAGGAGCAGGGGAGAGATTGGGGAGGGGTGTCAGATCGTACCATGGCCTTGTCTCCAGAGAAGAGTGAGGCAAGGAAAGGGTTCTTTGTGGTGTGCAGCAGGTCAAAGAGGTCGGCACTGAAAGTGTCCCTATTCTTCTCCAGGAAGCCTAGCAGAAAACAGTAGGGTAAGGGATAGGGAGGGGAGGGGAAGGGAGGGGAGGGGAGAGGAGGGGAAGGGGAATGGAGGTGAAAAGAAGCATTCAAGTAGAACCACATGTGCATACACCACACAAGCTACACACACCACACAAGCTACACACGCTACACACCACACAAGCTACACACACCACACAAGCTACACACCACACACACCACACAAGCTACACACACCACACAAGCTACACGCTACACACACTACACACCACACAAGCTACACACGCTACACACCACACAAGCTACACACACCACACAAGCTACACACCACACAAGCTACACACCACACACGCTACACACGCTACACAAGCTACACACACCACACAAGCTACACACACCACAAAAGCTACACACCACACAAGCTACACACCACACAAGCTACACACCACACAAGCTACACACCACACAAGCTACACATGCTACACACACCACACAAGCTACACACACCACACAAGCTACACAAGCTACACACCACACAAGCTACACACCACACAAGCTACACACCACACAAGCTACACAAGCTACACACCACACAAGCTACACACCACACAAGCTACACACCACACAAGCTACACACCACACAAGCTACACACACCACACAAGCTACACACACCACACAAGCTACACACGCTACACACACCACACACGCTACACACCACACAAGCTACACACCACACAAGCTACACACACCACACAAGCTACACACACCACACACGCTACACACCACACAAGCTACACACCACAAGCTACACACACCACACAAGCTACACACACCACACAAGCTACACACCACACAAGCTACACACACCACACACCACACAAGCTACACACACCACACAAGCTACACACCACACAAGCTACACACACCACACACCACACAAGCTACACACACCACACAAGCTACACACCACACACACCACACAAGCTACACACACTACACACCACACAAGCTACACACACCACACACCACACAAGCTACACACACCACACAAGCTACACACACCACACAAGCTACACAAGCTACACACCACACAAGTTACACAAGCTACACACACCACACACCACACACCACACAAGCTACACACACCACACAAGCTACACACACCACACAAGCTACACACCACACAAGCTACACACACCACACAAGCTACACACCACACAAGCTACACAAGCTACACACCACACAAGCTACACGCGCTACACACCACACAAGCTACACACACCACACAAGCTACACACTACACACCACACAAGCTACACAAGCTACACACCACACAAGCTACACGCTACACACCACACACCACACAAGCTACACAAGCTACACACCACACAAGCTACACACACCACACAAGCTACACACACCACACAAGCTACACACATCACACAAGCTACACACACCACACACCACACACCACACAAGTTACACAAGCTACACACCACACAAGCTACACACACCACACAAGCTACACACACTACACACCACACAAGTTACACAAGCTACACACACTACACACCACACAAGTTACACAAGCTACACAAGCTACACACACTACACAAGCTACACACAAGCTACACACAAGCTACACACCACACAAGCTACACACACCACACAAGCTACACACACTACACACCACACAAGCTACACAAGCTACACAAGCTACACACCTCGTGTGTCATAGTACACAGTGCCTGCAAAGTGCACAATCCCAAAGAAGGGGCTGTTGGTGGCCTTGGGCTTGTGGAAGTGCGGGTTCTGCCCGTGCTGCTTGATCAGCTTGAGCAACATGCTGGCATCTGTGCCCTGGGGAGGGGGAGGGGTGGGGTGGGGGAGGGGAGGGTGGGGCAGAGTAAGATTGAACACCAGTGGTACCCCAAAGTGACTGCAGACTTGGGCAATGAACACCCATCATCACATGACAGTCACATGACAGTCACATGACCAATACATGACTACATATCAAATTCTGCCATACCTTGGGGAACTTGCTCTCCTCATCAATGAGAGCAATGAAGTTGAGTGGCCTGACAGCGATCATGTCCAGGATCTCTTGGTTGTCCTTGAACTCAATGTGCGTCCACACAATGTTCTCCTTGTCATACTCTGCCTGCTCCAGTTTGAAGATGTAGCGCACAAAGAACTGCTGCAGGTTCTCATTGCAGTAGTTGATGCACATCTGCTCAAAGCTGTAAAGAGAGAGGGGAGGCAGTCACATGACAGTCACATGATAGTCACATGCAAATTAACTGGGTGACTGCATGATGATTGCCAGCGGCATGCCACATACAGCATCACATGATGATCACATGATGATCACATGACTTACCTGTTCAACTCAAACCTCTCAAACCCAAAAATGTCTAGCAGTCCAATGCAGAGTCTGACACTTCTCTTGTCCTTCTGCTCCTGGAAGATGGCCATGTTAATTTTGCGGACAATCCAGATGAACATCTTACCATACACGCCTGTAGGGAGGGGGAGGGGAGGGGAGGAGAGAGGAGGGGAGGAGAGGGGAGAGGAGGGGAGGGATGGAAAGGGGAGGGAATGGGAGGGAAAAGGGAAGGTGCATATGCAGTAGTTCACAACCTTTGGTCACTCTGTGTGTGTGTGTGTGTGTGTGTGTGTGTGTGTGTGTGTGTGTGTGTGCGTGTGCGTGCGTGCGTGTGTGTGTACGTGCATGTGTGTGTGTGTGTGTCCAGTACTGCCAACCTTTAACAAAGGCATCCCTGACGTCTCTGGCAGTGGTGGCATTGACAGGAGACACAATGATCTCACCATGTGTGAGGGTGGAGTGAGTGCACATGGCCTTCTCCATGGCCTTGACGTCCACCTTCAAGAGGCTCGCAGCCTGGGATGCTCCGGCTTGCTTCTCAAAGTAGGCCACAGGGAGGTTTTGCTTCTCCACCTCTGCAGCCGTAATAAGCATGTGATAAGCATGTGGTTAGCGTGTGGCACCAACCCAATAGCCAGAAATTGTGCTGATAACAAAGCCAAACGTTGTACAGTCATGTTATGAGGTGTCCTAACCTCCGAAGACAATGTTCCCCATGTGAAGACAGGCAGCCACCAGCTCCCAGATGTTCCACTGCTCCTGATCTTCAAAGTTGAGGACCTTCATTGCTCCACGGATCTGGGCAAACTCAGCACGCTCGTCTAAACCTTCACATTCCAAGGTGTTGCCCTGGCAACAGAGAGGGAGACAATGTCATGAAATATTTAGATTGATGTCCTCCCTGTATCCCCAGATGTCATGTGACAAGCATGTGACAACATGGCACTGCAAGAGGGTCTGCCCTCTCCCCACCTGTGTGAGGTAGTAGTAGTCAGAAGGACGTGTGAGATGCAGCCGGCCCAGATCCGCTGGAGGCAGGCCCACCAGCATGCGGTAGAAGATGTGGTAGTTCCTCTCTCCATCCTGTTGGTGGACCAGACGAGATTTCTCCAGCAAATACTGCTCAATCTTGGCACCCTCGATGACTCCTCTGTGAGTGAAGTGGATGTCAATGTACTTGCCAAAACGGGAGGAGTTGTCGTTGCGGATGGTTTTGGCATTGCCAAAAGCTGTGGCAGAAGGAATCACAACAAGTCAACTCACAGACCACACATGGCTGCCAGTTTGGGGCCGAGAGCACACATCTAGTGGTCATGAATAATATTAACAACAGTGTACAGAACACCTAACACACCTTCCAGGATTGGATTGGAGTCGAGGACCTGTCTCTCAATCCACGAGTGCTGTCCACTGACAGCAGCAAGGAACTGAAGGATCAGCTTTGTGGACTCAGTCTTCCCAGCACCTGACTCACCACTGCAAGGAGAGAGTATATTCTGATTGGTCACAGTACCTCATATGCAACCCATGTGACCTCTACCTAATCCGATTGGTCCAACCATGTGACTACGCCCCTCACCTGATGATGACACACTGGTTGTGTGAATTCCTCAGCATACGGTGCCACGCATTGTCTGCAATGGCAAAGATGTGTGGCTCCTCGTCACCAATCTTCTTGCCACGGTAACGCTGAATGTGCTCTGCATCATAGATGGGCAGCTCTGTGTAAGGGTTCACCGCCACCAGGATGGAGCCAGTGTAGGTCTGGGAGGGGAGGGGGAGGGGGAGGGGGAAAGAAAGGTGTCTTAATACTGCTTTATGCTTGAAGCAGTTAGAATGGGATTTGTGATGATTGTCTTGTCTTCCTACAACTCCTGGCTGTAGACTGGACGCCATACAGGCTACCTGGTGTGCTGTGCACTGCTTCACTCACGTAGATCTTCTTGTTGTGGTACCTCATCAGCAAGTTGTGCAGGATACCTGCCTCATGGAGGTCACCCAGCTGAATCTGCAGGGCCGGTTGGCACAAGACACCTCTGTCACTTACATGCACACACACAAACACATACACACACAAGCTATCACACCGACCATGTCCTCCACGCCTTCCACGCTGGTTGGGTGCATCACTTTGACGCGTTTGGCGTTCTTGGAGTCGACCCAGTGCTCGTTCCCCTCATCGTCCACCAACTGCAGTTGCCCAGTGTCCGAATACTTGACCACGGCGCCCAGAGGAACCTCAAACTCTCCTCCGGACGTGTTGTCCAGCCACACGTGCTCGCCCTGCAAGCGAAGAACAGGCAAATCAGGCACAGGTCGCCGCCTCCTCCACTTAGCGCCCTCACCTTCGACAGGATGACCGGCATGGCGACCAGTTCTTATAGAAGAATTCTGCACTCGGAGACGAAAGAGAGGGAAGGAATGACGAGGAACAGGTCCTCACACGCTGCACACAAACAGTGCCAAGGGATGCTCTAAGAAGGCTCCGCCCCAAACTACCTCCGCAGGTGCAGACGGAGGGAACGCCCAGCGGCAACAAGACCGAAATAGACAATAAACACTTTAAAATGATCCTACAGTGACAGTGTGAACTGCAGCTGAGGATCAAAGGCCTCGCCTCTTTCTCACCTCAGCTTTGCCGGTCGGTCTAGTCAAAGAGGGCAATGCAATGCTCGCTTGCGACTTACAAACTCGGCACTCCCACCCACCGTTCCAAGTGGCCACGCCCGATTCATCCACCCAATATGATCACGTGAGGCGCACCCCCACTTCCGTTTCAATTATCTACACACTGCAGCTGGCTGGTCTAGCGGACTAGACTAGCTGGAGGAAGCGTGCATGCGCCGTTTAACCCTCCACAGCACAACGAAGTAAGACATGCTCTCGACCGATAATCCAATTGCGGCATTGATTGCAATCTCAAATAATTACACCACCTCCTAGCACTACTTCACACACGTTTGTCACTTCTCTCTAGTCCTATGTATCCTATCCAACACCACACTACAAGTTACTGTTTATAGAATTTGGTCTTCAGTTTCCCCACCAATCAGAGTGGCCGCCACCATAGCCTCCGCCTCCTTGGTTGCCATGGTAACCACCATGTCCGCCAGAGTAGCCTCCTCCGCCACCATAGTTATAGCTCCGCCCCCCTCCATATCCACCCCCTCCTCCTCGTCCATGCTGGCGATAGTCACGACCACCGAACCCTCCTCCACCATACCTACACAACAAAGTACAGGTCACCATTACATTTATATTGTTCACACACACAACAACAGCCTCACTTGTGTAATAAACAAACAAAAGCAAACAAACACGCACCACACACACACACACACACACACACACACACACACACACACACACACACACACACACACACACACACACACACACACACACACACACACACACACACACACACACACACACACACACCTCTTCATCTGGGACTTTGCCTTCTGGTACATGCGGACCTCAGAGGTGAGGGAGTCCATCCAGCTAGGAACCTCCTGTTTGGAGTGCACTAGGATGTCCATCAAGTCCTTGCAAATGTTGCGGTTCTTGTCGTTGAAGAAGGAGGTGGCCAGGCCCAGGTTTCCCACACGCCCTGTGCGCCCAATGCGGTGGACGTACTCCTCAATGTCGCTGGGAAGGTCAAAGTTGACCACGTGCTTCACATTGGGGATGTCCAGTCCACGTGCAGCCACCTGCAGGAACGCCACATGCGATAACACAGCATTCGATAGTCAGTCTACCCCTCCCCTCTCTCCCTCCTCCCTCCTCCCTCCCTCTACTCCCCTCTCTCCCTCCACTCTCCTATCCTCCCTCCCTTCTCTTCTCTCCTCTCCTCCCCTCACAGCAGTTGCCACAAGGATGGAAGTAAAGTGAGACTTGAACGACTTGAGGGCATCTTCACGCTCCTTCTGCGTGCGGTCGCCATGGATACTAGTGCAGCGGAATCCCCCATGGTACAGGAAGTTGTCCAGAGCGTCAGCACCACGCTTGGTCTCCACAAAGATGAGTGTCAAAGCATCCTCCCCAGTCACACTCAGGAGGTCCAGCAGGCAGGAGCGCTTGTCCTGCTCCTCCACCCACATGATCTTCTGCGTAATGTTCTCACTGGTGGACCCCACACGGCCCACAGCCAGGAAGATGTAGTCGTGAAGGAAGTCTCGAGCCAACATCTGCAGCAGGTACAATAGAAACACATGGCTGCAGCCTCCCTCAAGTGACAGTCACATGACATCACATGACATCAAAGTGAGTGCAATGGATCCCTCTTGCAGTGTTTACAAGTTGCCCCTAGCAACCCACTCCAGCCCCACCCCCACCTGAATCTCCTTAGGGAAGGTGGCAGAGAACATGAGTGTCTGCCGTTCGCCCACACGAGGCATGGTGTCCTGCTCAACAATGCGACGGATCTGAGGCTCAAATCCCATATCCAACATTCGGTCAGCTTCATCCAGCACCAGAAACCTGGGGGAGGAGGGGAGGGAGGGAAGGGGAGGGGAGTGGAGGAGGGAGGGGGAGGGGGTGGATACATTTTAGACCCACCCACAAGAGTAAACCCCTACTTGATGAAATCTAGCCCCACCCACAAGAGTGATCCCCCTACCTGATGAAGTCCAGTCCCACCCTCCCCCTCTCCATCATGTCCACCAGCCTCCCGGGGGTGGCCACCAGCAGGTGGCAGCCGTACTCCAGGTCTCTCATCTGAGCCCCGGTGTCCGCCCCTCCGTACACCACACAAGGACGCACATGAGAACGGTAGGAGAACTTCCTGGCCTCGTCATAGATCTGAGAAGCCAGCTCACGTGTTGGGGCTAGTACCAGGGTCACTGGGAACTGCTTGTGGCGATACTGCAGCTGGGGCTAGAGGAAGGGGAGGGGAGGGGAAGGGAGGGGAGGGGAGGGGAGGGGAGGGGAGAAGGGAAGGGAGGGGAGGGGAGGGGAGGGGAAGGGAGGGGAAGGGAGGGGAGGGGAGGAGGAAGGGTGAGGTGTGTGTTGTGTTCCCTTAGCTCTGGTCGGCACATTAATATGGTGTGTGGTGAGGTGGGAGTGCCCTCAGAAACAGCCTCTACATTGTCAGCACACCACACCGGAGTGCAGTCATCAGGTGGTCATACAAGATACTCTTCCCAGGGCACACCTACCCCATCACCCCCACCCCTCACCCCACCCCCACCCTCATCCCCCACCCCTCACCCCACCCCCACCCCACCCCCACCCCACCCCCACCCCCCACCCTACCTCTTACCCCCACCCCTCACTCTCCCAATCCAACTAACTGGCACATCCGGGGGTCCAGTCTGGAACATGTTGCTGAGGATTGGCAGTAGGAAGGCTGCCGTTTTGCCAGAGCCAGTCTGTGCACACGCCATGAGATCCCTCTTGTTGAGGATGATGGGGATGGAGTACTTCTGGACTGGAGTGGGGCGCTCGTAGCTGGAGAGCTGGAATGGGAATGGGAAAAGGACTAAAGATTGAGAGTGGGGACAGGGTACAAGTAATGGGATTGGGAGCTGGAAGGAGAGTGGAAAAGGTCACGACCTGTTGCTACCTACTGACCGCAATGTTGTTCCTGATCACGGATCCAAACTCCACATCGGTGAACTGTAGGAGAGGTGAGACCATGTGAGCTTGCTACAACTTCACTATGTGACAAACGGTAAGCTTGCCTGCTCAATAGGTTTGGGCACATCAGAGCCAGAGGGCTCCACCGGGATGTCCTCGTACTTGTCAAAGTTGATGCCTGTGTTGGGGCCACTAAAGAGCTCCCTGGGAGAAAGGGGAGGGGAAGGTGGAGGGAGGAGATGGAGGGGGAGGAGAACGGGAAAGAGAAGGCACTTTGTCACTCACTTCTCCAGCCTCTCATTCCTTGGCAGCAATGTGGTCCAGTCCACAGAACGAGGCTGCCTTGCTTCACCATCCTCCCTTCTTTCTCCTCCTCCTCCCCCGCCCCATCGAGAGTAGCCTCCTCGCTTGCCATAGCCTTCACTGTAGCTGCGCTCATACGCTACGTCGCGTCCCCAGCCTCCTCCATCGCGAGGGCCATCTCGGTCACGCCCCCACCAGCTGCCGTAGTCCTGACTACGCCTCCCTCCATAGCCACCAGACCTGTCTCTCTGGTCTACAGCAACACGCGTGTACACGGGACACAACATTCACTGCTACAGTGACACCAACCAGTACTTTGTCATCTCTCTCCAACCGAGGACTCACCATGTGACCGCCATTGGCTGTAGCCCTTGCCGCCATCTTGATGCCCAAAGTTGTCTTTCCTCTGATAATCGCTAGACTTCCTCCTTAGGGGAGGTGGGACGTAAGCTGCAAGACAACAGCAAGGGAAGAGGGGGGAGGAGGGGGGAAGGAGGAGGAGGGAGGAGGGGGAGGAGGGGGGGTTAGATAGCCAAGCCACCAAAAGATGTACTAGTAAACGCACACATTTGCTGATAGAAACTCCAGACCATCTCCAGCTAACAATCCCAGCTAACCTAACACTTGGCAGACTGTGGGCAATGTGACATGTAACCACAACCGCACTGCAGTTCGGTGTAGCTCATGAGACCAGGGGTAGGGCCCGGGAGGTGGGTAGCACAGCATGGACTAAGCATAGCAGTAACCCCCTCTCCCCCCCCCCCCCCCCCCCACACACACAGCAGCAGCAGATCCCTATTAAACTCACCACCGCTTGAGTCGCCTCTGCGGTCCCTTGGACCACCAGTGGAGTTCAAGTCTAGATCAGCCAACTGAGGGACAGGAGGGAAACGCACAGAGCAATAAACACCCTGTCACACAAATTGCTGCCTGGGCTCGGCACCTGTGAGCGAACCTGCTGGTCTAGACTCTGTTCTCCATGTTTGGGGAAATCTCTACTCATAACTCAGTACGAAAACACACTTTAAGTAATTCTCCTTCGTCACGGTATTTCTGGTTTAGATACACGTGGAATATGAGATTGCAGGGATTTCCTCTTCTTATATGAGAGGGCGTAACATTGATCGCGCGCTTTTTAATTTCGCTCCCGGCGCTTGTTTGCGGCGTCTAGCGAAAGGCACACTGTGCGTACATGTACACCTATCTACGTATCTAGGCTGCTGGTTGTTTTCGAATTAAATTCAAAGCGGCTCGCGTCCAATGTAGCTACACTTAGGGTCAAGTGGTATATAGTCCAATATAGGAGATTGTACAAGATAGAAATGGTTCACAAAACACACAACAGCAAATGCAATTGAATCATGCAGCCTAGGGTTGAATGTACATGAGAAAAGCATGTCCGCCAGGTTGGTGGGAAGAGTCACTAGGATGAGGTGGTTCTCCGGGCATCTGCACGGACGTCTTCCAGTGGAGCAATGGTGGCCACTTTACAAAACACACTGAGGGAGGAAGGGGCAGGCAGGTAAACACACAAGACACTGATGGGGGCAGCCAGGTCAACACAGAGTCACATTAGAGCAGTGCTGGAGACACTGATGCGTGGATTGGCTTACACATGGGAGTACTTTGTCCTGACTGTGGAGTGGGAGTCCCACGGCTCTTTGAGCATTGCATTCAGCGACTCTGCCAATGGTAGCAAGTCTTCAACATTACATCCAGTGTAGTGCTGCAGGGTGGCAGTCTGCGGAGGGGAGGGGGGGGGGGGGGCATGTGTTTGAGTTAGTCTCATGTGACTACATTCCAGTGAAGTCCAGACCACCTTCCAATGGCACTACTTGCTGTGCTGCCACCTTGTCACTCACCCAGCCCCCCAAGTTCTTCATCCGCAATGCGAGGTACATGGCAGCTGCCGCCAACAGAGATGCCTTGACTGAGACAAACTTGTACACTTGGAGACTGGACTCACAAATGAAGCGAGCGAGAGTGAGCGTGTCAAAGGTGGCATTGGCCGCCTGAGGGACGATGGGGGTTGAGTGAACACACGCACATCACTCAATCATCCATGTTGTGTGCGTACCTTTGCATATCTCCTTAGGAACTGGTAGGCGACAGGGATGTTGATGTCATAATTGAGGGTGGCCAGGAGGTCGGCCTCCATGTCCCGCACCTCCTGAGATGTGTACGCATCGTCACAGAGGTAGACAAAGTCGTCAACAAGTGGAGGACTCAACTCCTGCGCAGGGCCGGGCGGTGACATCATGTGATGCCATATGCAAACACACCTACCTAACTGCACACACCCCAAACTAAGTCCTCCCCCCTCCCCCACACACCCCAAACTAAGTCCTCCCCCCTCCCCCACACACCCCAAACTAAGTCCTCCCCCCCTCCCCCACACACCTCAAACTAAGTCCTCCCCCCTCCCCCACACACCTCAAACTAAGTCCTCCCCCCCTCCCCCACACACCCCAAACTAAGCCCTCCCCCTCCCCCACACACCCCAAACTAAGTCCTCCCCCTCCCCCACACACCTCAAACTAAGTCCTTCCCCCCTCCCCCACACACCTCAAACTTTGAGGACAGGAGCATGGCAGCAGCTCCAACCAGCTGCAGGTACTCTCTCCTCACAGCCTTCCGGGCAAGATAATGGTCGGCCAGTTTGACTGTGAGGTAGAGGGTCTCATGGTACAGCTCAAAGTTCTCCTGCAGCTCCACCAGCCAGTCCACCAGGATGGTCCGCATCATAGGAGTGATGAACTTCTGATGAGCAAGGATGTCACTGTCCAACTTAAAGTGATCCTGCACAGAGAACAGACAGCGCTTGGCATCCAGGCAATTTACAAAGTTCCATTTCCAGTTCAGTTTCACAGTCCCAAACTAAATTCAGTCTGTGGTTCCACTCCCAGTTCCTCCTCACCTCTCTCCGCTTCATGTACTGGCAGATGTCTTCAGCATACACTGCCGGGTACAAGTGGTTGCCCCTTTCTGGAGCATCAATGTCCACCCACTTCTGCACTGCCTCCTCCTCCTCCGGGACCGCCACCAGGGGGAGACTGGAGTCGTGGATGCGGGTTGCCTGTAGGCTCTCTTGAAGTGGGGTGATGCCCTCAGACACAGGGGGCCTGCACACAACACAACACAACAGGTCCACACACAGTCCACCACTACACAACACCATACAGACAAATGAAACCATTCCCACAGTCAACACATCTCATGTGAGCAATGTGGTGGGGGGGGGGGGGGGGGGGGCAAGCACATGCTGCGCTGCTTAGTTAAACCCGAGGCTACTGGTTTTACATTTCACCTTTTGCCACTAAAAGCACCAGTCACTGCCTGCCATCACTAAGTCCATGGCACTACAGCACACTGACACATGGTAAAGAGCTCAGCACCTGGTACACTGTTAGTCACTGTAACTTCCGTGATGAAGCTAGTGCCAAATGACCCATATGCTCAAATAGTGCTTCATCTGTACACTGACCCCTAGCAGCTTGTCGAGTGGTGTCACCTCGCCAGCTGCTGCTGAAGGTCGCACACAACACACACCACACCCTCTCACTAAATACACAAACACCTCATGGGGCGACGAGTCCAACAGCTGTGCTCACCCCAACCCTCACCTCAGCCGGGACTCAGCCTTCTCTCCACTCATTGACCGTGTCACAGGCCTGTGCCCCGCCCTTGTGTGGCTGGACTCTGCCATCTCCGCCCCACTGCTGGAGGGATCACTGCTGTTGGCCCCATCTCTCTCCTTCCTTGGCCCAGGACAGGGCTGGGACTTCTCCAACAACACACCCTCCTGAGATCTCTGCAGGAGAAGGATGGTGGGTCACACTTCTAGCAGGGACATCTAGGGAGTCGCTCGACTCGTGGTGCACTCACGTCTTTCTTCTTGGCATCCTCCCTCACTGCTACGACAGATGGCTCCCTGTTGGTGAGGTCGCCAAGAGCACTGCGCTTGGCTTTGGGCGCGCCTTTAGGAGGACTGGGACACACGTACCGCTTCTGGCCCACCACCGAACCCTGCAAGCCAGACAGTGGGGGAGGGAAAGGGCGATGGGTGCGCACGGACTGCAACACGCCGTTCGCGACAAGTGGTCGCTTGAAACCCTTTCACCACTCACTTTGGCTTGTCTCCTGCCATCCAAAACTGTCGAACTAGAACTTCTCGTCACACGACCCATTGTACGGTAGAGAGATCGCTGGCAGTGTGCTAGGCAATCGAGTTGAGCAGAATCACGGAAGCAATCAAGCCTACAGCTAAAAGGAATCGCGAGGTTCGGTATATATATTGAGAGGACTGACATTCAAAGTAATGGCAGCACATGCACTAATCAGACCACCAGAGCGATCACATTAACATTAGCTCACCGAGAATCAAAGCTCTTTCAAGATCGGAGCGGATCAGAGCTCCCTCTAAAGAGTTTACACGACTTGAATAATGGCGCTCGAATATTCGAATCTCATTGGCCAATCAGCTAACATTCGAACGTGCGCGTCACGCGCTGGACAACTGTGACGCAATACTTGTATGTAAACAGCAACAGCAGCGTTACAAAACAACAATATACAGGGCACGTGTGGGTTCAATATAATAAGAATGGGGTACTCAAAAATACATACGGGCTATTATAGTAAACTTAAAATAGTATAAATCTGGGGGCATTTCAGTCAGAAAGACGAGGGCAAGTTATATTACTTCTGAGTCAAACAGATCAAAAATAAACTAGTCACTGTATAGTGTAGCTCCTACACTACAGAGAGTGAGTTTGGTGTCCAAGCTAGCTTGGTGCTGCGATTGGCTGGAGGTAGCCAGCCGGGACCCAGCCCTCCACAAGCTGCTCATCATAGTCCGATGCCCTCACCCACCACCAGCCGTACTGGTTGATGCCCACCACCTCCACTTGCTGCCCCTCCACCAGACCAATGTCATTCTCAGCTGAGCCTGGACGGTAGTCACTGATGGCCACGTAGTCCTTGACAGCTCCAGGTGCCTGAGTGGGGTCATCAGACAGAAGAGCTCTGTTACCACCACCCAGCCACCCTGCACCCAGCCACCCCGCACCCGGCCACCCTGCACACACACCCTCCACACAGCCACCCCGCACACAGCCACCCCGCACACAGCCACCCTGCACACAGCCACCCCGCACCCGGCCACCCCGCACACAGCCACCCCGCACACAGCCACCCTGCACACAGCCACCCCGCACCCGGCCACCCCGCACACAGCCACCCCGCACACAGCCACCCCGCACCCAGCCACCCCGCACCCAGCCACCCCGCACACAGCCACCCTGCACACAGCCACCCTACACATAACCACACCACTGCTCACCAGTGTCTCGTACATGGTGTCCTCCACACTAGCAATTTCCTCATCTGTGTCAAAGCTACCCGCGCTCTCACTCCTTGTCATCTGATGCAACACACATTGGGAGCATGACACACACACACACACACACACACACACACACACACACACACACACACACCACTCACAGGACTATCCCTCGCAACTACTTCCTGGTTCACTCCAGATGAAGACGGCGGAACCCCATTGCCGTTGAACTTTGGAATGGAAGGTGGAGAGCGCTTCTTCTTCTTACGAATACTTGCTCTGAACTTTCCACTGAATAACAATATGGGAATAGTGAGAGCATGCGGCTTTGTAGTAAACAGCATTTATACACAGGCATGTATTGGTTAGTACTGTAGCTATGCCCTGTAATAACAGTGCTCACTCGATCTTCTCAATGGAGAGTCCTGAGTGGGAATCCCCCGCTGGCTGCAGTACCTCTGGAGTGCTCAGGGAGGCAAGGTCTGGGTATATGTACAGGGGGAGGGGGAGGGGGAGGGGGGAGGGGGAGGGGGAGGGAAGGGGGAGGGGGAGGGGAAGGGAAGGAGGAAAGGGGGAGGGGGAGGGGGAGGGGGAGGGGGAGGGGGAGGGGGAGGGGGAGGGGGAGGGGGAGGGGAAGGGAAGGAGGAAAGGGGGAGGGGAGAGGGAGGGTAAGGGAAGGAGGAAAGGGGGAGGGGGAGGTGGTGAAACAACATGCACCGCTATGATACACACAACACAGCCACCCAGACACATTCACACAGGTCTCACTCACTCTTTGCCTGCGACAGCTGCTCATGCAGTAAGCGACTGACTTCACCCGTCCATGTAGTCTTGATTTCCTGCGACGATGCCTACACAGGAGTGGGCCATGTTGTCCATTACCACATGATGCATGACATCACACATGTAAAGTGTGCAACACACAACACTAACACACATGTACACTAAGGGTGACATCATCAAAATGGCTACCTTGTGCAAAGGCAAAATTTTCCTCACTCAGAAATTGCATTGATAGGCACAAATGAGAAGGAAATAGTAACAGAGGAACACTACATAAGTGATAACTTACTCACATTATCTCACTGCCAAAGAAAACTATCAACATTAACAAAATTAATAGCATATTCCAAAATAGAAAATTTTGAAAGCTTTAGGAAGCTTCACAAAGTAGAAGAGCTTCATTACCAACCCATAGTGCTCTGCCAAGCCCCACCCACAATGTCCCATCAAGCCCCGCCCACAATGCCCCTCCCCTCACCACTAGTTTGAACGACTTGTGTTGGCTGTGCAGTGTCAGATGGAACTCCATTGGCTGTCCATCCACTGTGTCACGGAGACCCAGGTCAGCCATCTAGTGCACACAACACATGTAAAAACACACAAAACACAGGTAGAGGTGAAGATATTAACACACGCACACACACACATCCCAAGCCACGCCCCCGCCACTCCCACTCGCACCGGGATATGCGCCTTGTACACGTAGGCCTCCTTCTGTGCCCTCCTCCCCTCCTGGCTGTTCCGCCGGCTATCCTGCTGGCTCCCACTGCCTTCCTGCAGCTTGCTGAAGACAACCACCTTCTCAAAGAGGAACACATGACGCCGTGACATCCGGGGGAAGATCCGTCCCTGCCTGGAGACCTCACCCACCTGGAACACATCCTGCCAGAGAAGAAGGGACACGTTAGCAGCGAGGGTCATCCCCAGCACACCCCGTCTAAGATCAGGATTTTAAATCATTGCATAACGACACTATTCCACAGTTTCCCTTAGTGGGATAGGAGTTTAGCAGTAGTGTTGACAAGTGACAGTGCATCACTGTCCACCCTGTGTGCTGACAAGTGACCATCTGTCACTGTCCACCCTGTGTCCTGACAAGTGACAGTCTGTCACTGTCCACCCTGTGTGCTGACAAGTGACAGTCTGTCACTGTCCACCCTGTGTGCTGACAAGTGACAGTTCATCACTGTCCACCCTGTGTGCTGACAAGTGACAGTCTGTCACTGTCCACCCTGTGTGCTGACAAGTGACAGTTCGTCACTGTCCACCCGGTGTGCTGACAAGTGACAGTCTGTCACTGTCCACCCTGTGTGCTGACAAGTGACAGTCTGTCACTGTCCACCCTGTGTGCTGACAAGTGACAGTCTGTCACTGTCCACCCTGTGTGCTGACAAGTGACAGTCTGTCACTGTCCACCCTGTGTGCTGACAAGTGACAGTCTGTCACTGTCCACCCTGTGTGCTGACAAGTGACACAGAGGTGCTTACCTGAATGAGTAGCCTGCCTTGGTCCATCAAGCTGCCGGGGAATCCCCTCAACCCAATCACTTTCATGGAGTTGTTGAGGTAGCGAAGGATGTTGAGCATGCTGTCCAGGGCAAGCTGGAGGGGGAGTAGGTTACCATGGCAACAGCGCCTACTTCCAACACTTGCCATGTACACAGACACGTACCATCAATCCGTCCCTGGCAGCATCCAGCCCTCCCCCAGAGGTGTGTTTGATGAGGTCCTTGAGGAGAAGCTGGTATTTAGTGATGCGCTGCACAGGCTTCAGCAGGTAAGCCGCCAGTGGCAACTGGTGGCCCAGCGATGTCTGGACCTCCTGGGGGGAAAGGGGGCGTGTCACTCCTTCCTCTGTTTCACACCCCCATCCCCACCCACATACCTGGAAGAACACCTGCTCCACCTCACGCACTTCTTGCAGCAGCTCTTCAGAGTTGGGGCGGTTCTTGCAGTATTCCTCATACAGCTCAAACCCTTCACCCTGCAAGCAAAGTGAACAGGGACATATACAACCACCACACTTGCACTAACCCACTATCTGTCCCCTTCCCTCCCCCCACTCTCTGTCCCCCTCCCTCCCCCCACTCCCTGTCCCCTCTCCCTCCCCCCACTCGCTGTCCCCCCCCTCCCTCCACTGCCTGCCCCCCTCTGTTCCCCACTCCCTGTCCCCCTCCCTCCCCCCCACTCCCTGTTCCGTCTCCCTCCCTCCACTCCCTGTTCCCTCTCCCTCCCTCCACTCCCTGTCCCCCCTCCCTCCCCCACCCATCCCCTCCCCCCACTGCCTGTCTCCTCTCCTTCCCACCAATCCCTGTCCCCTCTTCCTCCCCCCACTGCCTGTCTCCTCTCCTTCCCACCAATCCCTGTCCCCTCTCCCTCCCCCCACTGCCTGTCCCCCTCCCTGTCCCTCTCCCTCTCCCTCTCCCACTCACATGCTCCAAGAAGGCCTGTCCAACCTGCGACGGGTCCCCAGCATGTCTCTTCAGCTCCATAATGAAGGTCCTACATACACACAAACACAGAGACAATGTGAGGAGCCACTCCACCAGTGGAGGAGGGACAGCTGGTCCATCAGGCCTTACTGGTCATGGAACTTGTAGATCTTGTGAAGGTTGCCAAAGATGATGGCACGCTTCCCGCGTAACCTGACAGGGACACGATTGTTCTCAGGAGCCATCTCATCATAGTAACCCTGCAGGGAGAAGTGATGGTCATGTGACTGTCATGTGATGGTCATGTGACTGTCATGTGTTGGTCATGTGACTGTGTTACACTTTACCAGGATGACAGCCTTGAGGTCACGAAGGTAGTCTGTTTCCGTGGCAACCAGTTCATCATAAATGAACTGCCTAGATCGTGCGGCCTGGTCCATCATCACACTGGAGCACAGTCCATCCTGGTGGTCATCACTGCGAATACTGGAGGAGTCCTGCATGGGGAAGAGAGAGGCAGCCATTTAGAGGCTCTTCAACAAGGAAATGTGACATAGATAGAATGACAGAGTCAATCCAACAGTGGTGTGTGTGTGTACAGTGTGTGTGTGTGTACAGTGGTCTGTGGGTATCGTGTTACCTCACTACACAAGAGGAGTGCTCCTGTGAATACAAAGGCAACTCAATAGGGTTGAAGGTGACATTAGCTCATGTTACAAGTAATTGAGAGGCCATGCAACAACACATGCTGTCCTCCTAGGGCAGCTAGACCCTCCCCTCCCCTCAGCACTGCCACTCACCAAACTATCAGGACTGGAGACAATAGGATGGGCACTGGTTTCCGTGGGAGACATCGGAGGTGGGGGTGGGGTGGGAGGGGGAGGGGGAGCCTGAAATGACAACGCCAGCAACTTCAGCAACTCCGCCCTCTTGGCCTCCAGCTTCTCCTTAAACTATTGGGGGAGGGGGAGGGGGAGGGGCAGTGATGAGTCATATACACAGAGGAGGCAACCTGCCAGTGTGAATAGCAGATCAGTGAGTGGGGGACAGGATAGTTCTAAAGCATGCTGTCTCCCGGGGGGGGGGGGGGGGGGGGGGGGGGGGCAGGTGAATGGGGCAGTGCCATGCAGCAGTCCCCACCCACCCGACACACACTCACCTTGTGACACTTGCTGACGTGTCTGCTGGCTTCCTTCTTGAAGGCCTTGTCAGGAATGCACTTGGCAATCTTCTTGAGTGAGTTCACGTTGGCTTCAGGAAACTTGTCAAAGTGCTGGTCCACCTTCCCAATGGCAGCAGAGACTGCCTCCGTGGAGTTGTCTGGCAGAAGGTCTTCTGAGAACAAGTCAGACACTGTGGTCCACCACTTCTCACACTGTGGGGCGGGGGAGGGGGAGGGGAGGGGAGGGGTGGATCAAATATACAAAAATCTTTGTATGTGTCAACTAAAGCATTGGCTACACCAAACCACACCCCCTCCTCAGACACACCCCCAGACACACCTCCTGTGCCCCGATGTGGTAGTTGACACACACAATACAGAGGTCCCTCTTCTGCCGACACTTCTTCATCACCACCTCATACTGCTGGGCGAGCCCTCTAAGCTCCACCTCCACCATCTCAGACGACTCCTACATAGACAACCAGCAGCTACTGTCAAGGTGGGATTCAATGCAGAATGGAAATGGATCAACACGGAAATGGGAATGGATCAATGTGCGAATGGAAACGTGGTTGGCATGGAAACATGTCTTGCCTGTTGGTAGGGGTTGTCCACCAATTCAGAGGAGCCTGGAATGGTGAGGGGTTCACACAACTGTCTGCCTTCTTCTTGGAGCTTACGGAGGTTGTCGTCATTGGTCTGGTAGGGGCAGGGGGGGAGGAGTGCAGTGGGGAGGGGGGAGGGGAGGGATGCAGTGGGGTGCAGTGGGGAGGGGAGGGGAGGAGAGGGGAGGGGAGGGGAGGGGAGGAGAGGGGAGGGGAGGGGGGGCAGTGGGGAGGGGAGGGGAGGGGAGGGGAGGAGAGGGGAGGGGAGGGGAGGAGTGCAGTGGGGAGGGGAGGAGAGGGGAGGGGAGGGGAGTAGGATGGAGCAGTCAGCTACGTAGATTCATGAGAGCAGTGGGTGTGTCTACCCGAGCCACTGCCCACTCAACAGTCAAGTGTCCTCTCCCCTCCTCCCTCACACGCCCACCTGCTTCAGTTTGGTGACAAAGGCCTCGTGTCGCTGCCCTCGTTCCAGGGCACTCTCCAAGTCTTCAGCAAGCTCAATGTCTGGAGAGGTCAGATCAGACAAGTGGCCCTCCAGCAGGGACTTGGTCTGCAGTAGATAGGAGGAGGAGGGGGAGGTGAGGAGAGGGGGAGGGGAAACATTCTGAACAAATTAATACCTTCTGCATAACATACCCTGTAGCGTGCACACACACACACACACACACACACACACACACACACACACACACACACACAGCATGTTCTTCAGGAACGCTTCTAGCCCCACCTTTTCCACTGATCGCAGGAAATACCCCAGATACATCTTGTGGTCCAGGATAGCCTTGTGGTGGACCCAAAAGGCATTGAACTTGCCCTCCTCCTCATCTAGACTGGCCACAAAGGTTTTCAAATGTGTTACCATGGCAACATGCTGCTGTGTCATTGCCATAGTAACAGAAACGGCATCTTCCCTCTCCAAGTAACTGCAAATAGAGGGAAAGTGGGCAGAGATGTGGGGGTGGGGCAGGCAGTGAGGGCGGGGCAGGCAGTGGGGGCAGGGCAGGCAGTGGGGGCAGGGCAGGCAGTGGGGGTGGGTACCAACTCACACCAAGGGTGCTACCTCCCGTGGAGGACCATGCACCCGTGGAATGAAGAGTGACTGTTAACACAAAGTGAGCTAGTAAATAGCTAATGTCCCTTGTATTGTGTATTGAGAGGGAAGAGGACACAGTGAATACAAGCAACCTTTAGTCTATACAACTGGACTGAATGAAGGAAATGAAGTGGGGCTAACCACACAACATACACAGTGACACACACACACACATGTGCACGCACACACAGACACACACACGTGCACGCACACACACGTGCACACACACACACACACATATGTGCACGCACACACACACACACACACACACACACACACACACACACACACACACACACACACACACACACACACCACACACACACCACGTTCTTACCTGACAAACTTCTTCACAATGTCTCTGGTCTCATTTATCTCGTTGATGATGGCCTCCTTCTGGTCAAGGTGTTTGACTAGGAGCTGCTCTACATCGTCATAGCAACGCACCACCAGTCTCTCCTTCAGTGGAGATATGGACCTCTTGACCTGCTCCATGGTTTGGGTGTGGTAGAAGAGCATGCGCTCCTCGGCCTACCGGGGGGGGAGGGGAGGGGGAGGGGGAGGGAGGGGAGGGGAGGGGAGGGGGAAGGGAGAGGGGGAGGGGAGAGAGAGGGGAGGGAGGGAGGGGAGGGGAGGGGAGGGGAGGGGAGGGGGAAGGGAGAGGGGGAGGGGAGAGAGAGGGGAGGGGAGGGAGGGGAGGGGAGGGGAGGGGAGGGGGAAGGGAGAGGAGGGGAGGGGGAGGGAGGGGGAGGAGAGGGGAGGGGAGGGGGAGGGGCAGGGAGGGGAGGGGGAAGGGAGAGGGGGAGGGGAGAGAGAGGGGAGGGGAGGGAGGGGAGGGGAGGGGAGGGGAGGGGAAAGGGAGAGGAGGGGAGGGGGAGGGAGGGGGAGGAGAGGGGAGGGGAGGGGGAGGGGCAGGGAGTAAGAGTGGATAGACGTGTTCAATGGAAGTTGAGTGTATGCTGGTGCCCCGCCCCCTACCCCGCCCACTGGAGGCCTGTCCATACAACCGTGTGTGCCCTCACCAATTTATGCAGGAGCCACTGTCCGTGGTCATAGTCCAACTCCCCCCCGCACTCCATGGGGAGGTCAGTGGCTCTGACGTGTTTGGTGACACCTACCAAGTCATACGAGTACACCAGCTGGGAGGGGAGGGGAGGGGAAGAGAGTGGGAGGGGAGGGGAGGGGAAGAGTGGGAGGGGAGGGGAGGGAGGGCAGGGAGGGGAGGGAAGGGGAAGAGAGTGGGAGGGGAGGGGAGGGGAGGGGAAGAGAGTGGGAGGGGAGGGGAGGGGAAGAGAGTGGGAGGGGAGGGGAGAGAGGGCAGGGAGGGCAGGGAGGGGAGGGGAAGAGAGTGGGAGGGGAGGGGAGAGCAGGGAGGGGAGAGCAGGGAGGGGAGAGCAGGGAGGGGAGGGGAGAGCAGGGAGGGGAGGGGAGAGCAGGGAGGGGAGAGCAGGGAGGGGAGAGCAGGGAGAGGAGGGGGAGGGGAGGGAGGGCAGGGAGGGATAGAACTAAAGATGAGTATATGTCAAAACACACACACACACACACACACACACACACAGACAAGGAGAGAGGACCACGGCGGTACCACTTCACTCACATGTATCTTGGCTGCGACTGACTCTGGTACAATAGCCTTCTTGAATCCAAAGAAATTAGTCGTTGCCATGAGGTGGACCTCACGGACAGTAGTGGGAAAGGAGGACTGGGGGCAGGGCAGGGGTGGGGCAGGGGAAGGGGCAGGAAGAGGTGAGCTAGAGGGGACACCACTCCACACAGAGCGATGCCAACCGATGTGCACTTACTGCGATGCGCTCCAGGAGCTGTCGGGAGACATTTGTCTGGACATTCCGTCCATTGATCACTATGGTAATGCCACTTTGTACAACTTCAACCCTGCACATGGGACAAACCACATCAAAGAGGACAAGTCAATACACACCTTACCGCATGTGTGCATACACACACACACACACACACACACGCACACACACGCACACACACACACACACACGCAACACACACACATGCACACACACACACACACACACACACACACACACACACACACACACACACACACACACACACACACACACACACACACACACACACACACACACACAGTGTACCCACTCACGGGAGCTGGCTGAGCAGGTAGTCTATGGTTGGCTGGTAGTTGTCAAAACCTCCCTTCATTTCGAGCCATTTCATTCCAATACTTGGAAAGTAGAGCAAGTGTTGGTCAGTGTCGTAGCTCGCTGTAGGGGGAGGGGGGAGGGGGGGGGAGGGGAGGGGAGGGGAGGGAGTGGAGGGGGAGAGGGGGAGGGAGTGGAGGGGAAAGGAGGGGAGGGGAGGGGAGGGGAGGGGAGGGGAGGGAAGGGGAGGGAATGGAGGGGAGGGGAGGGAGTGGAGGGGAGGGAAGGGGAGGGAGTGGAGGGGAGGGGAGGGAGGGGAGGGAAGGGGAGGGAGTGGAGGGGAGGGGAGGGAGTGGAGGGAAGGGGAGGGAGTGGAGGGGAGGGGAGGGGAGGGGAGGGAATGTGGCAAACCGGCCTTATATTCACCAAAGAATGTAGGATGAAAGGATCAACAGACAATGTATGTTGCAATTGGTGAGGTGACTCAGCCAGGTCCACTCTTCTAGTGCTAAGTGTTCTTAGCTACCAAACAGGGCACCACACCTCAGATCACGTGGCACAGTTGTCCTTAGGCAAATTGAGGGCAAGCACAATGCTTGGCTGGTTATGATAGCCAAGGGGTTGTCAGGACAGAGGGCTACATGAAGGGGATGGAGTCTACCAACACCATCTCGCTACACACACACACACTAACAGTGGGGGTGGACATACAAAAGTGCTGGCTATGATATACCCTGAGGGGACAGGGATCAAAGGTGACACAGGGTTGGCCAAGGCAGCATGGACCTGCCCACAAACACACAACAATCCCCAAGTGAGTGAGGTAAGTGCACTCACTGGTGTGTCTGTATGCCTCACATGGTGGTGGTGGGCTGTGTGCAGTGGTCTCAATGGCTCAGGAAGGAAGTGTTGGGGTAGGGCACATAGCATTGCCTACCCATAGCACTGCACACAGACACCACACAGAGAGACAACACACACACACACACACACACACACACACACACACACACACACACAGCACACACACACACACACACACACACACACACACACACACACACACACACACAGCCACCTCAGAAGGAAGCTCCTGCTGCACACACACCCACTACATGTCCAGAGGAACTACCCAGGCAGCCCAGGACATGGCCTGACCAGATGATTAGGTCTAGACATTGTTTACAGCTAATAACACAGCGCATCATTTCCTGGACAGTCCATGTGGCCGTCTAGGTGATGTGTTGCATAAAGCCACTTCCTCAGCCACACTGTCCTGTAGAGCTGCCTGCTCACATCCTGTCTGTTGTAGACACACACATTACCTCAGTTAACACAGAGTGTGTACACATCACAACATCAGGGGGAGGCTGCGTGTGATAAGGGATGGACTGGCAACCAGCTGTGTGTGTGTGTGTGTGTGTGTGTGTGTGTGTGTGTGTGTGTGTGTGTGTGTGTGTGTGTGTGTGTGTGTGTGTGTGTGTGTGTGTGTGTGTGTGTGTGTGTGTGTGTGTGTGTGTGTGTGCACAAGTAGACAGCAGCAACTGGAGCTGTCTGAGTTAGTAGTCTCCACCACAGACCAAATACAACTAATTGAGCACTTAGTCACCCGTCACCGCCTCCAACCAACCAATGGGCATACACTGCTGGAGGCTATTACAGGACAACACACTAAACACACAGCCACACACACGTCCACAGCACCGCAAATGAGGCCAGCAGCAGCTCCTACCTACAACAACAGGAGGGGCGCTAGGCACTCCACGCACGCACGCACCAAAGGACTCACCGGGGAGGTAGGCGATCTGCCGCTCCAGGACGTCTTGGATCCGCGCGGCAAACAGCCGATCTGCGTTAGCGGGAGCAAGGAAAGAGATGGAAGGGTGACTGAAGTACTGTAGGAACGATGTTTCCACATCACGGCTGGTACGGGCGGCGGCGGAGGAGGAGGCGGCCATTCCTCCGGCTCGTCTTCTCTAATGACTGCCCGGTGCCACCGCAAGCTTGAAGTCTGCCCGTCTACTACACCGTGCACGCCACTCCCCCAACACCAGCGCACTGTGTGAACTCCGGGGGCCGCTGTACTCTGACTCGGGCGACGACAGAGGTGTGTGCGCGTACGGTACGGGTGTGTATGCAGTGAAGCCGTACGCATGTAGATCAGAGCATCAGCGGAGAAGTTTGCACCCCCGCGCGTGCAAAGCGCCCCCTCCCCTCCTCCCTCCTCTCCTCCCCTCAGGCCAGTACCTCCAAGCTGCTCCATCTCCCCTTCGTCCAAGGGAGGGCTGGCGTTGGGGTCGAAGTCAGCAGACGCGGACGACCACGGCCTCTCCGCCATCTCCACCAGAGCCAGGGTGCGTCCCTGTACCCCGCAATCGGAACTGGTTGGCAAAAGCTACACAAGGGACATCTAGGCCCGTCCACTCTGCGCCGCACGACCACCTGCACTCAAACCCCTGCAGGGGGCACGTTGAAAATGCATGATTATGTTACAAGTGTGCAGAAACTCGCGAGCTGTGTGTCACGTGGTCGCATATTTCATTGCTAAGAAAAATGGCCGAAAAGTTGGAAGTCTTCGTGGTGGAACCGTGTGAAGTGGACTGGTTCGCTTTCTCCCTCTGGCTGGGGGGATGCAGCGAAGAGGAAGCGACCACGAAACGCGCGGAGAGGGAGCCCGAGTCCAGTAAGGATTTTCCCGATTATGACACCCTCCTTCGATCTGAAACCAGGAACTCCTATCGCATGTTCAGAGCCCTGGAGGTGCACCTTCAAAGCCCGCCGTCCCTCTTCGCCCAGGTGAGGGAGAGCTGGAGACAGCTAGCTACTGGCTCCATCTGTTGCTGCTCGCATTTACCGCTGGTGCACGGTGGGTGGATGGGCTTCCCGCAAACTTGCACTAATTAGAGCTGGTGCTGGCATAAGTTTATATCTCATCTTTGCTGCGTGGTACGTGCGTTAGCCATGTGCAGTGCTGCTACGTGCAAGCAACCTCTCTCAAGGAGGCCAGGGTAGTGGAGGGCTAGACCTGTGGGACCCCTTAGTTGCTATAGGTCACACAGAAAGTGTGTTTTATTAATTTATATTAACTTGCATTGTATAAGCAAACGGTGGGTGCATTAACCCAGGGTTACTGTTGCTAGGCTACTTTAACCTGTCATGGTGTGTCTATTAACTATGGTAGTTGGTCCCCTGCAGACGCTGTTCCACCTTCCTGACTCCTCCAAGGAGAGACTGGTGTACTTGTACTACTCTTTTGATGCTCGTGTGGTGAGGGACTTTCTTGGGAAGAAGTTGAGTGCCAAAAACCGGAAGGACCTCGACGACACCAGTGAACAGACTGGGATCACACTGAAGAGCTGCCGTCGTCAGTTTGACAACATAAAGCGTATCCTAAAGGTGGTGGATGACTTGGACGGTAGTTTGGTCGAGAACATTTGTGAACAGTTTCACCTGCCGGAGAGCATGGCCCGACAGTATGCCGCGCTGGTGTTTGTGAGTCACACACGGTTTGACACAATGAAGAGGCGTGCTCAGCAGCTCCCCCTTGAAGACATCCTCTTTTGTGCCATGGAAATGATTGACCACTGGACAGTGGGGGCAGAAGGTGAGTGGTGTGTGGTGTGAGGGATGGGGGAGGGGGGAGGGGAGGAGAGGGGAGGGGGGAGGGGGAAGGGGGAGGGAGAGGGAGGGAGGGGAGAGGGAGGAGGGGAGGGAGGGGGAGGGGAGAGGGAGGAGGGGAGGGAGGGGGAGGGGGAGGGAGGAGGGGAGGAGAGGGGAGAGAGGAATAGGGGAGAGAGGAATAGGGGAGGGAGGAAGGGAGAAGGGGGAGAGAGGGAAGCCATTAAGTGTAGTGTTGAGTGGAGTTAACCATAATTAGTATGGTGTACAGATGGTGACCTTAGTTAGGTGCAACTTTGTGATGTGTGCTAATTGTGGATAATGTTCTCTGCATCAGAGGAGGCCATAGCACTGGTAATGGGAAGGCCTTCCTTGTATGGTGTGGAGCCTATAGTCAATTTGTGCTATAACACATGTGCAGCGTAAGTCATGTGACAGTCACATGCAGTGTAAGCGTGAGTCATGTGACAGTCACATGCAGTGTAAGCGTGAGTCATGTGACAGTCACATGCAGTGTAAGCGTGAGTCATGTGACAGTCACATGCAGTGTAAGCGTGAGTCATGTGACAGTCACATGCAGTGTAAGCGTGAGTCATGTGACAGTCACATGCAGAGTACACCATTGATCTATGGCCCCTCCTCCCTCTCTCCTGTGGGTGTGGCTGCTAGGGTCCCGCACGAGGGCCACTGATGATGACCTTGAGCTGGACAGGGACTTCCTCCAACAGCTACATGATCTTAAGCTCAAGCTCATTGACAAGACGTGGGTGGAGCGCCGGCAGAAGGCAGTTATGAAAGGTCAGCATCAGCTTGGTGTGTTAGCTATGCTCTACTGCAGCCTCCCCTCCTCACTCCTCCCTTCCCCTCCCCCTCCCCACTCCTCCCTTCCCCTCTCCTCCCCTCCCCCTCCCCTCCTTCCTCCCCCTCCCCCTCCCCTCCTTCCTCCTCTCCCTGCCCTCCCCTCCCCCCTCCCACTTCCCTCCTCACTCCCTCCCACTTCCCTCCTCACTCCCTCCCCTCCCCCTCCCCACTCCTCCCCTCCCCTCCCCCTCCCCCTTCCCTCCTTGCAGACCTCAAACGGCGGTTACCCCCTGCCAAGTATCGTGCTGTGGACAGTCACTTTAAGGTGCTGTCTCGTTCCTTTGTGGACCACGGTGCCTCCCTCATTCACAACAAGGACCTGAGGGACTTCTTTGTAGACCTGCTGGAGAACATAGTGGACGTGGTACGGGATGACCTGCTGCTGTCTCGAGATGAGGTAGGCCAAGGAGTGCAGCATCTTGAGTCGCACTGGAGGAGACTTCTTGTAGCTTGTGTTGGGTGGTGTGAGGTAGAGGGGTGAGGTGGGATAGAAGGCTCAAATGGGGATCATTTCTCCAGCTCTGCTCGCCAGTTGAAGGGGCTGCTGAAAATGATGTCTGTCAACAAGTTTCCGTGTTAAGGTTGTGGAGTACTCTTGTTGCCAGTTGGTGGCGTGTGTGTCCTTGTGTTTGCAGCATTGTGTGAATGTAGTGTGCAGTCTGCTCGGCTTGTTCGCGTCCCTCCCCTTCAGGTACAGGTCTTGTTGGACAGTCTAATCAACACTTTCAGTGAAGTGGAAATGGCACACAAGAAGCCAGGCGCCCTGCATCCATGGCAACCAGTGTACATGCGGTACATGGAGGTGTTGAAGAGGTGCATACTACAGATCTACCATGACTGACACACCCACTGACACACCCACCACACCTACAGACACACCCACTGACACACCCACCCACCCACCCCAGTCCCTCCCCGTACTGCACGATACACAGAATTCCTTTCCAACTGCCACTCCGCTCACTAAAGACAAGCTAACATTGAATGGGCTGGCAACAACAGCATTTAATTCCTTATAATATACCTAAAATTAATACATTAGAAAAAAAGAAGTAAAATAATTATATGGGCTACGGAATATAACTCCATTGTATATGTAGTTACCATGGCAACAGGCATAGTGTATATATGCACTGTTTAATGTAGTTATACCACTTGCACTCTAGCTATTGTAGTTGCCATGCCAACACTCCACCGGTCCCTCCATGCACTGAACGTGTCATAGCTCCTTGGATTGTCTGGACTGCTTCTCTGCCGCACTCACTCCCTTCACTTCCTTGCCTCCCTTCACCTGTTCCTTGCCTCTCTTGGGTGGAGTCACGACAGCCTGACAAGGTGACAATCAACCACTTTGACACATGACAGCAATGATGTGTCATGCCACATGTCATCACTTCACACATGGACAGTGACATGTACAGGTCAAGTGGACGGTAGGACAGTCCTGTGGGTACTCACATGGGTGATGTGGGTGACAAGGGTGATGTGGGTGACATGAGTGACAAGAGCGATGTGGGTAACATGAGTGACAGGGGTGACATGAATGACACGGGTGATGCGGGTGACATGAGTGACAAGGATGATGTGGTTGACACCATTGATGTGTTGGAGCAAAAACAAGCACTCACACACAACTTGAGGTTAGAGTCTGCTGTTAGAACAACATCTACTTCTGAAAACACAGTAATCTCCTATTTGGGAAGCAGCACACAGTGAGGGCCCCGTGTATGGGGGTGTTACCAGAACAGAATGGGACTCACCTGCTGAATGTGCTGCCCACCCAGGTCCCACTTTAGCAGGAGGATTTGGCGTTTTCGCTCAATTTGGTGGACAAATGACCTCAGACCACATGTCTTGAGTCTCTAGTGGGAAAATAGCCCAACAATCAAGATATCAGCATACAATTCACTGGACAGGGGACACAGCAGGTCATGTGAGTATCATGTGATGGTCACATGATGGTCACATGATGCAAGGCTCACATCTGTGTGCACCCTCTGGATGGTGCCATAGTGAGCAACCACCACGTCAAAGGACTTGTCCAGGACCTGGATCACCATGCCTCTCTCATGCACCTCACCAAGCACCTAGGGGGAGGGGCAGGTGGTAAGGGGAGGTGGGAGGGGCAGGTGGAAATGGGAGGTGGGTGGAGCAGGTGGGAGGGGCAGGTGGGAAGGGTAAGCTGTGCGATGCTGTGTAAGGATCTACCTGTACGAAGGCTGCAAAGAAGAGCTCTCGGTTGGCAGTCTAGAGGGAAGGCAGATTGAGGAGGATTTGTGTGAGGGGGGGAAAGAACTATTATTGCACATGCACGCAGTTTGGGAGCTTGTCACCTCAGCTTTCTTTGCAGCCATTTTCTTTTTGTTGCAGTGGGTTGCTATGGCGTCAACCTCCTCCATGCTGTACTCACACTTGGGGCCCACCCCTACACAGGGGCAGGTCACATGCAGGTCACATGCAAATCACATGATGGTAACATGATGGTCACA
>OZ025889.1:265000-287500 GCA_964019415.1 Ianthella basta
GTGGTGGAGGGGGTGAAGCACACACAAGAGGGCCGGTGGTGGAGGGGGTGAAGCACACACAGGAGGGCTGGTGGTGGAGGGGATGAAGCACACACAGGAGGGCTGGTGGTGGAGGAGATGAAGCACACACAGGAGGGCTGGTGGTGGAGGAGATGAAGCACACACAGGAGGGCTGGCGGTGGAGGAGATGAAGCACACACAGGAGGGCTGGTGGTGGAGGAGATGAAGCACACACAGGAGGGCTGGCGGTGGAGGAGATGAAGCACACACAGGAGGGCTGGTGGTGGAGGGGATGAAGCACACACAGGAGGGCTGGTGGTGGAGGAGATGAAGCACACACAAGAGGGCCGGTGGTGGAGGGGATGAAGCACACACAGGAGGGCTGGTGGTGGAGGAGATGAAGCACACACAGGAGGGCTGGTGGTGGAGGGGATGAAGCACACACAGGAGGGCTGGTGGTGGAGGGGATGAAGCACACACAGGAGGGCTGGTGGTGGAGGAGATGAAGCACACAGGAGGGCTGGTGGTGGAGGAGATGAAGCACACACAGGAGGGCTGGTGGTGGAGGAGATGAAGCACACAGGAGGGCTGGTGGTGGAGGAGATGAAGCACACACAGGAGGGCTGGTGGTGGAGGGGATGAAGCACACACAGGAGGGCTGGTGGTGGAGGGGATGAAGCACACACAGGAGGGCTGGTGGTGGAGGAGATGAAGCACACACAGGAGGGCTGGTGGTGGAGGAGATGAAGCACACAGGAGGGCTGGTGGTGGAGGAGATGAAGCACACACAGGAGGGCTGGTGGTGGAGGAGATGAAGCACACACAGGAGGGCTGGTGGTGGAGGAGATGAAGCACACACAGGAGGGCTGGTGGTGGAGGAGATGAAGCACACACAAGAGGGCCGGTGGTGGAGGAGATGAAGCACACACAAGAGGGCTGGTGGTGGAGGAGATGAAGCACACACAGGAGGGCTGGTGGTGGAGGAGATGAAGCACACACAGGAGGGCTGGCGGTGGAGGAGATGAAGCACACACAGGAGGGCTGGTGGTGGAGGAGATGAAGCACACACAGGAGGGCTGGTGGTGGAGGAGATGAAGCACACACAGGAGGGCTGGCGGTGGAGGAGATGAAGCACACACAGGAGGGCTGGTGGTGGAGGAGATGAAGCACACAGGAGGGCTGGTGGTGGAGGAGATGAAGCACACACAGGAGGGCTGGTGGTGGAGGGGATGAAGCACACACAGGAGGGCTGGTGGTGGAGGGGATGAGGCACACACAGGAGGGCTGGTGGTGGAGGAGATGAAGCACACACAGGAGGGCTGGTGGTGGAGGAGATGAAGCACACACAGGAGGGCTGGTGGTGGAGGAGATGAAGCACACATAGGAGGGCTGGCGGTGGAGGAGATGAAGCACACACAGGAGGGCTGGTGGTGGAGGGGGTGAAGCACACACAAGAGGGCCGGTGGTGGAGGGGGTGAAGCACACACAGGAGGGCTGGTGGTGGAGGGGATGAAGCACACACAGGAGGGCTGGTGGTGGAGGAGATGAAGCACACACAGGAGGGCTGGCGGTGGAGGAGATGAAGCACACATAGGAGGGCTGGTGGTGGAGGGGATGAAGCACACACAAGAGGGCTGGTGGTGGAGGGGATGAGGCACACACAGAAGGGCTGGTGGTGGAGGAGATGAAGCACACACAGGAGGGCTGGCGGTGGAGGAGATGAAGCACACATAGGAGGGCTGGTGGTGGAGGAGATGAAGCACACACAAGAGGGCCGGTGGTGGAGGGGATGAAGCACACACAGGAGGGCTGGTGGTGGAGGAGATGAAGCACACATAGGAGGGCTGGTGGTGGAGGAGATGAAGCACACACATGAGGGCTGGTGGTGGAGGGGATGAGGCACACACAGAAGGGCTGGTGGTGGAGGAGATGAAGCACACACAGGAGGGCTGGCGGTGGAGGAGATGAAGCACACATAGGAGGGCTGGTGGTGGAGGAGATGAAGCACACACAGGAGGGCTGGTGGTGGAGGAGATGAAGCACACACAGGAGGGCTGGTGGTGGAGGAGATGAAGCACACACAGGAGGGCTGGTGGTGGAGGAGATGAAGCACACACAGGAGGGCTGGCGGTGGAGGAGATGAAGCACACATAGGAGGGCTGGCGGTGGCGGAGATGAAGCACACACAGGAGGGCTGGTGGTGGAGGAGATGAAGCACACACAGGAGGGCTGGTGGTGGAGGAGATGAAGCACACACAGGAGGGCTGGTGGTGGAGGAGATGAAGCACACACAGGAGGGCTGGTGGTGGAGGAGATGAAGCACACACAGGAGGGCTGGTGGTGGAGGAGATGAAGCACACACAGGAGGGCTGGTGGTGGAGGAGATGAAGCACACACAGGAGGGCTGGTGGTGGAGGGGATGAAGCACACACATGAGGGCTGGTGGTGGAGGAGATGAAGCACACACATGAGGGCTGGTGGTGGAGGAGATGAAGCACACACAGGAGGGCTGGTGGTGGAGGAGATGAAGCACACACAGGAGGGCTGGTGGTGGAGGGGATGAAGCACACACATGAGGGCTGGTGGTGGAGGAGATGAAGCACACACAGGAGGGCTGGTGGTGGAGGAGATGAAGCACACACAGGAGGGCTGGTGGTGGAGGAGATGAAGCACACACATGAGGGCTGGTGGTGGAGGAGATGAAGCACACACAGGAGGGCTGGTGGTGGAGGGGATGAAGCACACACATGAGGGCTGGTGGTGGAGGAGATGAAGCACACACATGAGGGCTGGTGGTGGAGGAGATGAAGCACACACAGGAGGGCTGGTGGTGGAGGAGATGAAGCACACACAGGAGGGCTGGTGGTGGAGGAGATGAGCTGTATCCTCTACCGCATGCTGCCCTAGAGGGACCAGATGATAACCTACCAAAGCACCCCTCCCCTCCCCCTATGCTGCCACGCCCCTCCCCTCCCCTCCCCTCCCCCCATGCTGCCACGCCCCTCCCCTCCCCCCACGCTGCCATACCCTTCTTCTCCCCTCCCCTCCCCTCCCCTCCTTTCCCCCATGCTGCCACGCCCCTCCCCTCCCCTCCCCTCCCTTCCTCCATACTGCCATACCCTTCCCCTCCCCTCCCCTCCCCTCCTTCCTCCATGCTGCCATACCCTTCCCCTCCCCTCCCCTCCCTTCCTCCATGCTGCCATACCCTTCCCCTCCCTCCCCTTCCCTCCCCTCCCTCCATGCTGCCACGCCCCTCCCCTCCCTCCCTTCCCCTCCCCTCCCCTCCCCTCCCCTCCCCTCCCCTCCCCCATGCTGCCACACCCCTCCCCTTACTTGTGGCTGTCCTTTCTCTCGTACACTCCTGTCCCATTGGGCAGTCCTGTAGCCAGGTCCATTGTGAAGTATAGCTTGGGCTGTGGGCAATGTCATGTGATGTCATGTGAGGTCATGTGAGGTCATGTGAACACTGACCCCACCCACTCAGTCACCTGTTCTAGTCGCAGTGATCCTGTCTCGAACCTCTGTTGCCTCAGACACACGGCAATCTGCAGAAAGGAACCAGTCCTCAAACGTACTGGACCATTCCTCACTGGACCACTCCTCAAACGTACTGGACCATTCCTCACTGGACCACTCCTCAAACGTACTGGACCATTCCTCACTGGACCACTCCTCCCACTAGACCACTCCTCCCACTGGACCACTCCTCCCACTGGACCACTCCTCCCACTGGACCACTCCTCCCACTGGACTACTCCTACCACTGAACCACTCCTCCCACTGGACCACTCCTCCCACTGGACCACTCCTTTCACTGGACCACTCCTCAAACTTACTGGACCACTCCTCCCACTGGACCACTCCTCCCACTGGACCACTCCTCCCACTGGACCACTCCTCACAGTTGACCACTCCTCCCACTGGACCACTCCTACCACTGGACCACTCCTCACAGTTGACCACTCCTCCCACTGGACCACTCCTACCACTGGACCACTCCTCCCACTGGACCACTCCTCACAGTTGACCACTCCTCACACTGGACCACTCCTCACACTGGACCACTCCTCACACTGGACCACTCCTCCCACTGGACCACTCCTCACACTGGACCACTCCTCACACTGGACCACTCCTCACACTGGACCACCCCTCCCACTGGACCACTCCTCACACTGGACCACTCCTCACACCCACTGACCAGATGTCGGCCACCCCCACTACCCACCTTATTGAGTTGACACACACTCTTTGTAATCTCCTCGGGTGTGTAGTCACCTGTCAGGAGAGAGCCACACAGCAAGTACAGGAGGGATGGGGACTGGGGGCACAGGGGGTCAGGGTGGACAGGTGGGGGCACAAGGGAACTGGGGGACGTGTGGGTGGGGCAGATATGTGGGCAGGGGGGACAGGGGGGCAGGTGTGGGGACAGGGGGACGTACAGGTGGGGAGACAGGGGACAGGTGGGGAGACAGGGGACAGGTGGGGAGACAGGGGACAGGTGGGGAGACAGGGGACAGGTGGGGGGACAGGGGGACAGATGGAGTGGTTCACACAAATAAGAAATAAGAATTACTAAATCCCTCATCTTGCATCAGAACCTATTCAGCTACCATCCTCCACTCCTCCCTTCCTCCCTTCCTCCCTTCCTCCCTCCCCTCCCATCCACCTCACCAGACAGAGTAGGCAGCTCGTCCAGAGTCCACACCTTGTCAGGGTTATCCAACATCACCTGGACATTGATCACAGATAAAGATAGAGTGGTTCACTGCTGTGATGGAAGCAGACATAGTCGGCCATCTTACCTGCGCCTGGTCATAGCTGAGCTTGGCACATGACTTAATGATGCCCCGCCCAATCCATTCATTAGCGATCTAATGGTCATGTGACATGAGGAGTGGTCATGTGATGAGAGGAGTGGTCAGGTGACATGAGGGAGGTCATGTGATGAGAGGGGTGGTCATGTGACACGAGGAGTGGTCATGTGACACAAGGGGTGGTCATGTGATGAGAGGGGTGGTCATGTGACACGAGGAGTGGTCATGTGACACGAGGAGTGGTCATGTGACATGAAGAAATTCTCATGTCCTCAGAACTCACTTCTCCCTTACTGTTCATTTCCCACACAACAGAGAAGGTGAGGCGCTCCTGTATACAGAAATTGAAAGTTAGACGGACACAAAGACAGACAGACATGTTGCCGCTGCATGCACCAACCCTACACAGCTCACCTCACTACAGGCTCACCTCACTACAGGCTCACCTCACTACAGGCTCACCTCACCACAGGCTCACCTCACTACAGGCTCACCTCACTACAGGCTCACCTCACTACAGGCTCACCTCACCACAGGCTCCCCTCACTACAGGCTCCCCTCACTACAGGCTCACCTCACCACAGGCTCACCTCACTACAGGCTCACCTCACTACAGGCTCACCTCACTACAGGCTCCCCTCACCACAGGCTCACCTCACCACAGGCTCACCTCACTACAGGCTCACCTCACTACAGGCTCACCTCACCACAGGCTCACCTCACCACAGGCTCACCTCACCACAGGCTCACCTCACTACAGGCTCACCTCACCACAGGCTCACCTCACTACAGGCTCACCTCACCACAGGCTCACCTCACCACAGGCTCACCTCACCACAGGCTCACCTCACCACAGGCTCACCTCACCACAGGCTCACCTCACCACAGGCTCACCTCACTACAGGCTCACCTCACTACAGGCTCACCTCACCACAGGCTCACCTCACCACAGGCTCACCTCACCACAGGCTCACCTCACCACAGGCTCACCTCACCACAGGCTCACCTCACCACAGGCTCACCTCACCACAGGCTCACCTCACCACAGGCTCACCTCACCACAGGCTCACCTCACCACAGGCTCACCTCACCACAGGCTCACCTCACCACAGGCTCACCTCACCACAGGCTCACCTCACTACGGGCTCACCTCACCACAGGCTCACCTCACTACAGGCTCACCTCACTACAGGCTCACCTCGCCACAGGCTCACCTCACTACAGGCTCACCTCACTACAGGCTCACCTCACCACAGGCTCACCTCACTACAGGCTTACCTCACCACAGGCTCACCTCGCCACAGGCTCACCTTACCACAGGCTCACCTCACTACAGGCTCACCTCACTGGGGTTAAGACTGCAAAGCTGTTCACACAAAATACGGGGCAGCATTGGGATCACCTGGTGGGTGGGGCAATAAGGGAGGGGCAGGGTGGAAGGGGCAATAGGGGAGGGGCAGGGTGGAAGGGCAATAGGGGAGGGGCAGGGTAGGTGGGGCAATAGGGGAGGGGCAGGGTAGGTGGGGCAATAGGGGAGGGGCAGGGTAGGTGGGGCAATAGGGGAGGGGCAGGGTAGGTGGGGCAATAGGGGAGGGGCAGGATGGAAGGGGCAATAGGGCGGGGAAGGTATATCTCGTGTGAATGGATATCTCTCTGTGTGTTGATCATGCACACACGATTGTGTGTGTGTGTGTGTGTGTGTGTGTGTGTGTGTGTGTGTGTGTGTGTGTGTGTGTGTGTGTGTGTGTGTGTGTGTGTGCTGTGGTTACCCTCTGCACTAGGTACACGCTGGTTGCCCTGTCCTGAGCCACTTTATCCAGCTCACTCCTCTGGCGCAAGAAAGCAGTAACGTCTGCAATGTGCACGCCCACCTCCCACCGGTCCCCGCCCCCTGGGAGGGGCTTACAGTGAAGGGCATCATCCAAATCCTAACCAATGTAATGAAATTCATTGATGATGTAATGAGATTCATTAGCTGTAATGGGCTGCAGTGCACAGAGTCCGAGCACTTCACTGCAGCTCTACAGTGATTAATTCAAAGCCCTTTAAAGCCTTTAGAGTTGTTTAGCGACTTCCTTATATGGAACAATGGCACACGTTAGACAGATCTGTTACATACAACATTACTGTGGGTAAGACACCTTTACTATTATACAACTATCATAGGAATATGTATAAATGTGCACTCACTCTAGCTGTGTCCGGGTCAATGGACACCACACACTCTTTAGTGAAGTCTCTTCGGACCTGCCGCTCCTCCTGGGGGTAACGGCAGGGGAGGGGCAGGGGGAGGGGGAGGGGGAGGGGAGAGGGGCAGGGGGAGGGGGAGGGGGAGGGGGGAGGGGGAGGGGGGAGGGGGAGGGGGGAGGGGGGAGGGGGGAGGGGGGAGGGGGGAGGGGGGAGGGGGAGGGGGGAGGGGGGAGGGGGGAGGGGGAGGGGGGAGGGGGGAGGGGGAGGGGTTAACAAGGTTCACTGTTCAGATAATGGCATTTACATGTCTTTGAGTTAAGTGGATTATATTTGAAGTGTCTTACTTTGAATACTTTCCACACTGTCACACATCACACCACTCACATACCACACACACTACACCACACCACACTACACCACACCACACTACACCACACCACACTACACTACACTACACTACACTACCTCTGGCACACTCCATGGCATTGGCACTTTGATACTCTCAATTGCCGAGTCAGCAATCTCTTCGTCACAAATGTCATTGGCCAGTAAAATGGCTTCTGTCTCCGGCTCAATCTGTCCGCCCTCACCGATGCTCCGAACAAGATGGCTGAACAAGAGACACAGTGGCACCAGTCACCTAACACCTACCAGCACCGCTGCCACATTCCACTCACGACAACCGTCCAGCCCACACCAGAGATCAGTCCCCGCCCACTCACACACGCCCACTCACACACGAGGCCTTCTGATGCTGTGAGGGAAGGAAGGCTTACCCTTTGACAAAAGGGCTGTCCAGGGTCCACTCACCAATGGCAGCTAGGAACAGTGTCTTGTCGTACTTCTTTGGGTTCTGGGGAAAGTCTGCACCCAACAGTACAGTGTGTGTGTGTGTGTGTGCGTGCGTGTGTGTGTGTGTGCGTGTGTGTGTGTGTGTGTGTGCGTGCGTGCGTGTGTGTGTGTGTGCGTGTGTGTGTGTGTGTGCATGCGTGTGTGTGTGTGCATGCGTGTGTGCGTGTGCGTGCGTGTGTGCGTGCGTGTGTGTGTGCGTGTGTGTGTGTGTGTGTGTGCGTGTGTGTGTGTGTGTGCATGCGTGTGTGTGTGTGCGTGCGTGTGCGTGTGCGTGCGTGTGTGCGTGCGCGTGTGTGTGTGCTCTACCTTTGGGACATTGGTCCAGAGGCAGAACCACTCGGGGAACACACGGGTCACGAGGGCTGAACAACACTCTGTTCTGTGACTGGATGCAGTGACCAGGAGTGGAGGTGTGACAGGTTTATGCAAAGAGCCCCTCCCTCCTCCTCCCACATGGTGGACAACACATACTCATCCCCCACCCCTCCCCCACCCCTTCCCCACCCCTTCCCCACCCCTCCCTCACCTTATCAAACAGCCCAAGCGTGCCAGGGGCCACACGGCAGTGTCTCTTGTCATAGATGTGCACCACCTTAGGGGAGGGACATCACACAATACTGTATGGCACTGAGGAACACAGTTCTAGCTGTATAATATATTATACAGCAATACCACTCAGTAACTGTACAAATGTGAATACACATACACACTGCTTGCCCTGGCTATCTCGCACACCTTTGCTTTTCTCTTTATTTGCACTCGCTGTTTGTCCACAGTGGGAGGCGGCTCCTCCACCCCTCGCTTCCCAGCCCCGCCCACAGGAAGGGAGGGACCAATGGGGCCAGCCCCAGCCCCAGGTGGAGGGGATACAGCCTTGGGCAGCCCTGCTGAAGGCTGCCATGTTGCGGGAGACATGAGCACATGTAGACACACAGACACACAGACACAGACACACAGACACACACACACACACACACACACACACTAACAATACTGGACATACCTCCTTCACAAGGAACACCTCTTCTGGTGCCTTGTATACTGGCATTTCTACGACTTCCTATATCAGTGGGCGGGGCCGATGGGGGAGGTATATTCATATGTTAAAGTCAGGTCTAGAAGTCAAGGCTCGGAGGTCAGGGCTGACCTCCCATTGCTCCTTGGGCAGGTACTCCAACACGACCACATCGCCGTGGAGGGCACGGTTCCTGGCAGACACTCCCTGGATCCATATGTCTGGGCCGCCTGCCTACAGTAAAGGTAAGCCACACCCACACTCAGAGCCACGCCCACATCAAAGCACTGGGCTCATTCCCTCACTGGATCGTCAATGTAAGCATCTTGGAAGCTCTTTGGATTAATTCTCAAAGTACCCTGGTGTAGGGGTGGGGTCAGGGGGTGGGGTCAGGGGGTGGAGTTTAACTGTCTTCTCCACACCACATGCTGGCCCATGGCACACAACAGTGACAACACCAACCTTGAGCAGTTGTCCCCTCTTGAGTCCCTCCCCCACCTCCTCCCTGCTCCAGTAGGGCTCAAACGGCTAGTGCAAGGGAAAGCATACACACTCTCTCTCACACACGTATGGATGCACGCACAAACATACACACACAGAGCTACCACCGATGCACTCTTTACTGGATCTAGCTTCTTGTCAAAAATAGCACTGAAGTCCCTCTGCTTCTTCTCATGCTGTGCACTGGAGGGCTGTCCTCGACCCTGTCCACCCCCTGCACCGAAGGGCTGCCCTCGACCCTGTCCACCCCCCGCACTGGAGGGCTGTCCTCGACCCTGTCCACCCCCTGCACTGGAGGGCTGTCCTCGACCCTGTCCACCCCATGCACTGGAGGGCTGTCCTCGACCCTGTCCACCCCATGCACTGGAGGGCTGTCCTCGACCCTGTCCACCCCATGCACTGGAGGGCTGCCCTCGACCCTGTCCACCCCCTGCACTGGAGGGCTGCCCTCGACCCTGTCCACCCCCCGCACTGGAGGGCTGTCCTCGACCTCGAACCTCTCCACCTTTGCCCTTAGACTTAGCCTTCCCTCTGTAGCCGCGTGTGGCCCCGTCCCCAGCCTTCTTGCTGTCGCTTTGCAGCGCGCGAGCACCGTCCATTGCTGGACGGGAATTCCCCTGTAAATAGACTACCCCGCGAAGGCACGACAATGCGCTCATTATGAACACCGAAAAACGAAGGTTAATTACATGATTAATTACAATGGCGTGGTTGTGATGAGGTTATCTTCTACGAGGCCAGACTTTTGTAATCCCCATTCCCTGCAGAAGATACAAAAGTGTAGCCATCGTCAGTCAACCTTCTACGCTGCTATTGTGTGTGTGTGTGTGTGTGTAAGGGCACATGTTGTCATAGTAACCTGTCAGTCAAGGCTCCTGAGATAAGTAAAGGCATGTATATTTAAGAGCAATACATTTTATTCCTTTACTGTTCACTACAAGTTACAAAATCAGTTAATTGCTTTCTTCCTTGCCCAGGGGCTGGAGATGAGGGGTTTAGTCTGCGAGTCACCTACTTCACCACTATCGGGGAAATCACCATCTTCCTCTTTGAGCAGCGGCCTCTTTTCAGGGTCTTCCTCTGGTGCTTGACAGAACTTGGGACAGAGCTTGAGGCGCTTCAAGATTGGAGCAAACACCAAGTTGTAATACACAAAGGTGCCGATGACAAGGAGCGTAAACCCTATGGGCTGGAGGAAGTTGAACATTTGCCACCCCACCGACAAGCTGAACACCCAGATGAAGAGGGTGCGAACACTGTCCAGAACCATTCTGGTGGTCGCGTTCATCTTCTGAGTGACAGTGAGGCCAGCAAAGTTGAAGAAGGCAATGCTTACAATGTTTCCCAACACCGCCACCGTGAGCAGAGGTAAGTAGCCAAGCTGGTGAAAGGCGTCAATGGAGTCCTCGAACCTAGGTATGATCTGCCAGAAGTCGGACCCAGCAGGGAGGTGCCACGGGATGAAATACATGGGGATGAGGAGGAGAGTGATGATGGAGAACCCGAAGATACCCTCCCAGCCCACTCCTTGGAGCGGAGGGACTTGGTATTTCTTGATCACTTTCTCTTCATAGGTCATCTGAATGGACACGATGATCTGTGCTGTGATGATGAGCAAGTCGCCCGCTGCAACCAGAGTCGTGGGGAGCTGGTCCGCATTTGCCCCTGCAGATCCGGGAATGGGAAGCACGTCCCCCAGGCCGACTGTTACGAGGCCCAGAACCACCGTCACCATACCAGTCCAGTGGAAGAGGTAGAGCTTATTGCCGAGGAACGCGACTGATAAGAGTCCCGTGAATATGATTACAGCTCCCCTCAACATTTGGAAACTTGATGCGAAGGTGAGGTTGAGTCCGACGTACATTGTGGAGGTGGCAGTAAGGTCACAGCACGCGGGGATGAGGAAGATGAGGGGGTTGAACTTTTGTGGGCCAAAGTGAGACACATCGCCCTTGAAGCAGCGGGTGCCCCAGTACCAGATCTGGAACACGACGAAACAGGACATCTCCCCAATGAACATGCCTGCAGCCTGCAAGGGGAGGGGAGGGAGGGACAGAGTGTCGAGTATTGTTAGCTAGCTAGCCAACTGGGCCGCCTTGCGATGGACCAACCTGTAGGAACGGGTGGTTGAAGAGGTGTTCAGCCGTTGGGTTGCTCCCACCTGCTGTCATCTGGTCCGCCCACCTTTGGGAGAGGGAGGGAGGCAACTTCACCCACTGGCGATTACTGCAGGAACGTCAAACGATATTCACTCACTTGGTCGACAGCGTGTTGATACTGCCTGTGACGACCATAATCACCGAAATGATGACTATGAATACAGTCCTCTTGACTCTGTCCCCGTCAACCTGAACCATCTTCACTCCTCCTTCAGCTGTACGGCCTGGAGCTCAGTACCAGATCATGTGACCCGTCCCACATGTCGGCGGGTCAAAGGTCGCCATGACGAAACCGCGGGCAAACATAATTATGATCACTTTTTAATGATGACTCTATGCGTGGTTCTAACGAGACAAACTGTCAGTTCTAGTTCTGCTCTTTCTTCTTCTTCTTCTTATCTTGCTCCTTTGACCCCATGACCAGCTTCAGTGGGCCCACATTGTCTCCATTGTCAGCGTTGTGTTGGTTGTGAGAACCATCACAGAGGGGAAACTGCAAGTATATGCGCACAGACAGGTGCATGACGGGCAGACAGACAGACAGACAGACAGACAGACGTACAGACAGACAGACAGACGGACAGACAGACAAACACATTGGGCATACACAGACAGAACAGCCAAACATCAGGGATGCCAACTACCTCAAACTGCCAGTGCTTTAGCTGCAGCAGAGAAGCCACTGACTGGGTGGCACCCTATTCCAAGAGCACACATCACCCCCCCACACACACCACTCCACTGCCCGCCTAGGTCCCTGCACAGTGGTTGCTTCCACCGCAATGCAACCAGTATATGGTACACAATCGCTGGCACTCTCCCTCCACCTCCTCCTCTCCACACCCACCTTCTTGGACTTCCAACATCGGCAATAACACTCCCCCGCATCACCGACATCCTCAATATCAACCTTGGTCACTACCTGGAGCACAAATACCAAGGGAAACACATACACACACACACACACACACACACTAGATGAATACACAATTCCACATGCAGGGGTGCATTCAGGGGGTGCATCCTCCCCTCCCCCTTGCCGTAATCTTGCCCCCCCCCCCCCCTTGAAAGTTTGGCAAGCCATATGTCAACATAATATCACCATCTGAGTTTTGCCCCCCCCCCCATTGAGGGATCCTCTGGGTGCAGGAGTGACTTGTGTATTAATGACCATACAAACCAAAGGTGCTATCACATCACATCACACACTTGGAAACAGGGCACTGGGAGGTAGGGGCTGCCCAGTGCCTTCTGTGTGTCTGTACATATCAATTGGTATTGTGTAATCAGCAGTTCATATTGCTCAACTTTCAGCTGACATTGTGAAACCACCAGGCAGTATTGCTCAAACTTCACCTTTGGTTCTGACTTGTCAACTTTCTTGTTAATGATGTGTTTGGGCCGAGGCTTCTTCTTCGTGCAGAGAGGAGAGAGAATCGGGGAGAAGAGCAGCCAGACCACAAGGACTAGGAAGAGGAGAAATGGAGCAAGCTGCAGCCACTGCTCCCGGGTCAGGGCAGCAAACCCTCCAACAGTTGTGGGTAGTGGAAGAGACTTGAGGTAGTTTGGGATCTGCTGTTGGAAGTACCACTTGAATACGTCCATATTGTTGCTACAGGTGAGGGAAGCACATGATGCAACTACAAGCCATTATTGCACAATACCTACCCACTCATACCATAGATAACATACGCTCAAACCAGCAAGGCTGAGTCTCGTATCCAACCTTGTCCAGCAGCAGTCGGCGGACAGGGTCAGGTACGAGACTAAGCAAGGCCTTCACCATTGAGAGTGTGGGGGGAGGAAAGGGAAGGGGAGGGGGTTCCACAGACTCTAGTGGAAAAGTGGGCGACTTTATACTACCACACTGTACACTTCACTTTACAATGGCTACTACCACCACCACTACTGTCGTGTGCTGCCACTGCAGCCACTAATAACAAAACGCCCGACGGCAATGTCGGAGAGTGGTACACGGTGCCTCGGTGGTCGTACGGCACAACGCCGGGAGCAGATCATGACGGCGTATGCTAAGTGGTGGGTGTCATTATCTTATGGTATTGTAAACAATTATTCTGTAATGATAACGGCCGAAGACTAGTTCATGCGTTCCCTGCCCCAGCCCGCTCCACCCTCCTACCGCTGGACCTGTCCTTGGAGGTACTCCTGTTCCTGCTTTTCCGCGAAGTCGCGTGCGCGCTAGCTACTTACTCGTGGGGATATCCCTTCGAGACAGTACCTGGTCCCGCCCCCGGTGGGCGTGGCGCACTAGGCGCTGCTAATCGTCAGCTGCTGTGCCGATCTGCGGCGCATTAGCGCTGCGACCGCACGGCACTTGCACCTCCAACAAGCCAGCCAGAGGAAGACGGTTGTGTGTTGGGCCTTTCCGTGCGCGCTGCAATGTCGCTCGAGCTCGCAAGAGAACATAAAGACCTCCAAGCAAGGTGCGCTAACTTAGCGACTGCTGCATGTTTGCAGACGAGGGTTGGGTGGAGTGGGCAGATGGATCCTAAGGAATGTAGACTGCTCGGTAACACCGACACAGAGGGGCACTGAGTAGCTACTGCTCTTGAAGATACTTCACTGCAGTTCATGCTTGCATTCCAACATGTACGTACAAACTGTACACCCTGCAATTCCAACTATCTCCCCCTTCCCCTGGCCTGGGACGGATGGGCCCACCCATTGTCTCCTTCTTTAGGTATGAAGCTGCTCTGTACAGGGTCCACCGGTTGGAGGCTCTAGTGCTCACACTGGAGGAACGACTGAAGGAGAGGGATGAAGAGACGGCAAAGTGAGCACACATGCACTGAGAGAGGTACTGAGCACACATACACTGAGAGAGGTACTGAGCACACATGCGCTGAGAGAGGTACTGAGCACACATGCACTGAGAGAGGTACTGAGCACACATGCACTGAGAGAGGTACTGAGCACACATGCGCTGAGAGAGGTACTGAGCACACATGCACTGAGAGAGGTACTGAGCACACATACACTGAGAGAGGTACTGAGCACACATGCACTGAGAGAGGTACTGAGCACACATGCGCTGAGAGAGGTACTGAGCACACATGCACTGAGAGAGGTACTGAGTGAACATGCGCTGAGAGAGGTACTGAGCACACATGCACTGAGAGAGGTACTGAGCACACATACACTGAGAGAGGTACTGAGCACACATGCACTGAGAGAGGTACTGAGCACACATGCACTGAGAGAGGTACTGAGCACACATGCACTGAGAGAGGTACTGAGCACACATACACTGAGAGAGGTACTGAGCACACATGCACTGAGAGAGGTACTGAGCACACATGCACTGAGAGAGGTACTGAGCACACATGCACTGAGAGAGGTACTGAGCACACATGCACTGAGAGAGGTACTGAGCACACATGCACTGAGAGAGGTACTGAGCACACATGCACTGAGAGAGGTACTGAGCACACATGCACTGAGAGAGGTACTGAGCGCACATGCACTGAGAGAGGTACTGAGCACACATGCACTGAGAGAGGTACTGAGCGCACATGCACTGAGAGAGGTACTGAGCGCACATGCACTGAGAGAGGTACTGAGCGCACATGCACTGAGAGAGGTACTGAGCGCACATGCACTGAGAGAGGTACTGAGCGCACATGCACTGAGAGAGGTACTGAGCGCACATGCACTGAGAGAGGTACTGAGCGCACATGCACTGAGAGAGGTACTGAGCGCACATGCACTGAGAGAGGTACTGAGCGCACATGCACTGAGAGAGGTACTGAGCGCACATGCACTGAGAGAGGTACTGAGCGCACATGCACTGAGAGAGGTACTGAGCGCACATGCACTGAGAGAGGTACTGAGCGCACATGCACTGAGAGAGGTACTGAGCACACATGCGCTGAGAGAGGTACTGAGCGCACATGCGCTGAGAGAGGTACTGAGCGCACATGCGCTGAGAGAGGTACTGAGCACACATGCACTGAGAGAGGTACTGAGCACACATGCACTGAGAGAGGTACTGAGCACACATGCACTGAGAGAGGTACTGAGCACACATGCACAAATGGAGCAACAAGCTGCATACACCAAATGAAGAAGAAGTGATCCTGTGCATAATGCCAGTGTGTACAAGTGTGTGTTGTCTGTGCGTATACCTTCACACACAATCATGTAATGTTGTGTTATGTGTGTGGTGTGCTTTCCTCCCTCCATTCCCTGTTGGGCATTAGGTTGAGGAGGCTAGAGTCCCTGGAGCTGTGGGAGAAGGAGAGGAAGAGAGAGTGGGAGGAGTGGGCAGTGAGGTGAGTGGGCAGTGAGGTGAGTGGGTAGTGAGGTGAGTGGGCGGTGAGGTGAGTGGGCGGTGAGGTGAGTGGGCGGTGAGGTGAGTGGGCGGTGAGGTGAGTGGGCGGTGAGGTGAGTGGGCGGTGAGGTGAGTGGGCAGTGAGGTGAGTGGGCGGTGAGGTGAGTGGGCGGTGAGGTGAGTGGGCGGTGAGGTGAGTGGGCAGTGAGGTGAGGTGAGTGGGCGATGAGGTGAGTGAGTGGGCGGTGAGGTGAGTGGGCGGTGAGGTGAGTGGGCAGTGAGGTGAGTGGGCAGTGAGGTGAGTGGGTGGTGAGGTGAGTGGGCGGTGAGGTGAGTGGGCGGTGAGGTGAGTGGGCGGTGAGGTGAGTGGGCAGTGAGGTGAGTGGGTGGTGCGCAGGAGACACTGTATGATAACATGCTAACCACATACTAGTGCAAATTTTGAGGGAGAGTGAACACAGCCTCCCACCACTGGATTGGTGCTATGCCTAGGTCTCTGTGAAAACACCTGGCAATGAGTCGTGCAAAGATTGTGGGCAGTACATGAGTTGTTTGTTTTGTCCCTTCACAGAGAGAGGGAGCTGAAAGGAGACATTGCCAGACTAACGGACCAACTGGAAGAGCAGAAGACTGCAACGCAGAAGACTGTGCTGGTGGGTGCCTTGAAGTGTACAGAGACACTGCACAAAGTCTTGAGTGTGACTGTGCTAGCTGCAGTATGTTCTGTGCAGTGAGGAATGTATGCTGGTCGAGGGTGGGAGGGGAGGGAGAGGGAGAAGGGGGGAATGGGATCCTGGTGTGGTCTCTGCTCTCTTTCCAAAGACACTACAGAATCAGGTCAAGAAATCTGAAATGAAAGCTGGGATGGTGATGTCAGAAAATGGTTAGTTGTTATATTCAAAGGTGTACTCCATTCCTGCTATTCACCTTCCTCTGTCTTCTCCTTCACTCCACTGCAGAGTACTACAGAAGTGTGGATAATTTCAGAAAGGACATGTTTCAGCAAAAGATGGTAGGTTCTGAACTATTGTGTGATGTCACATGATGGTCACATGACCTTGTGCCTGCTGCAGCTAACAGCAAGGCGTGAAAGAGTTAGGAAGAATCAATTGGGTGTGTTTGTTGGGATCATGCGTGGACTGAGATTGGATTTCAGGTCAGCAAATCTAGAATTGGAATTCACATGCAAGTGGGTGTGGTCCTGAGACTGCTGTGTGATGAAATGTTTTCTCTTCAGGATCTTGATGGAGGCAATGGACACAGAGGTCAAGTCCTTTCTTAGAATTAAAGACGACACCTCCCCTTGTCCGCTCAAGTGCTTCCCTCGCTTTCTAGAACTGATGGCCATTTTGGATGATGTGCAGTACCACTGCTCTGGGGGTAAGACCCTGTCTGGTCGACATGGTCCCGCCCACACACCAGGCTGTGTTAATGGTGTGCCTCTTGTCCAATCTGCTGCAGATAATGTGGCTCAACTGATGACAGACCTACCTGCACATTACTCCAGTTTAGAAGAGGTGTGTGTGCGTGCGTGCGTGCGCGTGTGTGTGTGTGTGTGTGTGTGTGTGTGTGTGTGTGTGTGTGTGTGTGTGTGTGTGTGTGTGTGTGTGTGTGTATGTGTGTGTGTTTAGGTGTTGCAGGCAGTGGTGCAGAGCTCTCTGTCCCCTGCAGTTATGTTTGTAAACCTAGCTGTAAAAGCTTACCAATGACTCCTTCACTTCTCCCCCAACAGAGCCTCAAGCTGGCTACAAGCAGACATCACAATTCCCTCTCCATGCCAAACTCACCAGTGGCCACTCCCATACACAAACCCAAAGAAAAGGGTTCTCCTCTTGCCCATAAGCGCTCCCTGACCACACCTTCTGGTGATCAGCCCCTCCCCCCTGTTCAACCAAACAAGTCATCTTGGACCCGCCGTGCTCTCTCCTTCAAGGACCACTCGTCCTCCTCAGACCTGGCCTCCCCTGTTCACAACCGGAAGCTGCCAAGACACATTCCCAAACCCATTCCATCAGCCGCAGGTACAGATGGAACCAAGTCAACATCAGACGTCTTTGGTTTGTCTCCACGACAACCGAGGCGTATCATAGCAACCAAAAACAACCTAAAGATGCCTGTGGTCTCCCCTGACCTTGGTCACATGGGCAAGGTGTCATCTCTCGACTCCGCCCACCCACCACCCTCTGACCAACAGTGCACCAGGCAGTTCAACGTAGAACAGTAGATTGTGAGAGCAGCTGTCAGCCCAGCCAGCCTGGTCTCGGTTGAGGCAGTCCGTGGGCACCTCTAACATGACACCACCATGTTGTACATAGCCACTCTTCATAATACTATTAACAACAAAACAACTCTCTTTTGATAACTCATAAATGTCATTACGCAGTCAAGTGCATTAATAATTTGACTGCCGAGTTCACTGTATATATGAGCAGCGTGTGAGAGTCTATACTGAGTTGGTGTGAGTGGTGAGGGTGGAGGGACACTGGCGAAGGGCTGGGGTGTTCACTACTGCTGTGGTGGAGCAGTGGGCGGGCTGTACAGCTCCCTCAAAGTCTTTAACCTCTTTAGCCAAAGCTGGAGCCTCTCACTCTCAGACAGGGAGTCCAGCTGTGGAGGGGGGGAGGGGGGAGTGGGGGTCAACCACCGCACCTCCAACAAGCCAAGTGGTCCATACCTGATTTGTTTTGGAAGTCAGACCTTCTAAAACTGAGCTGGTTTCTGTGGCAACTGAGAACTTTGTGGTATCGCTTCCCCCAAACATGGCCGCCTCATGGTTGCCTTGGTTACTTTTGTCCTCCTCCCGCTCCACAGGCACAGTCTGTAACATAAATAGCACAAAATGACATTCTCCTGGGAGTCACCAATATCAGCATTAGGTCTACGGTGGGTAGCTCATATTGCCCTCACATCAGCATTGCCTGCCTTTGCTGTGCGGTGCGACACAAACGTCTGTGGGACAAACTCATCTGATTCCAGACTAGCCAGGACAGACGACACAGGAGCAGTTTGGGGCTTGTTGCGGGCTGGAGGGCAGGATGGGCATCAGAAAGTCATGTGATGGTCATGTGACAGTCTTGTGATGGTCATGTGACAGTCTTGTGGCGGTCATGTGACAGTCTTGTGACGGTCTTGTGATGGTCATGTGACAGTCATGTGACTCACCTTCTACTGCTTTGTACTTTTCATCTGTCTTATTCAACATGGCAGTAATCATAGCCTGATTGCGTGCCAGGCCTGACTGCTTGTGACAAAACCCAACAAGATGACAAACATTATGGTGACAGGATGACACATGACAGAGTGATAGGGTGACACAAGTAAGGCTGACAGATGTAAAATGACAGATAAGAAGGAATGAAACGTACCATTTTTACTTGGGAGTCGGGAGTGGATGAGCGCGACTCTGCCTTTGATGACTGTCCTGACCTGCCCACTCTTCCTCTCCGGCTATCAGAGGAGCTTGATCGAGAGGATTCATCAGAAGAAGAACTGTGTCTGCCTCGGCGAGACCGGTAGCTAGTAAAGAGGGTTCATTGGAGTCAGGATGACATCAATATGGGCACACATACCAAACGGTGCCCCTGAGAGACACCACAGGCAAGGCAGTTGTGGTAGAGTAGTACTTTGACTCCACTCAAGTAGTGGTCTAGGCTATGGCACAATCTTTACTACAGTTAATATAGTCCCCAGATGATCCCAGCAGTTAACACATATTGAGCACAATACCCCCTCCCCCTAGGCCTCCTTTCCCCTTCTCCTCCCCCACACTGCTTCACTTCGTATTATGCAACCCAAGCCTTGTGGTGAGTGTGGTGAGTTCCCTCATGGGCACTCTGACTTACTGTCGCCTCCTCTCCCTCTCACGGTCGGACGAAGAGCGGCTCCTGCTTCTGCTGCGATAGTGCCGCCTCCTGTTCCCAGAGCGGGACCTACTGCGACGGCTCCTCCTGTCACGAGACCTCCTCCGTGTTCTGCTCCTACTTGCACTCCGGGAACGGCTTCGCTTCCTTCTGCTGTCGCGTCTACCGCTCCCCATGGCATCACAAATTTCCAACCAGGGTTAAGGCGGCCATTGTGATATGGGGGAAGTCCCACTCACGCCGCGTCCACGTCCAACGCCTAGCGCGGCGCAAGTCGTCTCGCAATGTCCTCCGCGAAGCCCAGCACGTTTGCACCCAGTCGCCTTGCGTTCTTCATTCTCAGCATCGGTACCACTAGCAGCAGCAGGAGTCGGGGAGACCTAGATCGCGAAGGGGTCTCCACGCGGCCAGCGACACTGGAGAGGTATGTCTCTGGACCAGAGCCAGCAACATCGCACGGCGCTCGATAGCTCCTTCCACTCCCAAGGGAGGCGCCACGAGGAGGAGCACGCATTCTGTTTCCCTCAGCTTCCAGGTAACACTGCTAAACGCGTAAGAGAGCACGTCTTCCCGCAGGACTTACTGCACCCCTCCTTCCCCCGCTGCTTAGCTTCATCAGTCGCCTCGCTCTCGCTGCACAGAGGTAGCTCCAAGGAAGGGAAAGGTGCGCCACGCGGTCAAGCGCCCCTCACCATGACCAGTAACGGCTCGCCCTTGCGCAGGAGGGAGGGAAAGAGGAAGTGTTGCTTACTGCAGGACAGAAATAAGAAGTTCGGTGCGGTTGGTCACGGTCCTCTCCTCATCTGTGCATGCACACTGCGTGTGTAGCCTTCGTTCTCAGCTAGGCCCCAAGTGGGTGTGCCCTGGAAGGACCTGGGGACTATGGGGTTTGGAGTAGCCATGCATGCACACCAGGGTGCCATGAAATACACCAGGGTACCATGAAATACCCCGGGGTACCACGAAGTACACCAGGGTGTGCACAAATATATTTATCTCCACCAGATACCTTGTACATAGCGTGTGCAGTTGGTGTGCACTGCACTTTGTATGCAGGAGTGCTAGTGTGTCCTTTCCTTCTCCTGCACGCATACAATGGACACTTGTACAGAAGCAAAGTGCAGGGAGATCCGAATGGCAGGAATGATGTGAGTGTGTAAGTCTCTGCACACCACTGCCTTCAACCTATTCTTTATACATTAACACCCCGGCCCTTAAAAGAGTGTGTTTGTTACTCTCGCTAGAAGACTCATCCTCTCCTCCTCCTTCATCACAGCTCCCGTGACGGAATCACCAAAGCAGGTGCAAATCACACACAAACTAAACAAAGGCTAGCTAGTTGGGCCCTGTTCTTGCAGCATGCACTGTATGTAGTAAAATGTGTTCACACACTTCACCTAGCTGTACATGGCAGATGTGTACAGGCAACTGCTGCTGGTTGTGTCCTGCATGCTAGCTCAGTGCTATTGTCTGCATGCTCCGTTGGTGGCTCTCTGACTGAGCTGTTTCCTAATTACGTACCACTCTAGACCTTGGCCCCTGTTCACTCCATGGGTTCCTCACTGGAGCAAGATACAACTCGTAAGTCTCCTCGATTCACTCCTTGTCACTCTACCTTGCTCCCCATACCCCCACCCGAGTCCCCACTCCTGTGCCCCACCCATCTCTCCAACAGATCGCTGTACCTGGACGGACAAGCCCGGCACAACCTTAGCATCCCCTTCCATCGCAGCAACCCCTCCGTAGTCTCAACAACCAACAGATTCACACAAGCTCTCAAGAGATCCTTGCCGTCTCCATCAGTGCCTCCACTCCTGCATATGTCGGAGAACTCCCAATCCCACCTTGCCCCATCTAAGCCTTCTCCATCCAACAGCTGCACATCCAGTAACCCCGCGAAGCCCCTCCAATCAGTGACCCAGCCAGCGTATCAGCCACCCAGCAGAAGCACGTCGTGGGGTGCACACAGACGGGCAGTCAAGCAGTCCATACCTGTATTCACCTCTGCTGAGGACCAGCTCCTGACACGTCCACCCAGACCACCTCGGGTATCCGCTCCTACCTCCTTCCACGTGATCTGCTCTCTTCTCTCCAGTTCTACGGAGAGCAGTACCACTGAGGTCATTGCCAGTGGGACTCTCCCTGACAGCACTGCTGTCTACAATGTGGTGGAATCTCCCCCTGACAGCACCAGTGACATCAATTCTGTGGGGATTCCCCTTGTCAGCACCAGTGGGACACCTCCTGAAAGCACAAGTGATGTCACTACCAGTGGGACATCCCCTGATAGCACCAGTGACACCACTATTGGAGGGACTTCCCCTAGCAACACCAGTAGTGATCCACTCTTACACCGGAAGTGCAGCAGTGACAATTGCGAAATGAGTCCCTCAACTCATGGGATGGCAAAGAGGAACTGAACGCAGTGAACGCCATGCACCGCTGGTCGTGAATGAGAGACAATTATAATAAAGTGATGTAGCTTTAGTGATTAATGTAGACTAGTGTACTAGCTGACATACAGCATGTGTGTTGTGTGTGTGTACATTGGGAATTGGAATTTGTGTTGTGTGTGTGCATTGGGAATTGGAATGTGTTGTGTGTGTGTGCATTGGGAAATGGAATGCACATTAAAAAGTGGATTGAGTGTTAGTACAAATGCCAAATGTAGTTTTAAGAACTCTAATGAACTCTGTGTATTCAGCAGTGATTGGCAAAGTCTCTTCTATGTCATGCACATGTACAGTTGTATCGATGAGCAAGCAGCCATTTGTGGAGTAAACAGTGATGTGTGTGCACATACTCCACCAGGACT
>OZ025889.1:290000-310000 GCA_964019415.1 Ianthella basta
AAAGGATGCATCTAAAGAGAGGAACACGCAACTTCTCGTTCCTGCGTGGGGGAAGAGGGAGTGACTCAGCAATTAATACGAAGCGACTGGCGGGCCACCGATAGGCCGTTTCCAATGTAATGCCACACACACACGTAAATCCCACGCGCGTTACCTACACCTTACCCCTGTGCCAACATTACAATCGGTACGATGCCACTCAATGAGTCGCGCAGTCCATTCAAAAAAGACTTGACTCCCTCTTGAATATCCGCCATCACCGGGTCCTAAAGGGGAAGCCCCTCCGCTCCCCAACTGTGGCGTCGAAAGATGCTGTTTTGTCTGCACCTAATTGACCCCTAGACCGCTGCGTGGTGCGTAGACTAGTTGGCACGGCAACAGCCATATGATGTCATGTTACCGTAGATACTACACATGCCCACAATGCCACATGTTAGGCTGCAAGGAAGAGCAGTCATGCCTGTTTAAACAGGACAGCCACCTAGGTGTGGAGACTGTTATATGTCATCCTCGCAGAGAGATCGAAGTGGCTGCTATAATTATACTAGACGAATGCAGAGCATTGTGGGGCGAGCCTGAGCAGTGCATGTGCTATCTCTATGGCAATCACCAGCAAGCGACTGTGCAAAGCACAACACAGTAAAATGAATTTGAAGCTTTAATGCTTGGTAAGCGTTGGGTCTGCGCAGCCATTTTAAGAACAAAATGTGCCTGGCTTGATTAGGAATCAGGCAAGTGGATGTGTTGCAAGAGATGAAGAGTTAATGACTGACAGCTGCAATGTTGATGCTTAAAGTTATGAAGACTCAGCAAGGGGTTGGGCATCGACCAGGGGTGGCAGGGTGTATTTTACTGAAGCTGGAGGGAGGGAAATCGTCAGCATACTCCATGTCTCTTCAGATAACGTTGAGCTAGAGTACGAGCGGTAAACAGCCAACTTTCATTTGCATAGTCTACCTTACTTATGTCTTTAAGTTTTGTAGTGTATTTTGAGAGGTACTCACACTCTAAAGGCCTACTGACTCGATTGAGGTGGTAGCAGCATTGAAACATGCACACATATACAGTAAACCAGGCAAAAGATAGACACATATACGTGGTACATCATGTTTGAGTTAAAAAGATCATGCAGCACAGGTACGAGCTGAGAATGATCAGTATAAGGCAATGTACAGAGGGATCGACCAGTGTCACATGTAGCATTGTTGGTCCAGTCCAATCTGCAGCAGGGGGGTCTGGTTGGCCGCAAGGTGTGGAGGACTATTCGTCATGCGGTGATCCGATGCCAGGTCACACCACGAAGGTAACAAGCTGAACTTCGTCTTGGTGTCGTGCTGGATACCTTCTGGAAGGAGGCCAGTTACCTCTTGGTTGAATACCAGGCCAGACGGTTGGTGGTGTGAGTGGGGGGAGGGGTTCTGAGCTGGTGGGAGGCAGCCAACCATGTCTTGGCATGGGGGAACGTAGCCAACACGGTGGTTGGGTGGGTCAGTGACAAGGGAAATCCCCTGGGCACTGGCTGTGTAGTGACTTGCACCTTCAACTGAACACATCCCCCCAAGATGCGAGGGAAACCCTACTGTTTGTGTGGGGACAGGTCCAGAAGAAGTGACGCATGAATCAATCCCTCGGCAAAAGCGCTTGTGGTCCGTAACACTGGAGGCACCTCCCTCTCTCTTTCGTGATGCACATACACTTGGGTTAGTAGGAACTGGACTCGGCTGAAGTGACCTTGAGTAACCATGGCGACTGTCCTCCACCCCTGCCTCAAGGTGCAGTGCGGCAGGAAGGGAGGTGGAGGAGTGCGATAGGGGGAGGTCCCCAAACATGAGGCTGTCTTGTTGGGACCAGTGGGAGTTGAATGGGACTTCTGTGGGGTCAAGGGGAATCCCCAGAACTTCAGTAATGGTGCTGGTCGGTTGGCTGGTGGAAGAGGTGCTGAGACGAGCAAAGACGTCTAGCACATCATCTCGACTGAGGTGGGGGAGAGGGGTGTGTGGTTGCAGCACTGGGGTGACGTCCACTGAGGGGTTGTGTGGCAGGTCCGCACTAGGGCATGGAAAGTTGGGGCGGGCTGGGGGGATTCCCTGGTGTAATTGAGTTCCATTGCTGTGGTAGGAGTACGTGCCACTCCACTGTGTGTAGTCCGAGTGAACAAAGGGAGGGGCTGGGGGGCGTGGCCACGGCACTTGGCGCCACCTGATTGGGTGGATAGGTGGGGCTGGACAGAGAAGTCTGGGAGAACCCTGTGATGATGATAGGCTCCTGACTCTGCAGAGACAGACAGACAGACAGGGCAAAGTGATGGTAGTTCTTCATGGAACAAAGGAACACATGTGGACAGGTCTGCTAGTGGGCATGAACTAAGAGTCCCAGCATTACTAAATAAGAGCCCCAGCACTATTAACTAAGAGCCCTGGCACTATTAATTAAGAGGCCCGGCACTGTTAACTAAGAGCCCTGGCACTATTAATTAAGAGGCACAGTGCTAACTATGAGCACTCACTTTGTGCTTGTCCCGCTCTCTACCGGGAAGGGACCCAAACGTTGCACCGAAGGCTGGAGACTGTGGAGGAGCTGGGCTGTGGGCCACTGACAGGCTCGTCGGAGACTACAGCAAACAGGGGTGCAAAGTACAGACAGTCACACACACACACACACACACACACACACACACACACACCACCTGCCCCACTCCTCACCATAATGGGTAGCTGTGGTTCTTTTTGTTGTTGTCTGACAAGCGGAGCCACCAGTCTAGGCCACGCCTCCACGAGGCCGGGGATATAGTGAGCCTGTGCACACAGCTGGTGGTAGTTGCTGGAGACGGTACTCCGTATGGCGCCGATCTTTGAGTGAACTATCGCAAGCAAGTGATCTGCAGAGGACAAAGAGGGGGAAGAGGTGAAGGCTGCAAGTTCATGAGAGAAGAGCTAGAACCGAATGGTGTGAAGGAGAGGCTGCCTCACCTGTCTTTGAAGCGTTCCTCTGAGCATTCTCATAGCAGACCAGTGCGTCACTGTAGGATGGAGAAGACGCCGACATTCAGTGTAAACAAGTTAATGACACTGGGAATGGAAACCTTATATACCCCTGGCACTAATTAACATACTCAGAATGGAAACCCTATCCTAACACCATTGATGCTCCAAACACTAGCTCAACACTGTTTCACAACGTAAGACCGAGCACAGTGGGCACTCACATGGCCTGGTCCAGCGACTGGTAGAGGATGGCAAGATTGCACCAGGAGAGTGTGTGGGCGGGGTCAATGTAGATGGCCGAGAGGTAGGCCTGAAGTGCGTCAGTAGCCTGTGCCTGCTGGTGGTAGAGCATCCTGGAGAGGGAGGGAGGGGCGACGAGGTGAAGGAGTGACAGGGGAAGCCTTTAGCCCTATGTTCTAGGGTGCCAGAACAACAAGACTAATTACACAGTAATAAAGTAATTAGAGGTATAAATAGATTGGAGAGTGAAGTGGGAAGCTGTAATTATGTAGCAACATGATAAAATTGGACAGTCATGCAAATGAGGGTCCTTGCATGGTAAGCAGTAAGGGTTCCAGGAATCATGAGGTATGACCTCTCTGCACTACTAGGTCAAAGGTCTCTAATTAACGATCTGTTAATTAGTGATTTTATTAGAGGGCAGGCCACAGTGTGCTTTTGGCTCCTTTATGCCATGGGACACACAAGAACACTAATTAGACCTGAAGAGCTTATTGAACATTGGCTTAGATTAAGAGTAGTCTGGCTTGCTAGACCGTCCCATAAGTGTCCTTTCTTTATCGTGCCAATTATAATTACATTGCACCTGACTACTACCAGCTGGTCATGGAGGAGTTGTTCGAGGGGCCGTATCATTTGAGTGCACTGCGCAAGTCAATGTTGGTCCTAACGAGAGGTCAGAAGGAAGCCTTATAGAGCGTCATCAGCCGTAAGGATATGTTCGACATGGGAAGTCCTTCATATTCGAGTGCTTGCCGCATTGCTGTGACTACTTGGAGGAATGTTCGGCACTATCTTCTGTCCTGGTAGTGCAATCTACAGTCACATTGCCACATTGTAACAAGCCTTGCAGAGGCACAGAGCTCCATTGTCGCTGATGAATACTGTTACCCGGGATTCCAGGGAAACGAATCTGATTGGTCGTAAAGTTATATAATCTATTCGCTAGACCGTCACTCCCTTTCCGCACCTACCCTGCACTTACAAGATGGGGGATAGGACTGGATAAACATAGTATTGCACAATAGGACATTCACTTGGTCCGTAACACATGGACACGCACATCAGGGTGGGCAGCATATGGACATGCACATCAGGGTGGGCAGCATATGGACACGCACATCAGGGTGGGCAGCATATGGACATGCACTTCTACCACAGAGTGTTTGAATACTGCAAAGGTATATATTTGCATTTTATAAGAACTGGATACCGAAATACCAGTTAGCTAGACAATTTTCTCTTGTAAGCAACAAAAATTCGTTCACCTCTCGAACATCTTTAATGCTCTTTAAACAATATTCTAAGAGAGTAAAATGGCCGCCTTTGCACAAGGTGGTCATTTTTTGTGAAGTAACACATAACACGTCAGCCAACTCACACACAAACGTAGCTAAGAAGCGTCCAACAACAAACCACTTACCCTATGGCACACCACACTTCCGGACGGGTGCTGTTCTTGCTGATGGCTTGTCGGAGGGCCATGAACGCCTCCTGCACTCTACCATGAGCTGCATGACAGCGTCCCAGGAGGAACCACGACTGCCAACAGGACGGGCTAGCTCCCACTGCACTGTTCAGCATCTCCAAAGACTTGGTGGCCCGAGAGGGGCAGATCGCATCAAGGGAAGGACAGGTGTGATATAGCCAGCCTACAAAGGGGAGGAGTCATGGTCACCATGGCAACAGATACTCTGCCAGACACCACAAACCGCACACACCTAGTTTTCGGTAGGCTAGGGAAGCTAGCTTCTGAGTTATGTTTGGAGTTGCAAGGATCCTGTTGAACACTTCTACGGCTTCCACAGGATGCTTGAGAAGTGCCTGCAAGTGTCCAATGTACACTAGAACTGAGAGAGGAGGAAGGGGAAGGGAGGAAGGAGGGGATGTAACATGAGGCTAATGGTTTGAATTTCAGTGTTGCGTTATAGCGTTGCCTGGCAACCAGACACAAGACGGAAACACCATGATATACGTAGTGCTAAGCGTTACATACATAGGGCGAGTTATGGAAAGGAATTTCCAAGCAAAGGACAGACTACAAAAGTATCTCTCCTGTATGCCTTCAGGCTTAGAACCCAAATAAAGATGATTTGAAACATTTGAAACATTCAGTGTCTGTTCTTTATTTTTTGCCCCCTCCCCCAGCAGCTCCAACACAAACTCCCTGACACCAGCCCCCCCCCCTCTCCACACACCTTCCGGTGCAGTCAGTGAGCATTCCCTTTCATCATGGTACACGAGATTGAAGTCCTGCAAGGTGAGGTGGAGAAAGGAAAAGGCATTAAGCAAGAACCCCATCCCTCAATCTCAACACCTCAGACCCCCTCCCTCTCTCTAAGACCCTGCCCTTTCACCCTCCTACCTTCAGTGCTTGTTCATAGTCTCCTTGTTTGTGAGCGAGGATGGCCAGACGAAGGAGAGCCTCATTGCCTCGTGGAAATGAGGGGGAGAGAGACAGCACTCTGTGGAAGCACTCGGCAGCTTTCTCCCTGTGGCAGGAGGGGCACAAGCACCAGTGAACATCAGTGACACTACCACACCCCACCCACTCACCCGTGACACACCCCACCCCACCCACTCACCCGTGAAGGTGGTCAAAATGGAAATAAACAAGGCCCATGCCATACAGGTACGAAACATCGGATGCACTGCTGCCATAGCGACCACCATAGCGCTCATAGTGCAGCTTGGCTAAGAAAACAACAAACAAACAAACAAACACCAAAGTAACCTCAGCTAGGTAAGAATGGTCAATTAAAATGGACTAGAAATAGGCATGTTACGTCTGAACACCTCTGCCTGTCCATTGTCTTTTAAGGCTTAGGTCTCGTGGGACTTAAGCCTTAAAAGGTAATGGACAGTCAGATCTAAAGAACTGCCAAGCCCATGGCCTGGTCCACCATGGTACACAGAGAGGCACTATGTTGCTCCACTGTGCATAGTCCTATCACATGCATGTGCAGCGCACCCTCTCTAAGAGAGCCAACTGAGTGCTGGTTGTAGCTGGCCTTTATAGAGAGGTGGTTGCATTACAAAGGTAGACTGCAATGTCTTATAGCTGTGTCAGTGCTATTTAGGGCCAGGGAGGTTGGCTGCTTTAGAGAGGTGGCTGCCTTACACAGTGACCGTCTTAGACAGGTCCCACCGTATTTACCTGGCAGTCAAGCTGCTGTCACATTGTCTACCTCAGAATGGGTGTCTCAGTGTCTCAGACAGCTACGTACCTCTAAATATGCCACGATACATGACATATTAGTGTTCATAAACTACCTGACTAGGTTGTAAACAAAGCTCTCCTTTCCCTTTGTGCTAGGACAGTTCAGACCCTCACCTTTCTCAAACTCCTCCAGGAGGAGGAAGACATGTCCAAGATTGCAGTCCAGGGTTGGGTCATCAGAGACCAGTCTCGTCCACGATGCAACCACCTGAGGAGGGCATGGAAGACATCCTAACACTCACCTATTTCACATCCAAAATGGGCTACAATTCTGAGGCACTTGCAATGTGACAATTGCCCCCTTCACATCAACACACTCACATCAATTGACACATGGGACAATAACAAGAGGGGTAGGGAAAACAAACAGATCAGCTCTCACATGAACGTAGTCATGTTTTGGTTGGCCTGTTCTTTAAACTTGGTCCACAAAGTGTGTGCATGTGTGTACAACTCATATAACAACTAGTCACCGAAGTATCATGTTTGAGGAGTTGGAACACACCTTGAGAAGCAGGCTTCTTTGCACTGTCCTCGGCGTGCCTACGTCACGTGCACTCTCTTCTGCTTCCTGGACTACCACAAAACCGAAGTCAAGACTGCAGAGAAGGAGGTACACACGTCACTAGGGAAAATCCCAAACACGTAACTATAATTTCGCACATTGCACACAAAAGCCGCCAAATATGTTCGTTTCGTGTGCACAGAACGAGGCAGTCCGCTGCCCCAGCCCATGGTGGCCGCGTACGGCATACACAAACTTACTCACCTGGTCAAATCCACAAGTACTCTCAGCTCTTCTTGCGAGAGCGGCAAATCGACAACGGCCTTTTTGCAGCGCGCTCCCCCGTCTTGTGACGACCCGCTTGAGTCGGCGCTCATTAGCGCTGTTAGCGGAGGCCGCTCCTCTCCCGGGGAACACGGCTTGCTGACAGATCCATCTCTGTGCTCTTCCGGCGAATCTTTGTTAAGTTGCACACTGTCGTTTGAGCTTGGCGAAGGCTGGCTAACGTCCGTTGACTCTGCCATGGTAATGCGCAGCGGAGAAAAGATTACCATTGGCTTCGAAGAAATACAAACTCCTTCAGAAACTGTCCTCTCTTCGCTAGAACTTCAGATACTAGCGATTACGTCTTCTACTCACAAACGCCTTGAGCTGTCGTCGCAGCTATATAGTTGTAGTTATTTTACACATTATAGCGCCATGAATAACGCTTTATTACGAATATTCATCGTTTTAATGATATTCATGATTTCCTAGAAGTCCTCCCTTGCTTCCGGTTGCGCAACACCGCGTATGGCCGATGCTGGGGAGCATGCAGAGATACGGCATTTGAGAAAGTTTGTCTCTACCCTTTGTAAGAAGGAGGCCTGCGCCATCCAGTACTGTCTACAGGGTGAGGAACGTCGCGTGGTCGCATAATCAATGTTTTATATGCTATCTTCATATGACTTCACCCCGGGTATGGCCACCGAGGCATGGCATAAGTTCAGCTCCTGGGTCGTAGCTGTTTCCACACAACACACCCGCTAGCTGTAGCCTTCCTCCCTGAACTACCCTAAGCGGCAACTTATGTGTATGCAGTAACACTGTAGGAGTTTAGGTTCTGAGGCGATGCAACTGGCACAAAGGGGAGTTTGGCGCCAAAGGGTTAAGTCAATGTATGGCACGTGACCTGGCTTCCAGGAACGCGGGGGAGTACAGTTCTAGTTCCGTGAAGTTGGTGCGTGCATAATAGGGGTAAAGGGGGTGGTGTATATGTAGCCGGCATGTTGGCACATTGTAGCAGTTAAGGTTGAAAGGCCCAACAGGATGTGGGTTAGTTCTTTCCCAGGAATGCACCACCTGCTTCCTACTTCCCCCCCCCATTCACACTGGACACATGTGGTGTGGATGTAATGGGGATGAAGTGAGCCTGTCATCTGCTTACAGTGAGGCATGGCTACTTTAGGATACAGACCTGTAGTTTATTACAAACTGGGAAGTTTTGGTATTGTAGGAAGGTGACGGTTGTCCGTATGTGGTATGTGTGTGTGTGTGTGTGTGTGTGTGTGTTGTCTGGACAATGGATGATCTAAAGATAAAGGGGTGTTTGTGCTCATGGAACAGGTATGCTCCAGGAGATGCACCTTACCCGAGTTGCATCCTCTCCCTGGCCTGTAGCCAACCACTATCAGCAAGACAAGTGCACTAGAGAATTGTCTGCCCTGGAGGCCTGCTGCCGACAGCTGAGCAGAAAGCAGCTGAGACACTCGGAGACGTGTAGTGGTGTTGTGAAGTAGCATTGGTGGACTGGGACAGGAATGGCGGACACTGGTGCACAGCAGGAGCCTTTACCTCCACCAAGAACTGCTGCAGTGAGATGTGTTTGTATGTGTGCGTGTGTGTGCGTGTATGTGTGCGTGTGTGTGGGTGCGTGTGTGTGTGTGGGTGCGTGTGTGTGTGTGTGTGTGCGTGTGTGTGCGTGTATGTGTGCGTGTGTGTGTGTGTGTGCGTGTATGTGTGCGTGTGTGTGTGTGTGTGTGTGCGTGTATGTGTGTGGGTGTGGGTGGGTGTGGTTACTCATAAGTGTTTACTTCTGGTTGCCAGTCATTTCCTTTTATTATTATATCATTATCTTTTAGTGTCACTTACCTCACACATTGTGGAAGCCTGTGTCATGCCTTCTTGAGTCGCAGACAATGACTTCAGGTGTGAGCAATGCAATCTCGGCAGCCAGACTAGGGCATATCCGCAAACGGCCACACAATTCGCCACACGATCTGGTCTTACTAGCACATCCGTGACACGAGGTGATATCGGCCACCCAATCGGGCAGCAGTGTCAATTAGGAGCACACACAGAGTGTGTATCCTCGTGTAATCGAGTGTACTACCAGATGGTGTACTATCCGTCCGGTGACTGCAGAGTTGGTTAACCCATCCGTCCGGTGAATGGTTAATCCATCGCAGCTGCTATTGGTTGCTGGGCTGCGACTAATTTCACTTGAGGTAAACGGGAAACGATAAATTCTTTGAATTCTTTGTTGAGCAGAGTTTGTTTTCATATGACTCCCAACCATTAGTGGGAAGTGACCGTTTTGCTGCCTGTTGCATAGCAACATGCCACGGTGATGGGAGAAGTGATCACTTGTTGTCCCAGAGGACTGGGGGCCTGAAGGACTGGCGGGGGGGCAATAGACTCTGGTGCCTGAAGGACTGGGCGGGAAGGGGGGGGGGGGTGCCGAAGGACTGGGCGGGAGAGGGGGGGGTGCCAAAGGACTCTGGTGCCGAAGGACTGGGTGGGAAGGGGGGGGGGGTGCCGAAGGACTGGGCGGGAGAGGGGGGGGTGCCAAAGGACTCTGGTGCCGAAGGACTGGGCGGGAGGGAGGGGAGGGGTGCCGAAGGACTCTGGTGCCTGAAGGACTTGGATGCTTGTTTCTTAGATCCTGCACCAGTAGGGTATCCATGGATCTATTGGAAGTCGTCCTGTCGCATGTTCCCATATGATGCAATCATTTTGCCATTTCCCATTCCATGTCACAACCACATAACTGTCTCATGTGCCTTTGTTTGTGGCTGTGGAACAGTATGGCTAGTGAGACTGTGGGTGTGTGGGTGTGGGTGTGTGGGTGTGTGGGTGTGGGTGTGGGTGTACATGTGGTATGATTGTGGTGTGTGTGGTGTCAACTTGTTTATGTGCCTTCCCATTCAGCACTGAATTGTCCTTTTTGTAGGAGTTTGTGAAGAGGGACCTATGGAGCGCAGTGCTGTTCCTGTGTCGCGTGGTCCTCCTCATCACTTCCTTCCTGACCATCATACCACTCTTAGGGTGAGTCTAGAGCATTTCTCCTGCCCTTCCTGGACAGGTGGTCTGGTGTGGCCAGGTAGCGCTAAAAGGCTCAGAAGAACTGCTCCCCTGTATGTTGTCTCAGTGTGGAAGCACTAAGGGGGGGTGACCTGTAGCCGTGTGAGGAGTGGCTATTGGATGGTTGAGTATGGGAGAGGGTGTCATCTTCCAGTGCAAAGTGAAATAGCTGAATACAGGAGAGCCTTATGACACAGTGTGTAAATGCTATTGTCCTCACCACTTGACTAGTGATACCTGTCAAGGAGGGTACAGTGCCATGTTTATAGCCTGAAAGAGGATTCTTAAGGAAGCTAGGAGAGTTCTGCACTCTTCAAGCAGTATGATGAGACAGTACTGGCTTAAAATCATAACAAAATTGAATAATGCCGAACTTTGAAAGTCTAGCTAGAAGCCTTTAAGTCTCAGAAAGGTCAATATGGTAATGCCACTCCACAAGGTGCTGGGCTAGGTGGTATATACTTGGCAGGATGTGTGGTTAGTACCACAAATTGAATGCCCTCACATGTTTGCATAGCCAAGGAGATGGTTTACCTGGTTTAATGGATAGTGGCTGATCCGTAAGACGATGACCGAGGTGTTCCACATGCACAGAGGGGCACACAGGGCTGTGGACAGGGGGACTCCTCAGTCTCTTTGTGGGATGTCTGTAGGAATGTCTGTAAGCCAATCAGTTTGTGGGAGTATGTGTGTGTAGATAGGGCGCCCTTTTGAAGTTGGGGTGGAAGCATACTGCTGTTTGCTTGTAGCTCGCTGGGGATGCGTTCCAGTGCGCCGTGACCGTCTATCTGACATGCAGCCCTCTCTCTCTTGTGTGTGCTGCTGCGTTTGACACCTCTGCTGGTTGTGACATCTTTGGAAGAGTTTGTGGTGGTGTTTGCAAGTCACCCAACTGGCAACAGGACCGAGCCTGTCTGGCTCAGCAACATGCAGCAACATGGCACCTGTGGGCGTCTTACAACAAAGCAAAGTACCCAGCGGTTTCAAGTTTGCCTCAACCTATTCACTCTGTGTTAGACTGTATTCTGTGGGGGGTGTAGCAACATGGGCATACTGCCAATGGGGAGACTGCCTGATAGAGGGTGCCTGAAGGAGACTGGTGGAGGCCGTCTGATGGAGACCAATGGAGACTGCCTGATGGAAACTCACGGGGAGACTGTCAATTCGAGTAGTGTAAGCGCGGCCATCTTGTATGGCACAAGAATTGCTGATAGCATGACAAGTGGCGAGAAAATGAAAGAGCAGACTGAAACTGATGGTCATTCACCAATCCATCCTTCCATCAACCCATCCATCCATCAACCCATCCATCCATTCAGTGTGCCTCATTATTCAGAACACTTCTGTGGCTTGACGCCTCTGATGGCTCCAACAGCGGCTTCATTCAAAAGTTGCACATTTTGGTTTCTGTGTGTGCTCCCAGTGCTACTGAACATTCTGTCTGCGCTGTCTGTGTGAAGTGTAGTGTACACAGCTGTCACCAGCCCCACAGAATTCTTCACCAAAGCTATATGTTGACGCCTCTCCTGTGTGGTTAAGGAAGGCAGTTACTTCCTGTATGCATGCGTGTGTGTGTGTGTGTGTGTGTGTGTGTGTGTGTGTGTGTGTGTGTGTGTGTGTGTGTGTGTGTGTGTGTGTGTGTGTGGTGAGCGTTATCTTTCTCAGTCAGTTCCCCTCATTGCATGCGTGCAGTGGTGTGCATCCATGCATAAAGAGGATATGCCTGTGTATACTTACATGCAGACAGTTCCTGTATGACACTTTGACGCCACCTCATCAGGGTGCATGTACCCTTTGATGTGGTGACATTGTGCCTAATATGGGCGCGCATATTCATACCCTTTGATGTGGTGACTGTAGTTGTGTCATCAGGGTATGACCAGCTGCTGTAGGGCTTCCTGGATGCTTTGAATGCCTGCCCTCTCTCACGCTTTGAAGAGTAAAAGAGAATTAAAAATGAAAAACTAATGAAATAAAATGAAATGAGGTAAAGAGGATTGGCACAAATTCCCGGAAATGAACTCCCCCTTGTGTGCAAATCCCACTCATGTGATATGCCCCGCCTCCTTAACCCCTCCCACATAATCAACCAGCCATAAGTGTGATTCTACTGAGTGACATAGCCAAATGAGGTGGGTGTGGCCAGGTGTCTCAGACCATATGGCCATAGAATGGGTGGACAGTGAGGGGGTGTGGTGGGTGTGATCCTGTGCACCGGCTATTGAGGGTGTGTGGGGGGGTGTGGTCCTGTGCACCGGCTATTGAGGGTGTGTGGGGGGTGTGGTCCTGTGCACCGGCTATTGAGGGCGTGATGTGTAGAGGGTGTGTGGGGGGTGTGGTCCTGTGCACCGGCTATTGAGGGTGTGATGTGTGGAGGGTGTGGGGGGGGGCGTGGTCCTGTGCACCGGCTATTGAGGGCGTGATGTGTGGAGGGTGTGGGGGGGGCGTGGTCCTGTGCACCGGCTATTGAGGGCGTGATGTGTGGAGGGTGTGTGTGTGTATGCGTGTTTGCTTGTGCAGATGTGACAAGGCTAGTCCCAGATGACATTTGTGCACTTCACTTCATCACTTGAATAAGGAGTGGCAGAGTGTTAGCTGTGCCAGTGCTTCCATTGTAGCTTGCCTTCACCACAGACACATGTGTATGTGGTGTTTCGAGTGTTGTGTTTGCATGATTGAGTGTAGAGTGCACAGGGCAGGTGGAACCCAACGCCCTGAAATTACTGTAGTCTAGTCATGTGTTAGTGTGGGTTAGTCCAGACGGGTACTGTCTATTTTCAGTTGTCTGAAACGCCTACGGATTAGGCATTTCACATGCTAGTCATTCAGACCAATGAAATTCGATGACGTCCCAAAAGAGCACGCATTTCATTGGTTCGAATGACTAGCACGTGAAATGCCTAACGCACAGGCGTTCCAAGCAACTGTAAATAGACAGTATGCCTTGCTTCTTGTCTGCTGCTGTGGATGGGCAAGACGTACATGTACGAAACAGGAAGTGTGGATTACACACTACACAAGAGCATTTATTGCTTGCAATGGGGGGTATGTTGATTTTGAATAGGACTTTGTTCTTGTTCTAGTCCTCCTGCCACTCTGCCTGCCCTAGGAAGACTAGTGGCTGAGGCCAGCAGACTACTAGAAGAGATCACTAATTTTTAACAGCTTGTGGTCAAATGACTGTAGAGTGTGTGTGAACATGCTTGTCCTTATGGGTCAACTGGTTGTGTTAACTACAGGCGCTGGGGTAGCAGAATGACAACCAGCTGACCAATGGGTGGGTGGTTGATGTGAAGTGTTGATGTAGTGGTCGTCAAGCAGCCCACCTCTTTCCTACTTTCTGCTGGGCCCTTACTGCCCTGTGGTCTCCTTCCCTCTGATCTCCTTCCCTGTGGTCTCCTTCCCTCTGATCTCCTTCCCTGTGGTCTCCTTCCCTCTGATCTCCTTCCCTGTGGTCTCCTTCCTCGGGTGGCTGGCTTCTTCTGTGGTAGTGACTGGGTAGACACTAAGTATAGGAATGTGCCTCAGTAGTGTCTTGTGTAGACCCGTTTGTGTTGTTTTGGGCGCAGCTTATAGTGTTTAAGTGAGTTATAGTTAGTCCATCAAGGCGGCCATCACCTTTTGGAGTAGTACAGTTCTAGGTATCACTAAAGAGTGTAGTTATTACATTTATAAATTATGCTTATCATTATTAATTTAATTATCTTTGCATAATTTGAATGTTGTACTGCATGTGTGTGTTTGTTGAATTAATGTTATAGTTATAGTATATTTAATACATAGTTATATTTATAGTATATTTAATACATAGTTATATTTATAGTATATTTAATACATAGTTATATTTATAGTATATTTAATACATAGTTATATTTATAGTATATTTAATACATAGTTATAGTTATAGTATATTTAATACATAGTTATATTTATAGTATATTTAATACATAGTTATAGTTATAGTATATTTAATACATAGTTATAGTTATAGTATATTTAATACATAGTTATAGTTATAGTATATTTAATACATAGTTATAGTTATAGTATATTTAATACATAGTTATATTTATAGTATATTTAATACATAGTGTTAGTGTTTGTGTAGGATTCACACTATACATGTGCACAATGACATACAAACAGTATTGTGATGTTTGTTATGTAATAGTTAAATGCTGACCAAGAGGTGTCTCTGAGATTTAGAGCACGAGGCACGAGGGTGTGAAGCGCCTTGTGCCGAGTGGTCTAAATCTTCAGAGACACCGATTGGTCAGCATTTAAGTGTTATAGATCCCAACGATTGGGCAAGGAGCGGCAGCGAATCAGTTTAACTACTAGTACTTGCGTCATCACGCGTCTTCCGGAAGTAGTTAGCAATTTCTGACAATGGCCGAGAAAACGTCGTTTGGTTATTGGGTTTGTCATCTAGCAGCAGACGTTTCTAAAGGTCGGCAGTGGATGCGGCGCGTAAGCTAAACGTAAGCTTACTCACTGTCAGCCCCGTCAGCCACAGCGTTTCCCAGAGCGGTGTCCTAAACCTGTTCCCAGCTTGTAACCAGTTCCTTTCTCGGCTCTGGTTCGTAGGCCGTTGCATGCCCGATTGTTGCGTTACCCTGTTTGTCGACGAAACAAGTAAGCCGAGCGAACTGTACATTGTATGTTGTGGAGTTAGCTACTATTGTTATCGCAGCTGCAGCTTCTCTGCTATAGACCACGGGCCCAAGCCACGCCCATGCTCTAAATCGCTATTTAGAGCATAGGCGCGAACACCGCGCGTCGAATTAGAACACGGCTAGACGAAATAGACCATGGCGCGAAACAACACCTGGGGTGTCTACGACGTTTAGAAACATCGTTTAGACGCACGTTACCATGGCAACGGGATCTATAAATTATTCAAACACATATAACATAACATAATCATAATAGACATTGTTAACATGTTGTTATGTATAGTCACAGTTGCAAGACCTGATTAGTTTTGATTTTGTTTAGTTTTCCTACAAATTGCACACACGTAGTGTGTTATAGTTTAGTTGACAGAAATATTATTGACTCACTAAAAGTTATAGTACTTTTGATTATGGTAACCAAGACAACACTGGTGGACATGTTTGTGTTGTCTGTTTGTCCAGATCTAGTCTACTTTAGAATGGTGATTGGTTTAGAAAGAATTCTGTGTGGGCACTAAGCCTGTGTCCAGGGAGGCTGTGAAGGGAAGGGGAAGACGGTTCTGTGAACTTGGCTGTGTAGATTGTGTCAAGACATCTCTTAGCCATCAGTCGCTGCCTTGATATTCTCAATGACAGAGCAAATCAGAAAGGGTTGGTTCTCCAATACCAGCTTCACAACAGGGTTGAAAACCTTGCCGACGTTACGACCAGATGCTCTGGTCTTCTTCAGGACGAAGATATGCTAGTGCGAGCACTGACAGAGCAACTCATTCAGTACCGTCTGGTCTGTGTACCAGGTGTGACAGCTTGTGAGCAAAAGAAGTGGATTTGTGATATCTTCAAGCACAGCAAGACTTTGTAAAATGGAAATATGAAATCCTCGTGTGTGTGAGCAAGGAGTGGTGTGTGTGGGTGAGATGTGGGATGTGGGAGTGTGGGTGAGGTGTGGGAGTGTGGGTGAGGGGTGGGGTGTGGGAGTGTGGGTGAGAGGTTGGGTGTGGGTGAAGGGTGAGGTGTGGGTGAGTGGTGAGTGAGTTGGTGGGTGGTTGATGGGTAGGAGGATAACGGGTGAGCAGTGCTGTATGTGTTTGGGGGTCTAGTCTCATGCGCCAGACCCCTGCAGAAGGGTCTGGTGGTAATGCATAAACCAACTTGTGCCATAGGAATGTGATTATTGCATAATTGCGGTTAACTCTTGCACAATGTCATCTGTATGGAGTGCCCGAAATTTGCATTGTTTTTGCTAGTTCTTGCTCTGTTCTGAGACTGTACCTTAACGAAGTCACAGCACATCCAACCATATCCTCTGAGCGAGTCAATGCCATGTCTCTAAATGTTAAGCTGACGTCATATAGCAAGCGGTGAATCTGATTGGTCAGGGCAGGATCTCATCCTGGACACAAGTCAGTGTATGCAATAATACTAGACCATTCCGCAGAGGGTCTGGCGCGCTAGACCAGGAGGGAGTCAAGGCTGAGGTTCTAAGTAATAAGGAGAAAGCACGACAGTTCTGAGTTGTACATACTTTGGGATTTTAACAGGGGGGCGGTTTAACCAAGGGGGTGGAATACCCTCACCCCAAAATGCATCCTTAGTGAAGGTGTGTGGGTAGAGGTGCGAAAATGATGCCATAATTCTGTTTCTATCCCTGTTGTGTGGTAGCCTGTTTGCAATAATTATAGCTAATATTCTGCTCTAGACTTGTCGGGTGCAGTCAGCTAGGCACTGGAGAGTTGTGTGAGTGCAGGTGAAGGGGCCAAACAGTGACTTTAGTCCACCTTTGGGAGGTGGTGCACGTAACAGGACAGGCTTGCACTCACAATGGCTCAGTGGTTGCTGCAAGTGCAGGTGCTCTCCCACCGCACCAAACACACGCAGAATACCCGGCCTGGGTACAGTGGTTTCATTATATTATTATCCCAATTGACATATGCACATTGCACTCGATCACGTGAGTGAAATATTGGAAGGATAAGCTCACATGTAGATCAAAGCACGTGACTATCCCGTGCGAGCCTATCCTTCCAATAGTTTACTCACATGATAGAGTGCAGTGCGCAAATGTCAACTGGGACTAGAAATCCTGAAGCCACTGTGTACCAGCACAGACAGACACAACCTTGTGGTATAAATACAGGCAAGATTGGGTGATCTGTCTAAGACAGCCACCTGTGGGCCAGGTACAATTGGCCTTTATAGAGAGGTGGCTGCATTACAGAGGTAGACTGCAATGTTTTAGTGCTATGTTAGTGCTATTTGGGGCCAGGGAGGCTGGCTGTTTTAGAGAGGTGGCTGCCTTACACAGTGACCATCTTAGACAGGTTCCACTGTAGCCTCGTTAAATTTGTATCACAACCATACCGTGCTTTATTGTGAGTAGGGTATTGGTGTCAGTGTTGGTGGTGTTGTTTGTAAACAAATGTCCATTTGTTTTCTGTTTTGATGGCTGTTCTCACCTGTGACCTGAGTTAGTGACCCCCACTTGTTGTGCTCAGGGCAAACATGGCTGCGCAGTGCTACAGGTGGAGTATGCAAGTGGCCTTAACATTGTACACACTTCGTTTCATACAGCGCAAGAGAGAGGCTGAGGTGAGAGCGCATGTCCACGCACACCACACCACACACCACATACTCACTAACGTTGCCCATATTGACTCCTTGGAGTGGCTGGGTATTGATTATATCCATTCTTGATTTATACCATGCCTCCGCTCCTCTCTCCCCTCCTCTCTCCCCTCCTCTCTCCCCTCCTCTCTCCCCTCCTCTCTCCCCTCCTCTCTCCCCTCCTCTCTCCCCTCCTCTCTCCCCTCCTCTCTCCCCTCCTCTCTCCCCTCCTCTCTCTCCTCCTCTCTTCCCTCCTCTCTCCCCTCCTCTCTTCCCTCCTCTCTTCCCTCCTCTCTCCCCTCCTCCCCTTCCTCCTCTCTCCCCTCCTCTCTCCCCTCCTCTTTCTCCTCGTGCTCCCCCTCCTTCCCTTCCTCTCTTCCTTCCTCCCCTCCCCACTCCCCTCCCTTCCTCCCCTCCCCACCCCCCACATGCCAACCCGTAGGTGCCTTGGTTCAGTATGCAGCTCTTAAACTTCTTCACCTCCGAGGACAGTGGTCACTACATGTGGTACACCCTCATGTACTCCGGGGCGTACCCTTCAGCATGTATCCACAGCTGGAATGGGACTAGACATTCAGAATGGGGATTGTGCTAGTCCTAGAGGTCGTGCTATTCAGAATGGGTCAATGCCGACGGTCTCCTCCACCCCTCTAGAACTCACCTGTGTTGAAGGTGGTGTTCACTCATCTTCAGAAGTGGGACCATGTGGGCCCACTTCTTGGGTTTATGGGGGAGGCACATTCCCCAGGTGCAACCTTAACCCTTTAACCTTTGACTTTAACCCTTTAACCTTTCACTTCTGACCTCGCTTACCCCACCTCTAAGTAGTAATGTGGTCACACCTGGGGGTAGAGCCTAGCCCCACTCACGTCACAAGGACGGAGGAAAACAAAACAACAAAAACAAAACAACAAAAAACTGGTCGCCATGTAGTCAGGCGTCGCGTGACCCCTCCTCACGGAAGGGTCAGCCAGGTTAAGTCTAATACATTGACTTGTCTGCGCGGAATGCAATTATGCGCTGTGGAATGTATTTATTGTGCAACATTATGCCTCGCTTGTGGCTGCAAGTACGCGCCACGGCTCGCGACACCTACGTACCTGATCTTTCATAATAGCCGTCAAAGGAGCGACAGCAAAGACTATCGAGGTCCCTTCCACCGGCAACACCAGGCCGAACACTGTTGGCTGGCACGCGTAGCACAGGCTCTTGCCAAAGCCGGTCAGCAAAACAGCGAAAGCATCCCTCCCAGAAACAATGCCAGACATAACCTGAAGTTGCTCTGGCTTCATGGTAGAATAACCTAGGCGCTGGATGGCTTCCATCGCAGCGTATGACACTCTCTGGTCCATGCTCTGGTCTGCTGCCATTTGTGGACACGCGAGCGATAAATATTTCACATCTTTCCTGCAATCTGATTGGGCACGCAACCATTGTGGCGTGCTGCACAAGTCAATGTATTAGACTTAACCTGACCCTTCCGTGAGGAGGGGTCACGCGACGCCTGACTATTCGCCATGCAGGTCGCTGCAGCTGCTGTTATTGCAAGGTGATACGTGTGCATGCGCAGAAGTTGACATAAGTGTCCTGCCCTGAGTAGGCACGTGTACCTTGCTGTGACGTCAGTGCTGCCGACTGTTGACTGGCTAGCTGTAAGAGAGCATGGCAAGTCCGTAGCCCTGCCATTAACTTCACTCAATTCATAAAGTTCCATGTTGTTCTAATGGCTTGCTGTTTGGAATTGGGATTGGATATTTGGAATGGGGATGTGTACTGTGCTTGCACTAGTTGGAATGAGGACTAGATATTTAGAATGGGACTGTGCCATCTGATGTGTAGGTGTGTAGTGTGGTGTGTGTGTTGACTGTGTCCAGTCCTTCCTTGACTCCTGGAGTCTTCCTGATTCCACTTCTCCTGTACACTGTGTTCCAGGTGCCTCAGTATGCAGTAGGGTTGACAGAGGTGAGTGGGCGTGACCTGTAGTACAGTGATGTGTGTGTGTGTGTGTGTGTGTGGCTGTGTGTGTGTGGTCGTGTGTGTGTGTGTGGCTGTGTGTGTGTGTGTGTGTGTGGCTGTGTGTGTGTGGTCGTGTGTGTGTGTGTGGCTGTGTGTGTGTGTGTGTGTGTGTGTGTGTGTGTGTGTGTGTGTGTGTGTGTGTGTGTGTGTGTGTGTGTGTGTGTGTGTGTGTTTGACTATGTCACTGTGCTGTACGTCCATTTAATGTCGTTTGTTCTCTGACTGTCTCATTGCAGTTTGCAAGCCCAAGTGTGAGAAAGTGAGTCAGAACCGAATGGTGCACTGCAGAGTGTGGATGTGTGGATGTGTGTATACCCCTCTGTGCTATACTGGGGGGGAAAGAGTTTGTGTAGCATGCTGTGTTGCATGGACATGAACCCAACCCACCCTTCTCCTAGCTGGGTAGCCACCGT
>OZ025889.1:315000-320000 GCA_964019415.1 Ianthella basta
GACCCATACAGCGTATGTCCCTCAGTACTGCACGTGTCCCTTATGACCCGTACAGCGTATGTCCCTCAGTACTGCATGTGTCCCTTATGACCCATACAGTGTATGTCCCTCAGTACTGCACTGACCAGCTAGCTCCACCGGCTGGTGGCACAAACTAGCTAGGTGACTGGACGGTGGCACAAACCATCTGCTGCCATGACCCATCAATTGCGCTCCCCTATATAGCCAGAGCCACAGCCAGCCGATTTCTATTTTATATAGCCTTAATGTACTTCCCACGTACGGGGAGCACCTGGCGGGCCAGGTAAGGTCACCGACTTGTAATCCAAATGGCTCGGGTTCGAGCGCCAGCGAGTAACTCTTTTTTCACCACTTTATTTCGTTCGCGCTGCATAGTGTGGAGTATAAGTAGCTCCAATTGCAGTCCTCTCTCGGTCGGGGGCTCGGTGGCACAGTGGCGCCGCACCCAGTGAAGGTTCGATTCCCGAGAGAGGCAAGAAAAAACTTTCTTTGCCATATTCTCAAGGTCATGCCATTGAAACCATTGAATTATGTTATGACAATGCAATTTATCACAATTCAGTAACAGTATATTATTTCATGTTCTCCCTGTTGTCTATGTTTCATGTTCTCCTGTTGCCTTTATCCTACTGTATCTTATTGGGTCCCCCATTCACACCAGCCTTGTGCTGAAGGGGTAACCTTAATAAATACAATACAATACCCGTATGGGGAGCCTGGTGTCTCGGTGGCTTGGTCTCACCTAGGGATGAGAACTGGAAACTCCGCGAATGAGGGGGACCGTCTGGGGAGCTGCTGGGCATAGGGGCCGCATCTGTTATGGAATGGTGTTGCTGATCTTTTTGTCGACGTTTTTCGTAACTTTTCTTTTTACTTTTCTTCTTTCTTGTTTTTAGCACCAGTTGGGTGCATGATGGGTCAACACAAGGGATATGACTACATGGTCAACATAGCAAACAGTGGTTTCAGCGTGCTCTGGATTTTACCAGCTGATAGTGGTAACTGGAGACAGCTTGACCACTGTTAGCTATGTTGACCCAATCCCATGTGGTCATACTTGTGAGGCACACATACAAACCACACGCACATGCAAGTAACAATGTTACATGCAAAATTCATTCACCAGGGCTTTAACATGGTTTGGAGGCCAACTTCCTTCACACTAACTTCAACCAACAGATGAAGAAGTCCCGGGAGACCATGATGGGAGCGAGTGGAGGGACGATACTTAATATTGGGGCATGTGAAGAAACGACAAAAGAAAGGAAAATATACTTGCTTCATGTGCACAAACACAACCACTGTGACAGTGTGACATTGATGTCGATGGTAATGACGGGAAAGCCACATGTCATTGTCAAGCTGTCTCCAGTTACCGCTGGTACAATCCAGAGCACGCTGAAACCATTCACACACTGCATGTAGTCACATCCCTTGACCCCAGTGAGTGCAGCTTGCCCAGTTCTGCTCTCCGCCCACACACATGCAAACACTCATCGTACACAGAACACACCCATAATACATTAAATCATGCAAACTACAAACTAGTACAAATAACAGATAAATACACACTTCAGAGTTCTTTTTTTTTTTTTTTTACAAATTTACTCTTCATGTATCATAGAGCCCGCCTGTGAGCTTGCGTTTATGCTGCAAACAGTCGTCACTCACAACCAGGGTGCCCACTGGAACCCACCAGTGGACACATTTAGTGATATCAAGGCAATCCCTCCAATGAACATCACCCCAATGACAACAGAGGGATACATCGGTATGAATGCCAGCTTTACCTGGGGGAGGAATCAAGTGAAAAGGATCTTCCTGTCGTTACTTACACAGAGCATAGAAACTAAATTGTACAAGTATAACTGGGAAGGACATTGCTGTCTCCCTCCTTCCTCCCCTCATTTGTATCCCTTCCTCTCCTCCCCTCTCTCCTCTCTGTCACCTATTCCCTCCCCTCTCCTCCCCTCCACTTCCCTCTCTCCCATCCATCACCTATCCCCTCCCCCTCCCCTCTCTCCCCTCCGTCACCTATTCCCTCCCCTCCCCTCCTTCCCCCACCTGCACTTTAGCGTTAACACAGTACTGTTCAAATGAGTCCAGATCCAACATTGGTGTCTCAGCATAGAGGTAGGGTCTTGCCCTCAGCTCCATTCCAAGGCGACGGATGTGCCTACCAGCGTAGGTTACCCTCACAGCCTGCATGGATTGCATCATCATGCGTGTATTATTACTGTGCATACCTGTGCATGCTATGTGTATTAAAGTGTGCATAAGACATGCTAGAAACAATGTGGGGTCATTTTCACAGCCATGCTGTATCACCATGGAAACACCCACCTGAATGATTGGCACAGCTGTGTAGACTACCCAGTGTGCCAGTCCGAGGCTGGAGATGACGTAGGGAGAGATGGTCTCAAACGTGTGTGGCTGGAGAGGGGGCCCAAGGCCAATGAGCTCGCGCATTACTGCAGGAAACAGGAAGTGGATACCCAGTCAGGAAGTGGATACCCAGTCAGGAAGTGGACTTGACCGCACTATTCATGCAGTGACAGTTCAAATGAGGCACACATTGCTCTCCCGCCACTGGAGGCTTACACAAGATGGCTATCCCCACAAAGATGAACATGAGCATGGAGACAACGTGGGAGTAACGGTCATTGAGTATGCGCAGGTACTCCCTCAGATTGTGCACCTCCTAACAGGGGAAATGGGGGCATGCATGGGAGGCTATAGCACAGCGAACACACACACACACACAGACAGACACAGACACACACACACACACACACACACACACACACACACACACACACACACACACACACACACACACACACACACACACACACACAGACAGACAGACAGACAGACAGACAGACACACACACACACACACACAGACAGACACAGACACACACACACACACACACACACACACACACACACACACACACACACACACACACACACACACACACACACACACACACACACACACACACACACACACACACACACACACACACACACACACACACACACACACACACACACACACACACACACACACACACAGACATACACACCTTAATAGCCACATCAATGGTGATGGTGGTGTTCTTCATCCTCTCCGAGATGTTCTGGATGAGGTAGATGAGGAGCTGACACTGCGAGGCAAAGTTGGTGATGACCACGACGTAGAAAATGTCAAACACTGTGACACCAATGAATATGATTACAGCCAGGAAGATGATGAGTCCCTCAGGGGAATCACGAAAAATGTCCCCATTGCTGCAGGGAAAGGAGAGAGGGTGCAGGAGGGGAGGGGGACAGTGGGACTGTGATAGGGATGGGAGGGGAGGAGAGAGGGACAGGAGGGAAATGGGATGGGATGGAATGGGATGGGTGGAGGGGAGGGGAGGGAGGGAGGGGAGGGGAGGGGGGGGACAGTGGGACTGTGATAGGGATGGGAGGGGAGGAGAGAGGGACAGGAGGGAAATGGGATGGGATGGAATGGGATGGGTGGAGGGGAGGGGAGGGAGGGAGGGGAGGGGAGGGGAGGGGCAGCATACAATGGCTACAACCGAGGCATACAGAGGATTGCATGTGCCTCACTCAAAGAGTTTCTCTTCACGACTGGAGGTGGATAGGTTTGAACTGCACAGAGAGGGGTGGGAGGTGTGGTGACTGCATGCGCTGAAACAGTTCTCCTTTAAAAATAGCCCAAGAGACGGATGTACTGGACCATTGGGCACATGAGGGGTGGCTAGTGGATGGCTGACTGCACACTTATACCACATCCATCAAAGTGCAGAGTCCACATAGCATGTTCAATAACCATAACTACAAAGTAACGAGCTGGTTAAACAACACTAGCTAATCAACTCACTCTAGCAATCCTGTTGCCCCTGGTGTTAGCAACATGGCAGGCTTGGCTTCCACATTGACCCTAACCTCTGTGACAACAGGACTGAAAGACACCATGCGAAGGACATTGAGGGCAATTGTGAAGACAATTAGGAAGAAGGCTGCAATGAGGAAGCCCCTAAAGCAGTAGAAAGGGATGGACCAGAGTTAAATGCATGTTTGAGGAAAAATGCGAAAGTGACACCAGCAAACTCCTACTCACAAGCACTCTCCTCACTCACACAAGCACACTCCCACTCACACCAGCACACTCCCACTCACACCAGCACACTCCCACTCACACCAGCACACTCCCACTCACACAAGCACTCTCCCACTCACACCAGCACACTCCCACTCACACCAGCACACTCCCACTCACACCAGCACACTCCCACTCACACAAGCACTCTCCCACTCACACCAGCACTCTCCCACTCACACCAGCACTCTCCCACTCACACCAGCACTCTCCCACTCACACCAGCACTCTCCTCACACCAGCACTCTCCTCACACCAGCACACTCCCACTCACAAGCACTCTCCTCACACCAGCACACTCCCACTCACACAAGCACTCTCCCACTCACACCAGCACACTCCCACTCACACAAGCACACTCCCACTCACACAAGCACTCTCCCACTCACACCAGCACACTCCCACTCACACCAGCACACTTCTCACTCATACCAGCACTCTCCCACTCACACCAGCACACTCCCACTCACACCAGCACTCTCCCACTCACACCAGCACTCTCCTCACACCAGCACACTCCCACTCACACCAGCACTCTCCTCACACCAGCACACTCCCACTCACACCAGCACACTCCCACTCACACCAGCACTCTCCTCACATCAGCACTCTCCCACTCACACCAGCACTGCCACAACTCTCTTAGTCCTCTTCTTGGTGCTGGCGCTGGGCACCCAGGTGAAGCTGAGGAAGACTGCTTCCATCAGAGCATAAAAGTGCTCTGGCAGTCGAAAGCGGAAGAGATACAGCCCGTAGAGGTATGAGGCCAGCAGCAGGACATCAGGGAGGAGTACGGTAGTCACCAG
>OZ025889.1:327500-390000 GCA_964019415.1 Ianthella basta
ATCCAACTCAACAGTGCTGTCTGCTGCCTTTCCTCCCCCTCCATCATCCAGCCCCCCCAGCCCATTGCTGGGCAGAGTCGGCCCCTCACTCTCCCACAGAACCATTGGCTGCTCTTCGGCTGTCGGTGTGAGCTGCTCATCTCCCGATCCTCCCTCATGGCCCTTGATGGCCAGAGCAAGTCCTGCTTGCATGTCTCTTTTAGGTGTTTCAGGTGTGGGGCACCTCCCAGACTCCGCCCTTTGGCCGGGAGGGGAGTGGCCTGCTCCTAAAATACATCAGTCACATGGTATGGTGTACAAGTGAGACACAGCTTCTCATACATGTGTACATACATGTACATACACACATGCACACTCACACACCACACACGCCACACCCATGCCACACCCATCTACCCACACACACGCCACACGCACACACTCGCTGTGAGTAGACTGGCCCTCAGTAGAGGGGAGCCTCACAAGGTAGGCTACACCAAGTGAAAGTTACCACCAGTCTCTCCACGAGGTGCCTTCTAGTGAAGACGCAGTCAAGCATGCCAAGATGTTGCTCACCGCTTTGTCTTACACTGAAGAACATACACTCACACCCACACACTTACACATACATTCATTCACCTTCACTGACTCACACACACATGCACACACACATGCACCCTCACACACACGCACATGCACACACACACACACACACATGCACACACACACACACACACACACACATGCACACTCAATCACACATGCACCATGCAATCTGTGCCTTTGCCACTGTTATATCGTCACGGAAATCACAATCTGTCAACCTTAGACTCGCGTCTATTGTTGTTAACAAACGGAAAATTGCTTCCAACAAACGGATGATTTAATTAAACTAGTAAACTTTACAAGCGGCGCATTTACTATTGTTGCTGTAATTGGGTTAGTTCTGGTATCAAGGAAACAACTGTGGCCTTTTTATTAGCTACTTCCTGTCATGTGACTAGTGTGACAAGCAACACCTATTAACCAATCAGCTTACAGCTAGAAAGCCAGCCAAGTTCCAATGCACTTGACTACATTTTTGGAGGGGTTTCCATGGTAATGTGATACCAATAAAAAGGCCACTTATGTTTCCCTTGACAACCTTTTCTGGCAAAGGCACATACATATGTAGCCTCCCCATTTATATTAGTAGCAAGGGCATTGGAACTGGTCCAATAATATACATTAGTTCTTCAAACAATGTAAACTATACAACACTAATACTAATGGAATGACTAATGATATGTAACAGTGTCTCTATAGGAGGTATGTATAAAATTAACATTAATGGTGGGTCAGTATGTACATATAATATATCACCTATGCACTATGCTTTAATAAAAAGGCCACACTTGCTCTCTATATGTTCAGAGCAGCCTACATTATACGTCTTTAGTACAGTTCCTACAGCTATGGAAACACTACAAAGAATCTGTCAACTTACTGTCCGTTTCTATTTGCACCCCCTTCCTACATCGTGTCTATTTACATGCCAAGTTTGAAAAAGCTAGTATGTTCGATTGAGTGGTTACCATGACAACAGCGTGTGGTTGCCATGGTTACACATCCGATTCCATTCCATGGGGGGCTACAGAGCGTCGTATCATTTTATACTTTGATTGCATGGAGTTGGCATCGGGTGTGGGTGCCATAGGGGTACCTTTCGAGAGCTGCAAGTTGAGTGTGTGTGTGAGGGGTGTGAGAGTGTGAGGGTGAGAGGGAGGGTGAGGGTGTGAGGATGGGTGAGATGGAGTGAGTGTCCAGGATAAGGTGGTGAGGTGTAAGGTGGTTGTGTGTGTGATGGAGAAGAGTGTTGGATTGTGGGAAGGGGAAAGAGGGGGAGAGAGAGAAAGTGGTGAACACAGAGCACAGCACATTGTGTGTTGCTTGTGCTCGTGCTGTGATGGTGTAGCTCACTAGAGGCTGGGTCGGGGTCGGCTGGGCGCTGATCATGTCAGAGGTCGACTTGGCGCTGCGCATCTGTAGGTGGTGACACACCACACCACACCACACTTGCACTGTGTACACTAAGGACACACCACACCACACCACACTTGCACTGTGTACACTAAGGACACACCTTCACTTGTGGTCATGTGACACACTACTGCAGCCACACACACACACACGCACGCACGCACACACACACACACGCACACACACCACACACACCACACACACCACACACATGCACACGCACACGCACACACACACACACACACACACACACACACACACACACACACACACACACACACATACTGTGAATGCAGGTGCTGCCCTCCGCTCTAGCTCTGGTGTCTTGCTCGTATCACTTTGACTGTGATGAGGCACAGCCAATCTGCTGACATACAAAGAACCAACACACAAAACACACACGGACACATTCAGCATTACTCTGAGGAACAGACACCACTATGTACCTCTCCACTCCCCCTCCCCTGCCCCTCCCCTTTCCCAAATCCTCCTAACCCTGCCCCTCCCCTGCCCCTCCCCCTCCCCAACTATCGGCCACTGTGCACCTGTCTTCCTCTGTTCCTTCTTGCCCTTCAACCACCCTCCGCTGGTGAGCATTCCATGAACCGCTCCGAGGGAGAGGCTGACTCCTCCCTGCTTCCCCGTGGTTCATCACCTTCCCGTTGTCCTCTGTCTTTGCGGGTGCACTGTACTGCTTAACCATCTCAGGCTCCTCCTCTATGGTTTTAGCGTTGGTAGAACGAGGGAGCGTGGCAGACTGCGATGCGTTGGGAACCCTCTTCTTCCCAGGGCTGGAGAATCCCTTTAAGCTACTTCCCTTTGAGGAGGAGCCTTGAGGATAGTGCGAGTTGAACTGCATCTGAGAGAAGAAATGGAGACACAAGGAGAGTATGGGACAGAGATGTGGGCCAGTGACCCGTGTTGGGCGGAAGAGAAGGGGAGAAGGGGAGAGTCCCTTCACTCTTACGTCTTGCTGAAGCAGGTCTGGCTGCGAGGCTGAATTGATGTTCCCAAAGGCGGAGTCCACGAAGCGATGCATCTCATCAGCCCAACTTGATCTACATGTGTCAACAAACACAGACCCACTTTGTACACCATTCTTCAGATCATTCTTTGACAGATTGAACAAGCACTGCATCAGATACGACTCATCAATTCGTGCAACCACATCATGTTAGCTGTTAATTATTGAGTGTTGAAAAAATTGTGTGTGTGTGTGTGTGTGTGTGTGTGTGTGTGTGCCCACCCTGAACTCTCTACAGACATGGTGGAGTAACCAGACGGTGGCCGTGATCTTCTCTTGTCTCCTCTTCGCCTCTTCACGTCCTACAGATGTGCACAGGAGCCCCCATAAACCATGCCCTCACATGCTACCACCCTTACCCTACCCTAGCCTCGTGTAGCCTTTCACCAAGACAGCAGTCTGGCTATGCGAGACTATCCCCACCCCTTCCAGCCCCACCCACCCCACCCCTTCCTGTCCTGCCCCTCACCGCAGGTGTAATCTGTAGTACCTGAGGTTCCACCCCTTGCTCGTCAAGGCGACTGAGGTATTTGAAGATGTGCACACGCCCCCGCACACACACCTATCAAATAGGAGAGAACAAACGCACAGACTCACGCACACACACTGTTAGTGGTCCCACCATCTCCTGTACACAGCAAGCACAGCGGCAACTCCCTAACCCGATAAACACCCTACTGTCCTCATTAGAGAGATGTCCCTATTTCAGATGTACGTAGCTTTGTTAACATACATCTCCAGGTATATGTGTGTGTGGGGGAGGGGGGGGGGGGCTTGGTGTTGGGAATGTCACTGGGAGACAGACTGGGGTACGTGCATGTGTAATGGCCAGCTCAATAGAGCGGAGGTGAGCTCCTTGCTCAACAGAGAGGAGGTGAGCTCCTTGCTCAACAGAGTGGAGGTGAGCTCCTTGCTCAACAGAGTTGAGGTGAGCTCCTTGCTCAACAGAGTGGAGGTGAGCTCCTTGCTCAACAGAGTGGAGGTGAGCTCCTTGCTCAACAGAGTGGAGGTGAGCTCCTTGCTCAACAGAGTGGAGGTGAGCTCCTTGCTCAACAGAGTGGAGGTGAGCTCCTTGCTCAACAGAGCGGAGGTGAGCTCCTTGCTCAACAGAGCGGAGGTGAGCTCCTTGCTCAACAGAGAGGAGGCGAATGTGGACATGTGAGAATCTACTCACCACCACCATCACCACGCAGTCCCAATATTAGCTAAGATACGTACAACAATTGCAAGAAGCTTTCACAGTAATCCCATTCCACTGCTGCATGTACTGTGCACTCTAGTTAGAGAGGTGCCCTCATTTCAGAGGTAGTTTTGTACACATCTCTATGTAGCTGGGACAGTAGGCACTGTCCTCATTAGAGAGGTGCCCTTATTTCAGAGGTAGTTTTGTACACATCTCTATGTAGCTGAGACAGTAGGCACTGTCCTCATTAGAGAGGTGCCCTTATTTCAGAGGTAGTTTTGTACACATCTCTATGTAGCTGGGACAGTAGGCACTGTCCTCATTAGAGAGGTGTCCTTATTTCAGAGGTAGCTTTGTACACTTCTCTATGTAGCTGGGACAGTACTGTCCTCATTAGAGAGGTGTCCTTATTTCAGAGGTAGCTTTGTACACTTCTCTATGTAGCTGGGACAGTACTGTCCTCATTAGAGAGGTGTCCTTATTACAGAGGTAGTTTTGCACACATCTCTATGTAGCTGGGACAGTACTGTCCTCATTAGAGAGGTGTCCTTATTTCAGAGATAGTTTTGTACACATCTCTATGTAGCTGGGGGACAGTAGGCACTGTCCTCATTAGAGAGATGTCCTTATTTCAGAGGTAGTTTTGTACACATCTCTATGTAGCTGAGACAGTAGGCACTGTCCTCATTAGAGAGGTGTCCTTATTTCAGAGGTAGTTTTGTACACATCTCTATGTAGCTGGGGACAGTAGGCACTGTCCTCATTAGAGAGGTGTCCTTATTTCAGAGGTAGTTTTGCACACATCTCTATGTAGCTGGGGGACAGTAGGCACTGTCCTCATTAGAGAGGTGTCCTCATTTCAGAGGTAGTTTTGTACACATCTCTATGTAGCTGGGGACAGTAGGCACTGTCCTCATTAGAGAGGTGTCCTTATATCAGAGGTAGTTTTGTACACATCTCTATCTAGCTGAGGACAGTAGGCACTTTCCTCATTAGAGAGGTGCCCTTATTTCAGAGGTAGTTTTGTACACATCTCAGTGTAGCTGAGACAGTAGGCACTGTCCTCATTAGAGAGGTGTCCTTATTTCAGAGGTAGTTTTGTACACATCTCTATGTAGCTGGGGACAGTAGGCACTGTCCTCATTAGAGAGGTGTCCTTATTTCAGTGGTAGTTTTGTACACATCTCTATGTAGCTGGGACAGTAGGCACTGTCCTCATTAGAGAGGTGCCCTTATTTCAGAGGTAGTTTTGTACACATCTCTATGTAGCTGGGGACAGTAGGCACTGTCCTCATTAGAGAGGTGTCCTTATTTCAGTGGTAGTTTTGGTTAACACTTCATAGATCCCGTTACCATGGTAATGTGCGTCTAAACGATGTTTCTAAACGTCGTAGACACCCCGGGTGTTGTTTCGCGCCGTGGTCTATTTCGTCCAGCCGTGTTCTAATTTGGCGCGCGGCGTTCGCACCTATGCTCTAAATAGCGATTTAGAGCATGGGTGTGGCTTGGGCCGTGGTCTATAGTCTATCTTTCGTCGACAAACAGGGTAAAGCAACAATCCGGCAGCGGCCTACGAACCAGAGCCGAGTAAGGAGCAAACTGGTTACGAGCTGGGAACAGGCTTAGGACACTGCTCTGGGAAACGCTGTGGCTGACGGGGCTGACAGTGAGTAAGCTTACGTTTAGCTTACGCGCCGCATCCACTGCCGACCTTTAGGAACGTCTGCTGCGAGATGACAAACCCAATAACCAAACGACGTTTTCTTGGCCATTGTCAGAAATTGCTAACTACTTCCGGAAGACGCGTGATGACGCAAGTACGAGTTGGTAAACTGATTCGCTGCCGCTCCTTGCCCAATCGTTGGGATCTATAACACTTAAATGCTGACCAATCGGTGTCTCTGAAGATTTAGACCACTCGGCACTCAGGCGCTTCGCGCCCCTCGTGCCTCGTGCTCTAAATCTCAGAGACACCTCTTGGTCAGCATTTAACTATTACTTAGCAAGTGAGGCTGAGTATAAAATGGCCGTCTAACAATAGTACCAGTCAAACACCGAATACTGAGAAGTGTGGATGAGACTGCACAACACTCACATGTGAGGGCGGAGACTCCAGTGGGTTGTCATTCACTTCCAACACTACTAATGACAGGATGTTGCGCAATGACGGTGGCAGCCGGCGAATCATATTGGTCGATACATCCAAATGGACAAGTGGCATCTTATCCACATCTGAGGAGAGAGAGCATAAAACAGAGATGGCTGGACATTACATACACGATGGGATATTTTCCTGTATACTCTTGGATACTATTCATGTATACTCTAGGATACTACTCGTGTATGCCCAGTATACTCAAACATGACAAGCCCTATGGCAATGGTGCATACACACACATCACACACAAACACACCTACACACTCACCACACACTGAGTGCAGTGTGTTTGGCAGCCCTCCCCTCCCTCCCCCCCACACCTTTGGGCAGCCCTCTCCCCCACACACACCTTTGGGCAACTCCTTCAGTTCATTCTGATGAAGGTTCAAGTGTCTGAGGTTCTTCAGGTTGGTGAAGTCCTTGGGAAGGTCCGGCAGAGAGTTGCAGCTGAGGTCAAGGTGCTGGAGAGTGACCATCTTACCAATGTCGACAGGTAGGGCCACGAGACGGTTGCAACTGAGGTCAAGTGAGACAAGGTTTAGCCGGCACATCTCAGGGGGAAGGGCAGAGATGTAGTTACGGCTGGGTGGGGAGGGGAGGGGAGGGGAGGGGTGGGGAGAGGGGGAAGGGGAGGGATGGAGAGAGGAGGGAGGGGAGGGAAGGGGAGGGGAGGGGAGGGGAGAACAGGACACAATTTCATTTCATGTCCAGTGACATGTCAGGTAATCACCCTCTCCACCAATCCCTGCAAAGCAGTTCACACACATTGTGCACAGGCACCTTCTTTCCATACACTCATCCTTCCCTCCCTATCCCTCCTCTCCCTCTCCTCCCCTCACCTAAGGTCCAGGTGTCTCAAGTTGGCCATATACGTGATGTACTCTGGGACAGTGCGAATTGAGTTGTGGTAGCACTTGAGCTTCTCCAGTCCAGAGAACATGCAGATCTCCCGAGGAATCTTGTCAAAGCGGTTCTTGGAGATGTCTGTGCAGCAGAGGGAGAGCGGGTACAAGGGGTGTGACACAAACATGTGTGCACCCAACAGCAGAGACCTTGTATGCACAGTGACACTCCACAGACCACCAGCACAATGGGTATACACACACACACACACACACACACACACACACACACACACACACACACACACACACACACACACACACACACGCACACACATGCACACACACACACACGCACACACACACACACACACACACACACACACACACACACACACACACACACACACACACATGGGATGGCTGCAACAGCAGATGTGGGAGGGTCTAGCAGGACAGACACGAGTCCCACTGATCCACCTGTCAGGAATGCCAGACACACCTGTTTGAGCTGCACCACTCAGTGACGCATACAACACACAAGGACACCCATTAGTACAGTTACCTACTGTATGTAACTAGTACTAACTGTACTACTAAACAAGAGCTACGGATACTGTGCAAGAGGTGTCAAAACTCAAAAGATTCCAGAAAATGTGCTGTTTGTGTGAGCATCTGTGCCGAGAGGACTGCGTGGACACTATGGGGGAACACGGTGCACACATCGCATGGACAGGGACAAGAGGGACCAACACACTGCCGCAAACAGTCCCTCCCTCCCCCCTTCCTTCTCCCACATCCTCTCCCTCCATCACCCACATAATCCCTCCCTCCCTCCCTCACCACACATGCCTCTCTCTCAACTCCACACCCCAGCTCTTCCCACACCTCACCCCAACTGTACACGATGACTCCAATGAGTCACCTGTACACGATGACTCCAATGAGTCACCTGTACACGATGACTCCAATGAGTCACCTGTACACGATGACTCCAATGAGTCACCTGTACACGATGACTCCAATGAGTCACCTGTACACGATGACTCCAATGAGTCACCTGTACACGATGACTCCAATGAGTCACCTGTACACGATGACTCCAATGAGTCACCTGTACACGATGACTCCAATGAGTCACATGTACACAATGACTCCAATGAGTCACCTGTACACGATGACTCCAATGAGTCACCTGTACACGATGACTCCAATGAGTCACCTGACACGACTCCAATGAGTCACCTGTACACGATGACTCCAATGAGTCACCTGTACACGATGACTCCAATTAGTCACCTGTACACGATGACTCCAATTAGTCACCTGTACACGATGACTCCAATGAGTCACCTGTACACGATGACTCCAATGAGTCACCTGACATACATCAGGAGATCTAAAACAATTAGCATGCAGCATCCATTGGTGCAGCTTCCTCCAACAACCAGTCCGGCTTCCTAAAGGCAGCCACCAGAGTGGCTGAGGTCACACTATGGCCTTGACAAAGCTGACACACTAAACATCCACATTCACACATGTACACACACACACACACACACACACACACACACATGTACACACACACACACACACACACACACACACACACACACACACACACACACACACACACACATGTACACACACACACACACACACACACACACACACACACACACACACACACACACACACACACACACACACACACACACACACATGTACACACACACACACACATCACCCACACACTGTATCAAACACAGCCTAACACCGACAAAGCCTCAGTTTCAAGGTGAGACTACCCTGGAGCCATTTTGTTGCTACAAGCAACACATTTGTGTTACAACATCACACTCAGTCATGTGGAACGGCAAACAACAGCTTCAGTGAAACACCCAGTGCAAGGGGGAAGAGGAGAGGAGGGAGGGGAGGAGAGGGGGAGGGGAGGAGAGGGGGAGGAGAAAGGGGGGTCTAAGACTAGCCTCCCATGTTGAAAACCAACATCAATGACCAGTGGGTTGTTCACAGTCACATTAGCAGCAGTCCATTTTCAGACACTGCCACACCTACACACACACACACACACTGTGTTGTGAGGAACGTGACACATGTGAAGGCCCCACTTCAGGCCCTCCACTGCACAAGCATCACACAAGAAAGTCACTTGGGACAATGAAATACAACATGGTGTGTGCGTGTGTGTGTGTGTATGTGTGTGTGTGCGTGTGTGTGTGTGCGTGTGGTGGATGGAGTCAGACCACCGCCCCTAAGTGGATCCCAGCAGCGTCTCATTCTACCACACACTCACCTGCTTCAAGCGTGTCTTGTAGGTCCGACAGGTCTTGGGCTGACATGGGAAACTGTCTGAGGTTCCTCCCAACCAAGACCAGGATACCGGTGTGGTCCGCCCGCTCAATGCACTTGTCTAGCGATATCATTTTGGCGCCAAGTCACTTATGGCTCGCCCAGACACAGCAGATCAAGGATAAACCCAACTCCTTTTCGGGTTCCTACCAGCCAAACTTGATGGGAAGGATGGCAGAGAGAAACGGGTGACTGTGGATCACGCGACACTTTCCTACACGAAACGGTTCAGTTGGCGCAAAACAATACATTTCAATGACATCCGACACACCCTCTTGGAGGAATTACTTACCAACTTCATGAATCTCTCCCTCTTGTTCTATTCTTCTTCCACTGGAGCGAATTCCTTAAGTTACTGTCGCAGCCACGTTGTGGTCTCCCGCATGGCCTAGCCCGTATAATTTCCCTCAAAGCAAACAAATGCTATACATATAAACAACTAATTCATTCTGCTAGTTTACAATATAAATATCAACTGTACATTGCGATTACGTCATTGTCTCTACGGAAGCTGATTGGCTTGCAAGATGTCGGCCAATGGAATGGCGTTGACAACCTCCTCCTGCACAGGGACAACCCTTCGCAGTAGCTTGCAAATTCTTCTTGTTTTGGAGTTAAGTCTCAGCTTGCTTTCTCCCCTTAATGCTTCCCTCGCGAGGCGCCAAGAGAATAACTCTTCGCCTGAACGGCAAGGAGGATGCAGTGCGGCGGCCGTCAAGCAGGTAATTAGTTAACGGAATTTGCAATTAATTAACTTGTGCTGTTCCGTGCACACATTGAAACTATCCGTCCTGCACATAGCAACTTGATGCGTTATATTTACAGGACTAAACATTGAATATGAAAAATACAATTTGTGCTAGTTTTGCAAACAGCAGCAACGTGAAAGGGTTTCTGCTAGAAGTGCAGTTCATTTTGCTTGCTGAATTGATGATTGTTCTTGCTGACCTGCATGTAGGTGGGGATCCCTGTCAGATGCCCCTCAGCCACCCGCGCGAGTGCCCACTCCCATGAGCATTCGTCCCCCCAGTCAGGAAAGCCGTGCACCCCTCCGAAGGCCAAGCATGCGGCGGACTGGGCAGGTGGAGGACGTCTCCTCCTCCAAGTCAGACAAGCAGGAGGCAGTCAAGTCTCAATTGGAGAGCATTACTGGGAGGATGTTTGCTGTGAGCTGGTACCTCATAGTGGTGGACGTGCTAGCCATTTCTACTGAACTCTACTCTTCTCTCTTGTGTGTCTACTATGTCACCACACACAAAAACACATGCACACACACACACACACACACACACACACACACACACACACACACGCACACGCACACGCACACACACACACACACACACACACACACACACACACACACACACACACACACACACACACACACACACACACACATTTAGCTATTGAATGATTATGATGAAGACCCAGAGAGCAAGGTAAACTACTGATGAGTGCCTCAGTGTGTCATGGCCATGTGACCACTTCCCTCTCCTCCACTCCCCTTCCCTCTCCTCCCCTCCCCTCCCCTCCCTCCACTCCCCTCCCCTTCCCTCCCCTCCCCTCCCCTCCCCTCCCCTCCCCTCACTTGTATAGACCTATGCGGATAGTCTTTCAGTGCAGGACGGCCGTACTGCTAACCCAGAGGTGAGTGTGCTTTGTGCAGCAGAGTGAGGTGCCAGGTGATGTGGGTACTGGGCAGGTAACACTTGCATACCGGAATAGGGAAAGACTAATTGGCATGCTCCACTGAGGGCTAGTGTATACAAAGTAGGGCCTGGGGTGTGTGGACTCCACTATTAGTGACCTTTCTGCATAGGAATGTGGTATAATGCTGAATTCTTACAGTTTCACCACTCTACTTAACCATCTCACTAATGTAACTTCCTCCCCCTCACCTCCCCTCCCCCTCCCTCCCCTCTCCTCCCTCCCCTCTCCTCCCTCCCTCCCTCCCTCTCTCTCCTCCCTCCCCTCCCCTCCCCTCCCCTCCTCTCTCTCCCCTCCCCTCCCCTCCCCTCCCCTCCCCTCCCCTTCCCATCAGATGAGAGGTGATATACAGGTCATGCTTCGAGACTACAATGAAGTGTGCATAGAGAGGGATGAGGTGAGTGGAGCCTTTCCTCTCATGTGGAGAGGTGGGAGAACCATGTGTTAAAATGACACACTGCAGAACTCTTTATTCGGTTTCTCCCTCCCTCCCTCCTCCCTCCTCCCACCCCTTCCTCCTCCATCCCCCTCCCTCCCTCCCTCCTCCCTCTCTCCTGGTAGTTGTTGTTCTCACTACAAGATGTAAGTCCACATGTTGCAACATGACTCTGTGTGTGTGTGTGTGTGTGTGTGTGTGTGTGTGTGCGTGTGTGTTTTAAAGACGTGTGTTTATTCTGTTCAACTCTACTGCAGTGGTTTGAGGAGGGACACATCGATGATTTGGTGAGCAGAACGACCGTGTAGCATGTGTCGTAGTACAAATACTAAACATTATTTTATGTGTGATGACTTCTGTAATTCTTACCAGCTGCAGGACATGTCTGATGGGCAGTTCTCCTTCAGCAGTGACCCAGAGGCCCTCAAGTAGGCACACACACTGAGTCCTAGCCACCACGCAACCCACACTGTGCCGCCCAACATTGTCTACATCCTGCCATCTCTCCCCTCCCCACTCCCTCCTGGTACCTTGTGGTGTTGTCCTTAAAGGCAGTCTCTGATGGAGAGTAAGGCTGCCTCAGAGAGACTGAAAGTGGTCAAGGACCAGATCAAACAAGGAGGAGGCAATGCCAGCAACCTTATTCAGTAAACAACAACAACAACAACAACAACAACAATAGTGCACATTTAAAGTCTCCTGTGCTGTGTTGTTATAGGGAGAAAGATGAGCTGGAAAGAAAAATATTGAAGTCAAAGACAGTGTTTGATGCTCTGAAAGGAAACAAGGAAGGGCAAGGTGAGCGCTGTGTGTATGTGTGTGTGTGTGTGTGTGTGTGTGTGTGTATGTGTGTGTTGTATATATATGTGTACACTTGGGAGTCCCCTCCCTCAGGGACTAATCAGGAGGTGGCCCACTCGTGGAAGTTTGCTGCTGGTGAGATCTTCTCTGTACTGACCAAAGTCAGGAACGACGGCTTAGTGGGTGAGTCCTACCAGTGCAGTGTACAACATGACGGATATGGTGCAATAGGTGTGGCATGCCGATGCACCAGATGTGGCTACAGTGTGTTTTTAGTATTTACATATCCAATGTGTATGAATGCATGTGTAAGTTATACATACACTCCCCCTCCCCCGCCCCTCCCTCTCCCCCTCCCCTCCCCTCCCCTCCCCCTCCCCTCCCCCTCCCCCTCCCCTCCCCTCCCCTCCCCCTCCCCTCCCCCTCCCCTCCCCTCCCCTCCCTCTCCCCACTCAGACCTCCATGAGTTGGAGGCCCAGGTAAAGAGGTTGGTGGACACAATAGACCAACAAGCAAGTGACATTAGTGCTCTCAAGGATCAAGTCCAGCAGCACAGGGAGGTGAGTGCACAAGCCATAGCCAGGGCAAACTTTCTGAAATGAGCGTGCCCTTGCAATTTGCGGCTGAGTCCCTTGTCCCTGTCCCTCTCCCTCCCCCTCCCTCTTCCTCTTTGGTGGTGGTGCCTGTTGTCTTAGCTGGTTAAATACGAAGAATTCCTCAAGCACAAGTTGACAGAGGATAATGACTTCCTGAGTGAGGAGGTGAAGGACATGACCCAGCGCTTGAGCGAGTATTGCAAGGTGGGGAGAGAGTGTAGTTGCCATGGTGATCAATACTTACTTACACACATAGTGCACACTGTACCTTACCTGGTTCACTTTGGTCTGCAGAAGCTGAAGGCAAGTGAGGAGCAAGTCAAGCAGCTAAAGAAAACTGCCACTGACAGGAGAGTGCGTTGGGTGTAAGGGGTGGGGAGGGGGAGGGGTGGGGAGGGTGCGTTGGGTGTAAGGGGTGGGGAGGATGCGTTGGGTGTAAGGGGTGGGGAGGGGGAGGGGTGGGGAGGGTGTAAGGGGTGGGGAGGGTGGGGAGGGTGTAAAGGGTGGGGAGGGAGGGGTGGGGAGGGGGAGTGGTGGGGAGGTCGGGGAGGGTGGGGAGGGTGTAAAGGGTGGGGAGGGAGGGGTGGGGAGGGGGAGGGGTGGGGAATATCAAGTAGAGCTGGACTTTACTGAGTCTGCAGAGTCAGGTCCCTGCTGGTTGGTATGCTGCTGTGCCGAGTGTCAACTCTGTGCTGTAACTAACCCTGCATGAGCTATTGCTGAGCTCTCTTCACATCACCTTTGTCTGTTGTGTGCAGGGCTCTGTAGCGGTTGGCAAGAGGCCAGCCAACAGCACTGCTACTGTAGCACAGGCAGACTCCCTTCAGCAGCAGGTGGACCACCTCAATGGGCAGTGCAAGGGGCTGAAGGAGGTACTGCAACAGGGCACACACACACAACATGGATGTTCACACTAGAGTCCACAGTACCTAACACACACAGACGTGTGTGTGTGTGTGCATCCTATACAATAGTATGCTTACCTCAACTCTGCCACAGGAGAAAGTGACACTCAAACAGGAGACGGAAGACCTGCGCAAACTGGTCCAGGTGAGTCAGGCACTCCATTGAGCCTTGAGTTGGAGGCAGGAGGACATTTTGGGGATGGGCTGATCAGAATTAGGGGTGAATTTCAAGTTTTAAGGTTTTGTAGTATGTGTTGGAGTTGGAGAGTCACAAGCCATCCTTGTCAGTTTTAAAAATCAGTGTCACAAAGTACAATTCTTTTGCAATGATGCGTGTAGGAGCTGCGAGACCAGCTGGCCAGCATCAAGGAAGAAAGCACTGTTCTACCAAAGATTCAGCAAGCTACTCCTAGTCGTCTTGTGTCTGCCTCCACTGGTGGTGGTGGTAGCAGTGAAGGTGGTGATGATGGGAAGAGCAGGAGAGAGAAGGTTGTCTGTGCGAGAGAGGGGGAGGAGGAAGAGGTCCTTGCCAAGTTGAGGCAAACAGAGGAGCAGTTGTTGGCTTTGAGGGAAGACAGTGAACATGCCGCTGCAGAAGCAAGGGAAATGAGTCAAGGTCTTCGAAATGCTAAAGAGGTGGGTGGGCAACGGCTGGTAGGGACGGAGTGATAGTGGGTGTGGTGTAAGGAGTGCTTCTTGTGTGCTGTTGTTGGTGATGTCAGAGAGACTCTTTGCTACAGCATGAACTTGAGACTTTTGGTCAAAACATCTTCTAGTCTGCATATCTAGCAATTGCATTGTTCTGCTAAGTGTTTCACTTAAAGAATCATTTACAATGTTTGTTGGTGATGTGTGCAGGAGAATGTTCACCTGCAGCAGGGCATGGCCATCATGGAGGAGGAGTATGACAAGCTGCAGCAGAAGTACAACCGTTTGGAGAACAAGAGTGAGGCTGTGGGTGGTTGTGTGTGCCAGTGTGTGTGTGGTTGTGTGTGTGTGTGTGGTGTGTGTGTGTGTGTGTGTGTGTGTGTGTGTGTGTGTGTGTGTGTGTGTGTGTGTGTGTGTGTGTGTGTGTGTCTGTGTGTGTGTCTGTGTGTGTATGTGTGTGTGTCTGTGTGTGTGTGTAAGTGTAAATGTTCTACTCCAAACCATCCTTCCTCCTCCTTTTCTGCTTCCAGTGAAGGAGCTTCAGGGCAGCCCCACTGATCAAACCGGTTTAGTGGCCATTGTGAGTTTTTTCATCAGTCAAGGGCAACTGAATCACAGCCATATTTTGAGCCATTGCCTCCCTCCCTCCTCCTCCCTCCTCCTCCCCTCCCCCTTCCCCTCCTCCTCCTACCCTCCCCCCACCCTCCCTCAGGTCACTCCAAGTCCCCCAGTCACACCACCCAAGAAGGAGGGGGCCCAACCGTCCTCTGAAGTGTCTGAGGGTGTAGTTGTGGGTGATGAGCCAGTAGATGGGGATGTGAAGCTGAGTGATGAGGAGAGTGGGAAGGTTGCCTCACTGCAGCTGGTGGTACAGATGATGCAGAAGCTGAATGCTGGGGCAGGGGAGTTTGATGAGGCTGACAGTAGCTCACTCAAGTACATCAATGAGGAGGTGTGCATTGAAGTGCCCACACCTTGGCACACATGCACGTGCACACACACACATGCACACACACACATGCACACGCACACACGCACGCACGCACACATGCATGCACGCGCACACACACACACACACACACACACACACACACACACACACACACACACACACACACACACACACACACACACACACACACACACACACACACACACACACACACACACACACACACACACACATGTACATGCACACACGTGAGGTGACCCTTCCCTTCCCCTCCTCCCCTCTGTGACCAGATGCATAGAATATGTGCAAACATACAGACATTTCTGGAGTACTCTACTGATCTCATCAACAGGGAAGGTGCGTGGGCGGTACCAGTACAGTATGTTGTAGCATACAACTCTCCACTTTGCATGCTCTGACAGACTTTGTACGTTTGTCTCTGCAGCCAATATTGTGTCGGAGGCTACAGGGTGCTTGCAGAAAAAGTTACAGGAAGCTGGTGGGGGGAGACAACCACTGCCCTCTCCTGCCTCCTCTGGTCCCAATGGGTCCTCTCAGGAGGCAAGTGATGGAGGTTTGGTTGCGGAGGAGTCGGCCAAAAGCAGTGTGTCCGGCGCAGTAGAGGACAGTGGACAGAGGCAGCAGCAGGCAGCGGCACAGGACCTGCAGGCGAGGGTGCAGTGCATTGGGCAGCAGGCTATGGATGGTTAGTGGACTACAGTGTGTGTGTGTGTGTGTGTGTGTGTGTGTGTGTGTGTGTGTGTGTGTGTGTGTGTGTGTGTGTGTGTATGTGTGTGTGTGTGTGTGTGTGTGTGTGTGTCACTGTGTGTATGTTGTATGTGATGCAGTAATGGTGCATGCAGTATGCCAATGTGCTGACCGTCCTTTATCTGCAGCACTAAAATCTGGAGAGAAGGTGTTTACCCAAAGTGTTGCAGAGCAAGTGAGTATTACAGCATGTGTTCACATTCTCCACTGATTTCACTACAAAACGTCACACAGTGAGACATGCACATCTGTCCTAATGCAGCGCAAGAAGCTGACCTCTGTTGTGCAAGCAATGGCTAAGCACAAGCGCAGCCAGCCCAAGTCATGGCAGTTCCCAGTGTCTAAGGAGGAGGGGCTATTCTTGGACGCTAGGACACACCATATGGAACTGCTCCTCCCCACCAGAGAGCATCCCTCAGCCTACAGGAAGTGAGGGCAATGTACAGGCATCCTGTACATGCTTATCTCATCCTCACATCATGTACTGGCAATTGATTATCCCCCTCCCTCTCCCTCCCTCCTCTTTCCCCTACACACACATCTAGACCAGCCAGCCTCATAGCTTGGCAACAGAGGTTGAGAAACATAGTGAGCAGGCAAGGAGGAGTGAGTCAACACCTCATGAACACCACCTGAGCACTTTAAGGCCTACCACTCAATGATGTGCGCTGTATGCTCTTTCCTCTTCTCTGCTGCCTCAATCCACTCCTTCCTCCTTTCGCTACAGGACAGGTTGACTGAGCTTCCTGCTTTCCTCAGAGCTGACCACTACAGTGGGGCAGATGCCACGGGTGGGTTTGGCAGCAAGTCACACACGTACGGCTCCACAGAGAACATCGGCAGAGGTGGCACCTTTAACCCCATGGTTATTCGCGGCACACGAACAAGTAACAGACAATCTGGAGTGAAGTGTGTTGCCATGGCAGCAAAGACCTCACGAGCCAAGTCCAGCCTCGCACGGACACACCCACTGGGTGGCAAGAGATGGGGCATACAGCAGCGAAAGAACCACTTTCAGTTTGGCACTGAGGAAGCCAGCTCAGACCACAGTGGTTTGGAAGTGGGTGCAACAGGCAAACATCAGTCAGTTGCCTCTCTGCCGTTAATCAGACAGCAGAATGGAAGGGTGGACTGTGCCCCTCAGCCCTCACCTACAAGACTCCCCACCACAGCACATGAGCAGGATAAGCGAACGTACTTTGACCTTGTGAGTCACACCATAAGTCCTTTTGCACAGAGCAGTACAAGGGGTGAGGATGGCAGGAAGAAGGACCGACAGCAAAGAGCAAGAAGAGTGAAACTACCCGATATACATACGAACTATCAATAGTTATTTAATTAGGAGTCATTTATTTACAACTCGTCAGGAGCCCATAATAGGCGCGCATCCCGTCTTCATTAAATTCAGCAAATATCACGTGATACAAAATGTCGGCATTAGGATGTCTCTGTGCATTTTCCAGGCGTGTTAGCGTTTGGGCGGGGAATACCGCTATTTTGCCTGTCTCACTGAACTGTGCGAGGATGATTTCTACCTCAAATACCTTAGACGGCCAACGGAAAATGGTCCGAAGAGACAAGAAGAGACGTCAGTGTGTGGCGGACTGGCATGACGAAAGACTTCTAATGAAGGCAGTAGCAAAGAGCAAGATGCTTCCCTTGGTGGTGAGGGAGGATGCGAAGCAGGCGCTACAGAAACAACCTCGAGACGCGAGCATAACGCGAGTGCGGATGCGTTGCTACCTCACAGGTCGTCCCCGTGCAGTCCTGGGACGATTTCGCATTTCCAGAATAAAGTTCAGAGAACTGGCAGAAGCTGGACAGCTTGCTGGTATCACTAGATCAACATGGTAGTCACTGCATGCATGGTCCTTCATCAGCAACTCTTTGTTTTGTTTTGTTCCTGTAAAGAGCCCATGTGTTATTTCAAGGACATTTCTGTGGCATGGTCTCACAAGCCGTGTTATGTCTGTGAAGTATTTACATCTGTCACACTCAGAGTTCTGATTGGTGCTTGGGTTGGGTGTGACCCACATCAGCAAGGAAATTATTTCATCGAGGTTGTCCAAAAATGGCAAACAGTGAATGGTATGATGTAATGAAGGACAACAATACTCCTATTTAGTCCAGTTATGCCTTTTAGTCACTGGGTTATTTTCGGACAGCCGCACTGAAACATTTTTATTGAAAGTACTCGCAGTCCACTTAGCCCAGAGGCCCGCACTCAGTGAGCCCAGGCAAATGGATAGGGACAGCAGAAGTGAAAGAGGTGGGAGCACAGTTAAGCAGAGGTTGAGGCAATGTAATATAGACAACACATGGTATTGGAGACCGTGGAGTGCGGGTGAAAGGCAAGTTAGAGAACAACACAGTGTAAGGAATGTTGGGGGAAAGGGAATAACAGCAGCCAACTGGACTAGAGCCAGTGATCTAGTGATCACAAGCCGTACCCTTGGCTACCTGAGGTATGCATATGGCCTCTACCAAAAGCCATCATTTCATTCCATACTTCGATCAGTCCTTAAGTACTAATTGTTGGCTCTGGTCCGATTATTTGGCTGTCATTTTCCCATCCTCTTGAGTCCAAAGTTCCTTATCTATCATGTGAAATTCTCTAACTTGCCTTTTTGTAAATAACACGTACATGTGTGCATACAGCTGTGTGTAATGGTAGGACAGCGGCAACCCTGCTGTCTGGTGGTAGCTATATCTCGATCGTCTATCAATTGACACTACAGAAGAGATTCCACTGATGAGTTCAACGTATGTTGACAATAAATAGCATACATAAGTATTATATTTCACTACGCACGAGGGCGATAAAGAAAGACTAGGTAAGCCCTATGTATGTAGCTACCATGTTCAGATCTGGCCAGTGAGGTGGCTGTTTTAGAAGTGAATTGCATCTCTGGTTGTGGACATCACGTAATCTGGACAAGAAACTACTGTAAATACCCACCTCACATTTCCATGTGCGTATATGTACACACACACCTCTTAGTCTAGACTGTGTGTCTGTGATCATTTGCATGAGACACTTAATAGCTACACCAGAACTGAACAATACTGTAGAGTTAGACAAATGTTAGGGTATTCAGGAGTTACTCTAGAGTCGGTTGTAGGAGGTGCAGTTCATTCAGAGGCTCTGGCTTGCGCGCAGGAGTGTACTGTCACGATCAACTATCGGCACTTAACCGTATTACTTCGGCACGTGCCGCTGAGGATGCTTACTCAGCTGACGGAACGCATGGGCGTGGTTGCCTCCCACGCCACGCCCCCGTCTACTCCCGCGCTGTCAAGAATATACCGTGTACACACACAGCACAATGTCGTCACTTTCAACCTAAAGGGAGAAGAGAAGACGAGACGAAAACCAAAAGAAGAAGCTTCTGTTCTTGTTTAACTTTTAAAGGTTACAAAGACCCTTACTTTCTGATCCGGTGAATACATCCGGCCAAGCGATCCTGCAGCGAAATGGACCGGCGGCAGCCAACCTTCCTTGACTGGACCACGGACGAGGTCTTAGAATGGCTGGAGCAGCTTTCTCTGTCACGAGACTACGCGGTAGCCTTCCGAGGTGGGTGCGGTGAGGTGGAGGGCTCTGTGGGCGCGGGTTGTGAGTGGACCGACGGTCTACAGTACGTAGCTAGCTAGGTGGCCTCTGGTGTTCAACGAAAGCCTTTCCACTAGACCACGCACTGTACTCCAGTCCTCCCTCGACTCTCCCCTTGAATCTCCCCTCGAATCTCCCCCTGAATCTCTCCTTGACTCTCTCCTTGACTCTCTCCTTGGTGTCTGCTAGTGAAAGTTGTACTGTATGTGTGTGTGTGTGTGCTGCTTGCATGCACACTCACAGCACACTCACGTCAAGCCATGACTGTCCTCCACTGCAGATGGACAAATTGATGGTGCAAAGCTGTTAAAGATGAACCAGTGGATGCTTGGTGAGTCTGCATGTGTTCTGTGTGCGTGGGTTAGGTGGGTCTGGTCAGCCGCTGTGGAGTGGGAGGGAGGAGGCAAGGGAATGGGGAAGTTGCCAGGGAGAGGTGACAGGGTGCAGTGGGAGGGTGAGGGTGACAGGGTGCAGCGGGAGGATGAGCGAGTGGAGTGGGAGTGGAGTGTCTGACCTCCTTGGACCTAAGTAAAATGGTATCAAGTTAACCATCAACATACTTGTGCCTCCTGTGAATGGATGTTTGGGCAGGATTGCTATGACTGACCTGAATCAGACTGAAATGGAATTCTGAGAGGAATGCAATTCTCCGTGTAACGGTAGCAAACAATTTTATGAACAGTTTTAGCATAACAGTCTGTTTCATCCACACATGAGGGGTTTGTGCATCACTTGTTGTAACCTCTGGTGATGTCTGCTTTCTGTGTTTTTCTTCTTGCTCCGTAGACAAGCTGCAAGTGTACGACCAATCAGATCGCTTGGTTCTCCTTCAAATGGTGACAATGATGAGAGCAAATCAATTGACCAATTCACATGGGCGGTCACCTGTCTACCGGGGCCACACCCCCACCCCTGCCGCTGATAATGAAAGGAGCAGCCCCATGATGAAGGCGGTTACAGACAGTCGTGCTACTAATAAGAGGGGCAGCCCCACTGCGAGGAATGGCTCATGGCAGAACATTACTGCTGCTGAACAAAGCAACCCTCACATCTCAAAGGAGGGCAGCCATGTTTTCCATGGTTACGCAGAAAGTCCAGTACAGCACCAGAGTCAATTCATCAGGCAGAGAAAATCTGGAATGAGACCAAGAGCCTTCAGTGAAATGGAAGCGGATTCACAAGTGGTGAGTTCCATGAGAATAACTTCCCATTTCAAAAGCACCTGTGTCCTTGTTCTAAAGGTGGGATGCAATACATAGACACAGTGCTGTGCAAAATGGCGGCAGGTTTGAGCAATAGTGGAGGCAGAGGATAGGGTCTGGACGTGTGAGATGGCAACATTTGTGTCTGAGTGTGTAGAGGACTTTAATATTGGTGGGTATATTTATATTATGTGCTTGTGTGGTTTGAGACTTGTGGCCACCTGCCCTCCAAGGTGCTTGCATGCGCATACTAATGAGATTCATGTCCATGCTAAGGTGTTTGTATATAATTGTTTACTGCATTATGTCACTGTATCAACAGTTGTTGTAGGCACCTCTGGTGTGCTGGGTCAATGATAGCTGCACTGGCTGTTTGTGGTCAGATAGTGCACCACAGGCAGCTTGGACAGACAGCTTGGACAGACTGCTGGGGAGGAGGGGGAGGCACCATCTAGGGAGACATCACTGTGATCACTGTGTTGTGTGTGGTTGTTGTGGGAGTGGCAGTGTGCGTCAGCCTCAGGACCATAGACATGTGTTCACATACATAGTTGGGGGAGATGATGAATATCTGTTGTAGCGGACTGTTGCTATGAGTGGAGTGGAGGGCAAACGATTCTCGAGTGAAACAAGTAACAAACAGTGTTAGTGTGGGACAATGTAGACTGGAAGACGCTTCAACTATAAAGGTCATTGTCAATTACAAAACAGCTTTGTGACTGGCAAAGGTCTTTGTGTTCAAAACGTCTACGTATTACACTAAAGAATTTTACCCTTCGTGAGGAACTTTGTATTACGCGTGTTGATTTGAAACACATGGTGATGTGTGGCTGATCCTTCAAATGGTGTCATACAGTGTAGGCATTCATCATTGAGGCTGTTTCAGGTTGTCAATTGTATCAAAGTGGCCCAAGCCCCTCCCCCTCTCCTCCCATGTCAACGGTAAAGCCACTCAAGTGCTTGAGACAAACCAGACTTGAATGTCAAGGATGCTCACAGGACACGTCAACACATTATTTAATGTGAAATTAATCAGCACTAACACAAAACAACACAAAATGTGCATTTGAGTTCATTAAAGTGGCAAGGTGACAGATTTATGGCCTAGCTTTTTACATCAGCAACCAGTCACTGCAGTGTCCTCTGTCACTGCAGTGTCCTCTGTCATGGTGGTGTTCTTTGTCACTGTGGTGTCCCCCACCATGGCGGTGTCATGGTTGAGTGACAGTGACAGTGGCAGGATGTAAGGAGGATGTTTGACGTAGTGCTGGGTGCAATTTGGTCCATAAATGGCAATCCATCAAAGCAGGTGCAAAATGGTGACTTCATGCGTGACTCAGTTTGAAATATACGTCTGTCCCTTTGATGTGGGCAGTGACTATCGTTTCAGCTACCATTCACTAAATACTTGCACAGACAGTTTGTGTACCAGTACATGAGAACATTTGTAGCCAATGATCAAAGGTGTGACATGTCCTGTTGGCATGGCAATGAGCTACATTACACAAAACATTCACCGGCTGGCTAATGAATTGTGCATAGCCTGCGCTGTTGCTACCTCTGCAGAGGCAAGTCCATTACTGCTGGTGTTTACATGTGTCTCTGTTACAACCACATTGGAGTGAGGTGGGAGTGAGGTTGGGAGTGGGGACACATTCCTTACATTGTTCAGAGCAGTTTTGGGTAGTGATGTGACCCGAATTAGACAGCCACCTCTTCCTCTTTCCCTCCCGTTTGCATACCTCCTTGTCAGTCTATAAGCTGTGACTCACGGGTACACTGGGGGAGGGGAGTGTGTGGGGTTACAGATCTCCATATATGGAGTGCACCCTGTACTGGGATCGGTGGGTGTATGTGATCAACTCTTGTGGCCGAGTGTGCGGTGATGTATTTGTGTGTGTGTCATAACAGTAACCATGGGGATTGCACCTGTACATGCGTATGCATGTGTGTCGCAGTGGGGGGGAGGGGGAGGTGAGACAAGCTGCCCTTGAAATGGAGCTGTCACCATGTGCAGGCTTGTATTGCAGTAGTGACGCCGCGATGAAGTGACAGCACCTCGTGTAGCAGCTGGCGTGTGTGAACACAGTGACCATGTACGGGACCAAGTGTGAGATAGTTGTGTGATGTAGTTGTTTGAGGTAGTTGTGTCCTCTTTCAGCGGATCGCAGCCAATCAGATTGGCAGCTGCCTAGACAGGTACCCGTGTTAGGTGTCAGCTGCTACACTAGATAGGGATATTAATGACTATCTGATGAGAGAGTTGGCATAGAGCGGGTGTGTAGGGTTGTCACCTGCTGTTTGAGTTTATATGGTAGGGGAAACATGTGTGTAGTGACATAACAGGAGGCAAAGGAATTACTTGATCTGCACACTGTTCACTGGTGCATGCACAATCAGTGTCTCTTTGAAATTGTTGCTTGCTGTAGCTATAGAATATTGCTGTTTCTTGAAAGTGTTTGAGCTGTTGGAAGTGAAAATGTACTGTGAGTGGTCTATTCAGCACTCCTGTCATGTTTTTAGAAGGAGGTTTCACATAGCACAAGTTTTGATGCTTTAAAGGGGCAGAATAACAGTAGACAGCAAACCAGACATGATGGTTTATGCATCCTCTAACACTGTTCCTCTTTCCCTCCTCCTCTTCCCCTCCCCTCCCCTCCCCTCCCCTCCCCTCCTCTCCCCACTAAGAGCACTCTGGGTGACTGGCTGGTGGTGAACGAGCACCTGAAGGAGGAGAACGCATCACTGAAGAAGGAAGTAAACCACTACTACGGCAGAACAAAGAGGCTGCAGAAGGTGAGCTGAGACACTCTTCACCCTCCTTGTGTGGAGTAGCTGGCTGTGAAGCTGGTTGTGTTCTGAGGTGTGACCTAGTGCACTTGTGATAGCTGGGGAGCTTGGGAGGGAAAGACGTCTGTCCCCACCCCCACTACAAAGTGTTGGTGTAGTGCTAAACTGAGTCCGCAGGTCAGCTCAATTGTAGCACAGAGGCACGGTTTGACAGCCAAGCGTCCCTGGACCTTTCCCCCCTGCAGCTGGAGCAGGAGATGGAGCAGGTTCGTGAGGCCAACCAGCTACTGGAGGCTTCCACCCAGCGGAGGGAGGCACTGGAGAAGACCATGAGGAAGAAGCTGGAGGAGGAGTTGAGACAGCAGAAGGAGACCAACCTACAGCTGCAAGGTGAGAGAGAGGGAGTGGGGGAAAGATGAACAGCTTACGTACATGTAACTTTCTCCACATACCTGCAGTGGAGCTCCAGTGTGTGAAGGCCAGTGCACCGAACAAGAAACAGCGGGTGAGTGTGTTGTGTGTTAGATGTGATGTGGCAGCTTGTAAAGTGTATGTCGACTACCACACGTACCTTGTCCACTACTGCCCCACCCACTGCCCCACCCTCTGTCTCACACACTGCCCCACCCATCTAGGACAAAACTGGTGCAAAGAAAGACATTGAGCGGAGGGATAGTGTGATTATCCAGTTGCTACGGAAACGTGAGTACTATCAAGTGTACCCTCTGCTGTCTGTCTGTCTGCCTGCCTGTCTGTCTGTCTGTCTGCCTGTCTGTCTCTCTGACTGACTGACTGACTGTCCACTCAGAGTGTGAATCAGCTGAGCTCCGAGAGCGTCTGGAGGCAGACTTGCTCCAGACTCAGGCACAGCTGAGGGAGGAAAGACGTTCACAGTCAGTTAGTGACGTAGAGGGGGAGGGGGCAGATAACTCCTCTCCCCAGGTCTGCAGCAGCACTCATGGTGACAACGTCACAACCGGGAAGCCTACCGTTAGTGATTCACTGAACACACACACACACACACACACACACACACACACACACACACACACACACACACACACACACACACACACACACACACACACACACACACACACACACACACACACACACACACACACACACACACACACTGCTTAGTATAGTGTGCTGAGTCCTAGTAACGTACGCTTGTTCCTTACACTGTCAACTTGGCAGGCCAAATAGTTTTCTTGAAGGAGTTACTTTCTTTGGCGAATATGTATATCCAATGAAACTTGTGATGGTTGAAATGTTGCATTAAAGTGTTTAACCAAGAAGTGAATGTCTGTACCCCCGCCCACCCCCACACACCCCCACACACCCCCGCCCACCCCCAGGGCGAAGCTGCCAGGTTGTACTTGAGCAGTATTGAAGGCCTCCGCGGTGCCCTGCTGTCCTTGAAGGGGATCAGCCAGAAGAGGGAGCGCCTGGAGGAGAAGCTGAGGTAGGGAAAGAGGAGCAGTTGAACACTGTGCGATTGTGTATTCTGTCCTCAGCAGCAGTTTTAGAATGCTGCTTTTAACTGTTTAAGGCAGTAACTATAACTTGCTGTTTTAGTTGCAGCTCCAAAAGGCATGGGATTATGGAGACTGTGGTGATGTAGTTTGTACTGTGAGGTAATGTGACGTCATAGCAGGTGACTCTTGTCATGATCTCCTGCCGTCACTCAGGCACCAACTTGAACGTGAAGTGGAGTCCCTCCGTTCTCTGGTTCATAAGTCGTCAAGTGATCCTCGCCGGCTACAGGTTGGTCTTGAGTCTCAGGCCATGCGTGAGAGAGACATCAGGATTGCAACCCTGGAGGCTGATCTTGCAAGAGTGAGTGTGTGTCAGACACATGTGTGTGGGTGTGTGTGTGTGTGTGTGTGCTGCATTGTAGAAGTGAGTGATGACAGTTTTGTCTCGCTTGTTCACCCGCCCCTTCCCTTTCCCCACCCAGTTGGAGCAGAAGTGTATGGAGCTATCCACAGAGCGTCAAATGACAGTTGATGCAGCCACCCTACCTCGGTGAGTCTTGTTCATTCATACTCAATACTCACACAGCTTTCGTGCACCCTCACACACCCTCAAACCTCACACACATGCGTGCACACCTCACACATACACACACCCTCACATGCTCACACACACACACACACACACACACACACACACACACACACACACACACACACACACACACACACACACACACACACACACACACACAGCTGTCACATGCAGACACACACACACACACACACACACACACACACACACACACACACACACACACACACACACACACACACACACACACACACACACAGCTGTCACATGCAGACACACACACACACACACACACACACACACACACACACACCACACACACACACACACACACACACACACACACACACACACAGCTGTCACATGCAGACATTCATTTGTAATGTGCGAACACTCAAAACTTGTAGAAGAAAAAACATTCAATCTCCCAGTGTTCAACTCTTGAAGCTCTCCTTCTTCCACTGAATGACTGTTATAATTCAAAGTTGGCTGTCCTCTTCTTTCAGAGATGCCCACCTCTCCCACTTGGAGCGCGTGGTACAGGACCTGGCAGACACCAACACAGAGCTCAAGCAGCAGAAGATGAACTACATTGAAAAGTTGTACTCCTCAAACAGAAGGGTGACAGATCTGGAGAGCAGGTGGGCGTGCATGCGTGTGTGCGTGCATGCGTGCGTGCGTGTGAGAGAAATGCATCTGTCCAATGATCTGTGTTGTGCTGACAGTGTTGATTGGATTGGCCTCCCACTATCCGTCCCCTCCCTCCCCTCCCCTCCCCACCCCTCTCCTCCTCCCACTCTTCTTCCTTTGACCAGACTCCAGAGTATGCATGCAGCTATCACGGAGAAGGACTCCCTCATCCGAACTCTACAGGAAGTATTCCAGAGTGAAGGACCCAGCAGAGTGCACTCATCATCCACACACCCATTTCAAAATGACAATGGGAATGTGACCCGCATGACCAGAGCCACAAGCTCTGACAATATCCTCCTTGCATCGCCGCCAGCCTCCCCTGGCAAGCGAAGAAGAGTGCTCACCGACCTACCTCCTTCAGGAGGGCCAAAGGGAGGGATCTTTGGCCTTCGTTCGCCTCCTTCTCGTGTTGGGTCGCTCATGCGAGCGGCAAGTGATGACCAACTTGCAGACCACAAACCGCGCTGTATCCACATCAAGGGTCAAAACAGTCTCACAGAGGGCCGAAGGTCAGCCACTCCGCTGATGAGTTGCTCCAAGTCCAATGATGATTACCTTGATGACGAGGAGGCACAGCCGGCACCAAGGAGGCGGGTCAAGTCTGTGGACGTGAGGCATTGGACCGGTAAGAGGTTGACAAGGGTTGATATGATGAAGCTGACACAAATCAACCGGGTGAGATCCTGTGATTCTGGGCTCGAGGAAGGGGGCGTGGCCCACACTAATTCTGCCATAGTGATGACAGGTAGTGATGGCGGTTTGGTACGCCTGCTGACCAATGAGAAGGCCAAATTGACAAATCACTTTCTGGAGTCCCTCGCCAAGGCAACCAGTGTTGAGAGCATAAGCAGTAGCAGTGTGGGGAGTTCCCCGAGTAGCCCCATGCTACAGGTGACCCAGCAGAAAACGGTCCATCGCTTCTCTGCGTACTCTCCGACCTGCAAGCAACGCTCCAGACAAGAAGCCGAGACAGCACTTCTTGCATTAGGGAAGAGCCGATCTGCATCTTGCGAGGTTCTTGACAATGTCTCACACCATCTCCCAGTGTCACATAACAGCCTCAGTGACGGCGAGCTTGACCATCCATGGTGTGGTGGTGACGGTGGCAGCAAAGTGACTGATAGTGGTGTTGACAAGGGTGACGGTGACAAGGAAGTGACTGATGGTGGTGTTGACAAGGGTGACCATGACAAGGAAGTGACTGATGGTGGCGTGGACAAAGGTGACGGTGACAAGGCTGACAGCGATGTCTTCTTTGCTGCCACTGAGTCCTGCTACATCTCTCATGACATTGGACGTGGCTCACCTTCGTCCACAGCACCCGCCAGACAAGGTGTATACCCAGCGGCTGGCCCCACTCCAGTCAGCTCACTTGCAAAGGTGACACAGAAAGTAGTCGTTCGAAAGAGATCTGTTGGCAAGTTGCCACTGACAGCTTGGACAACTACCTCAACAGGTGTGTGTGGGGGCTGTGTGGTGTGTGTGAGGGGGCTGTGTGGTGTGTGTGGGGTGCTGTGTGGTGTGTGTGGGGTGCTGTGTGGTGTGTGTGGGGGGCTGTGTGGTGTGTGTGGGGTGCTGTGTGGTGTGTGTGGGGTGCTGTGGTGTGTGTGGGGTGCTGTGGTGTGTGTGGGGGGCTGTGTGGTGTGTGTGGGATGCTGTGTGGTGTGTGGGGGCTGTGTGGTGTGTGTGGGGTGCTGTGTGGTGTGTGGGGTGCTGTGTGGTGTGTGTGGGTAGGCTGTGTGGTGTGTGTGGGGTGCTGTGAGGTGTGTGTGGGGTGTTGTGTGGTGTGTGGGGTGCTGTAAGGTGTGTGGGGTGCTGTGTGGTGTGTGTGGGGTGCTGTGTGGTGTGTGTGGGATGCTGTGTGGTGTGTGTGGGATGCTGTGTGGTGTGTGTGGGGGGTGCTGTGTGGTGTGTGGGGGGCCTGTGTGGTGTGTGGGGGGCTGTGTGGTGTGTGTGGGGTGCTGTGTGGTGTGTGGGGGGGCTGTGGTGTGTGTGGGGGGCTGTGTGGTGTGTGTGGGGGCTGTGTGGTGTGGGGGGGCTGTGGTGTGTGTGGGGGCTGTGTGGTGTGTGGGGGGGGCTGTGGTGTGTGTGGGGGCTGTGTGGTGTGGGGGGGCTGTGTGGTGTGTGTGTGGGTGCTGTGGTGTGTGTGGGGTGCTGTGGTGTGTGTGGGGGGCTGTGTGGTGTGTGTGGGGTGCTGTGTGGTGTGTGTGGGGGGCTGTGGTGTGTGTGGGGGGCTGTGTGGTGTGCGTGGGGGGCTGTGTGGTGTGCTGGGGGGCTGTGTGGTGTGCGTGGGGGGCTGTGTGGTGTGCTGGGGGGTGGTGGATGTAGTTGTGTGTGGTCGTTAGTGCCTGCTGTGTGATAGCATTGTCAAGGTTGTTAGCTTTATGTCTATTCTTCCTCTCCACCTCCCATTAGCTAACCACCCAAAGGGGAAACTCCAAACTCGCTCACACACCAAACCCAAGCACTCACATCCACTTCTCGTCTGAGCAAACTGGAATAGAGAACACCTCATCTTCTCAAAATATTGATTACAATCAAATTTATATACTACACTACATGCATGAACTATACTGACTTGACTCCATATGAACCTAACATACACACGAAGACTTGCTGATTTTAATTACTATTTTGTGTTTAATGATTATATTAATTAAAATAATTGTACAACTTTACTCATTAAACAAGTAATGTATGGGAGTGAAGTGACTAGTGTACATTAATACATATAGTATGGTGTTGGATGCTACATAAATACATGTGAAAATATGTATACATGCATGCAACATGCTATATTAAACTTTTTTCAAACATTATCCTGTCAAAGCCGTCTGGAGGAGGGTAAGCAAAGTCCAGGAAAGCGACGTCCAAAATGGCTCCCTCATCAACTATAGAAGTGAGGAGGAGAGAACCGGCTCCAGTAACAAGTTAATAGGCATTACAAAAATAGCACAGCACAATTCCATAAGAGCCTCCCAAATCCCATTAGAAGTGAATAAGAGCCTCCCCAGCAGTTAGAGGTGATATAATAAGATAGTCCTCCATACCATTAATAAGAGCCCCCCTCACTTACTCACCATAGAACACAGGGTAAACAGAACCTCTAATACTGTGAACAGGGCAGTCTAAGGACTTGCCATTGAGGAAGAAGTTGAGTTCAACATGGTCATAGCTGACACTCTGTGAGGGAGGGAGAAGGGTGGAGGAAGGAAGGAGTACAAGGAAAGAGGGTGGCGAGAGGGTAACAGCACAATGGCTACAAAAGTGAGGCTAGGAAGGCAGTAAATGGTTCATTGAAACAGAAAATGTCCACAGGCCATCAATCTAAACTCCCTGTAAGCAGCCACCAGCCGTGAGTGGGGCCTGCAACAACTCCACAATAACTTGAAAGACGCCACTCCACACCAACCTCCACTGCTGCACTCACCAGAATGTCGCCCTCCTGCGGTACCTCCTTCGCCTTGGCCACTTCCTCTCCGTTGTGGTAGACAGTTCCACTGTCACGGAGCACCCAGCTCTCGCTACACATCCCCATTGGGACCGTGTCCAGCTGCACCGAGGGACACGCCACCCCAATACCCCACACACCTGTGTAGGAGTGAAGCATGGGGGTCAACTCAAGACAGCACACGACATGAAACACATTACAGTGATGTCTCTAAATGTGACACACCCATGTGACACACCTCCTGACTGGATTTTCACTTCAAAGTAGCTCTTATTCTGCACAAGAGGTGCATTGGCCAGAGCACCACCTGTACCACATATCCGTCTCCCTGACTTGACAACAACAGCATCCACACCTACACAGTGGGAAGGGAGGGAGGGGAGGGGAGGGGAGGGGAAAGGTAACAAAAAGTGATAGCAAGATTACTTTCAAGTGATTGCTTAAGTGAATGGGAATCCCCCCAAATTCCACTATGGTGGTTAGTTAATGGATCAGTGTATTCGATTATGTGGTCACCAGAGGTGTTCCCATCCACAAGTAGCAGCTTCACTCGAGGGATGGAGCCTCTGGGTGAGCTAGAAATGAATTCGAGTATAGATGCAACTTTGACTGTGTTTGGCTGAGACACCCAACACCGTCCTCTCCTTCAAACACGTCCAGCGCTATTCCTTCCATGTATGCTGCAACTTCATAATATAGTCCATACTCACACCGAGGGAGGCTTGCCCGTTGCGTCTCTCCCCCCCCCCCCCCATACACACCTCCTACTACCTACCTGTCTCCAGTCACCCATTAATAACAACTCACTAAAATGGCGGGTTATAACCTAACCCTTTGTTTGGAATCCAACACTTCTAAATCCCACCCTAAGGGAGTACCTTACTGATATATTAAAAGTACGGAAGGGCACACGGGAACCTTTGCCAACCCAAGACCTTACCCATTTTGTTGGTGTCAAGGGTAACTTGTTGAACGTCCTTTAACCTCACGGGGCCCGGATCAGACGACCCGCAGATACACCTCATCAGGCAGGCCAACATGCCGCCTTCACACGGCCAACAGGGAGAAACCAACCGCAAGCGATTCACAGAGATGTTCGCATTAACGACACTGACTTGAACGTCCGGCCATGTTTGAAAATAGACGCCCTTTGACTCACGTGACATCCGGCGCGTGCTGAATTGCTAGTCTACTTAGCTGAATACATAACATGCAACCGTACGACGGAACGCGAAATGGAAATTTACTAGTACCGGAATTGAAACAATTGTAAAAATGAGCTTGAATGGCAACCAAAAATCTTGCTACAATTATTGTACAGTTGGACTAAATTACTTACACAATGTATAGGGTGGAGACATGTGATCAGTGTCATGGACGGCGACGCATGTCTACATCGAAAGGAGAGCCCTTGATCTTGCGCTGCTGCCAGTACAGGTTGACTTGATGGGTCTCCTTCTGCCTTGCTACAAACGAGATTTGAAAGTCTCCGTCTTCCAGTGGGTTCACCTCCACAGGCACGCTCCCTGCAGTCTCACCAAACACCTCAGCTGACAGCTTTGCCAAAGTTGCATCTAGGTCATCTTGTGAGACCGGTGGCTCCATGTTACGGCAGTCCAGTTCGTAGGGTGAGTCTTCCAACGGCGCTCCATTCCATTCTACTTGCAAGTCATACAGGTCTGGCTGGGTGGGGGAGAAACTGAGTCGATACTTTCCTCTCTCATACTGTCGCACCTCCACAGGGTGGACATCTCCAGTGCTTCTGCACATGGCTGAGGCAGTGAGGCAGCCAACACCTTCTTGGTCGGGCTCCATGTTAACTTGCACTGGCAGATCGTCTTCTTCACGCGAGTATGGGATGACAAAGGGGGATCCCCTCACAGGCTCCTTGGCCCAAAGGATTTCAAGGGAGTACTCATCATCCATTGGAGGCACAAAGAAGACGTTGTACAAGTTGGGGGCGACCATGGTGGAGTCCACACGCACAGGGCCAGCGGTGCTGCCCACCACCCCGTGACTAAGACCACCAGTACCCGCCGCAGAGGCATCCACCGCCATTTCGATTGGTCTGTTCGGCGACAGAGGGATGACTGGATCTCCACATATCACTGCACTCGCGTTAGGGGGTGTGACCACAGGCAGGAGGAAGGGAGACCCTGAGATTGGCTGCCCTCCATAGAACACCTCAAAACGGTAGTCATCAGGATAAAACGCCACCACCTGTATCACCTGTCCCACTCCATGCACTCGCTCCATCGAGATGCGTGGGATGGAGTTGGACTTTGAGCCGTACGCATTCACCCTCAGCTCAGTGATGTCATCATCTGGTGTACGGGCAATGAAATCCATTGGCTCATGGGTGAAGTAGTAACCATTGACAGTTTCAGGCTTCTCGAACACAATATCTCCAGGTGGTTCCACACTGACTTGAATTGGGTTGTCCAGCACTGGTTCACCGTCAAAGTAGATGTCCAGAAGGTGGAGGCCTGGGACGTCTGGAGTGAAGGTGATGTTGTAGAAGCCGGCAGCCATCTCTGTGGCCGAGAGGTTGTACAGTCCTGTGGGGCCACGGGCGCTTGCCGAGACCGATCCACCTCCAGCCAGTTTGGTGGACACGGGGATCACAACAGTCTCATTGGCACGTATGGTCTGTCCCGCAATGCACTGTGTGTCCACTACGCATCGTGAAGGGTCTCTCACCTCAACAGTAAAGGGGACCTGGGGCACCCTCCCTCCGCCGTAAGTTACATCCACCTCATAGTTTCCCACCTCAGAAGGAGTGAACGTCACGTTATACACACCATCCTCCTCCTGGAAGATCTGACACTTCTCGGTAACATGTGGACCACGTGCCTCTGCCTTGAGTACACCATGACCAGCTGCCTTTGTGTTGATGAGAAAAGAAGTCTCCTGTCCGGCCTTCACTACTGACTGTGGTTTCATCAAGATCACTCGGCTTGGGTCCACCGCTGCTGCTGGTCGAACTTTGAAGGGACTGCCGCGAATTGGGAACCCGTCCCACTTCACATCAATGAGGTAGCTGCCCTGGTCTTCCGGAGTGTATGTGAATGTGACCTCCCCTTCCTGTTCACTGCTGCAACCAATGGGCACAGTACCACTTGGCCCAAATATGGAGGCATCGAGGCTTCCCGGGCCCGCACCCACTGTGGACACAGAGAAGGAAGTCTGCTGTCCGAGCTTCCCACCACTCAGCCCAGGCCCGCTGGCGATGCATTTGGAGGGGTCTGAGACCTGGCAGGTGTATGGGCCACCTGGGATGGGGAGTCCTGCCCACGTTAAGCTTATCTGGTGGTCTCCCACGGCCATTGGAGAGAAGCGGACGCCAAACACCTTGTCACTCTTGTTCTCCACCTCATGGTCAATCTCGCCCTGAGGTGAGATGATCTGTACTCCGAGTGCCCCTGGCCCCGCCCTCATGCAGTCGACCTGAAGCTCCGCCCACTGCCCCACTTGCGCATGATGTAATCCCATACCAGAAAGCTGGCAGTTGGCAGGCTGAGGCACATCGTGGTGTGTGACCTGACAAGGGACAGGGGAGCACAAGACAGTCAAGGCACTCACACTACTACTACAACACATACAGACACAATGCTCCAATTACAAAGTATACATTACACGAATGAAAGCAGTATCACACTGCTGACATGCCCAAAGGCTAGCTCATCCCTCTCACCTTGAAGGGGGAGCCATGGATGTGCTTCCCATTCAGTTTCACTGTCACAATGTAGGTCCCTGGCACATGTGGGGTGTAGAAGATCTGCAGCGCCCCAGTCTCCGTCACCCTCTGGCGCGCTGGTACATCTGACCCATCTGGTCCTTCCACACTCACCAAGACCTCACCATCGGCTGGGATGTGTTTGATGAAGAAGCTGGCCTCCTGGCCCACTGAGCCGCCACTGATGCCTGTACCCACCACACTCACCAGTGCCGCATCGTCCACTTTGGGCTTGGCTGAGCGGTACTGGGAGATGTAGGTCATGACGGACAGAGGGTCAATGTCAGGGTTCACAAACTCCTCAGGAGTGAGGTTGGAGGCCACCCCTAGACGGCTCTGTGAGAACTCCATTGCCTTGTCCACCGTCTCCACTGGAGGGAGGTAGGGAATCTCCTCTGCCGTTGGCATGTGCCCAGGAATGAACGAGTCGATGAGAGCGCACAGAGCGCGGCCATCCTTCCAGTCTGAGCTGAAGTTGGTGATGTGTGGCTGAGGGATGCGTGAGTTGACCCAGTTCCTCAGTGTGTGGAATCCGATGGAGTCGGGCCCACAGAAGTAGGAGAGATAGGTCATGATGCAGAGCTCATCCGGACTGCTCACAGCAATGTCAGAGGGTTCGATGATCTGAGGGATGTCAAAATGTTCCTCGGCGACTGCCATTGCTCTAGTAACATTTTCCACAGGAGTATCCTTGGACCAGGTCATCCAGTCTGGGATGAGTCCAGGTTGGAGAGAATCAATGAGGGCAGCAAGGGTGATGCCATCGTTCCAGTTGGAGGTGAAGTTGCTGATGCCCATGTGAGGGAGCTGAGCCTGCATCCACTGCAAGAGCACCTTCTTGGCAGAGACCTTCCGAGTGGTGGTGCTGATGTCGGCAATCTGGTAGCGAATGATGAGACACCACAGCATGCCAAGGATCAGCTTGAGGTTACCATCGCAGATATCCTCCGCACCTGAGGGAAGGGGAGGGAGGAGGAAGTGAGATCACCAACAGTTGTCACTCTTCTGTGTATTAATTAGCTACCCAATATGGGAGGCAAGTCACACACACGTTGAGTAGCGCGATGCTCCTAGAGACACAACACAGCAGTGCAATTGGATACACAAACTGTGCGTCTGTGTCTCTTCACAAGGCTATTCAGGTTTCACGGTAGCATCCTCAGTAAAAGTTTATGAAAAGACACAAAAGTGTTTGAGCTACTGTTTAACCCTTTGCTAGCGCATACCAAGCTACCATGAATAAATGTCCTCACCACTAAAGCCTTTACAAATCAATTTACATTGCCTTGTCATCTATCTAACTCTATTCTCAAAGCTGTGTACGAATGTTGTTCTTCTGGGTGGTTCTGTCCCATTTAGGCAACCAGTGTGATTCAGCCCTGTCACTCACCAATGCCGACTAGAGGCACTCTCTCTTCCTTCATGATCATGAGGGCGGCATTGATGTTTTCAATCTTCTGTACACGAAGTCCTGGGTTCTTGTGAGGCCTGGAAGAGGGGGGGGGGAGGTGAAAAGGAGAGGAGAGCAAAGTATAGGAGAGAGGAGATGATGGCATTCTACTGATGGCAGCACACTTCCACTGTTGCTACAGTACCCATCATCCTTAGAGAGACAGGCGAAACAGAGATGTCTCACTGCTCCAGGTTCACTCACGTTCTTCTTCCATGCGCCCCCTCTGTGAGGGCCCTCATGAGGTCGATGAGGAGGCGACCGTCCTGAAGGTCGGTCTCAATGTCGTTGAGAGGCTTGCAGCCATTGCCCTTGACCCTGTCACGGAACCAGTTTGTGAAAGTCTTCTTCTGCACTTCCACCCACTCCTTGCGCTGGACAGGACCAGGAGTATCCTCACGCTCCCCACGCTGGAACGTGTCAAACACATTAGACCTGCACACACACACAGAGAGACACAACTTGAAGTGAAGGATTCGGTGCTCACAGTGAAGACAACACAACACTAGATGCCTTGAGGCAGCTCACTGACATGCAGTTACAGCTACACATCAATAGGATGCATGACTTGATAGTCCAATACACACATGTACATGGCCCTCCCCACACTTAGGAAAGTTCTGTAAATGAGGGAGAATCATCAAGTACTCTCCTCCTCCAACACACCTTCGTACATACACAGACTATCCCACCCCCCAACACTGTGTACTGGTGAGTGTAGTGGACCTCCTTATAAAGGACACCTCTCTAATGAGGACAGTGTCTACTGTCCCAGCTATAAATGTATAAAACTACCTCTGAAATAAGGACACCTCTCTAGTCAGGACACTGGGGCCTCTCCTAAACTGCTCCAAAGATGTCACTATACGCTACTGGACACCCATAGACAACATACCTCTCACCAAAACAGCGAAATGTCACTCCACCCCCCTACACTAGCAAATACGCACACCAGTCACCACCTCTACAGATACACACACACATGTATACACAGGTCACCCCACCCCCCCATGGTCAGGTAGTGCTACATACCCAAAGTGCCACACACACCACAGGCACTAGGTCATGTCAACAGAAGCCTTACAGCCGCACCTGCCCTACCTCTGCTATTGGACCAGATATGACTATACCAATGTCACTGCACGGTAGGACACACCCCTTTGGGACCACTCCCCCTCCTCCCTTCCACTGCACCAAAGACATCCCAGTAGTCCCCTCACTTTCTCGCTGTGTTGTCCACTGGGTAGGCAGCCGCCTTCTTGGTGGTGATTTTGACCTCTATCTGCTGGTCAGGCGACCTGCGACCGGCCACACTGCTGATGTGGACCTTTCTCCGCACATCCTCGCCTTCCATCTCATCTGCTATTGAAGCGCTATACCTGTGGAGAGTGTTGAAGGGGCACTGACACAGCCATAGCAACACAGGCATGTGGAGGTATGCATTCCTCAACATATCTGCTATCAAATGGCATAGCAAGGACATACGCACATGCACACCACACACACACATATGTGGCATTGTAAGACACTCTCTACTGCACCTCTAAGGCAGACAAACAGGAGGCAGTCAAGTCTCAATTGGAGAGCATTACTGGGAGGATGTTTGCTGTGAGCTGGTGCCTCATAGTGGTGGACGTGCTAGCCATTTCTACTGAACTCTACTCTTCTCTCTTTTGTGTCTACTATGTCACCACACAGACATTTCCTTATAAATAGACATTAAAAAAATAGGAAATTGAGTCATACAAAACACATCCACTTGCCAGTTCACAAATACCCAACCCACAAAGACTGCAGGCTCGCCACAGCCATAGCCTACACAGCCACACACAACTCTCACAAATCAACTCCCCAGCACCCACTAGAGATTCGTGTGCAGAGCAGGTTGATGGGAGAGAAGGTGCTAAGAGTGAGGCTGTGTATGTGAGGTGTTTGAATGCAATACACAGCACAATCAACGAATTAGCTGTGAAAATTCCAGTATCCAAGGTGAACAAATGCACCCTCTCCAGTGTAACGCCATAATCAGTGAAGCAGGGCTCATACGTGCAAGACAGACAGACAGACAGACAGACGCACAGACATCTAGCTACCTGTCCGTTCGCGGTAGACTGCGAGAAAGGTAGGGTGGGTCTCTTGGCTTGTCCTCTGGTGGCTGCGACCACCTCTGTTGTACGCGATAAGCAGGTCTGTCGCTAGGTAAAGAGCTGGACTCGTAGCTCTGGAAGGCGGGAGGAGAGAGAAACGGGGGAGCAGTTCAACGCATAGCCGGCAGCACCGCCGATAGCATTCGTTTCCACTCACCGCTTCCCTGCTGCTTTCGTGAGAGCCTGTCTTAATGATTTGGGTCGAGTAGCTCCGGTCGCCCCCTCCCACTCTTAACACGGGCACGGTGAATTCTACTGGCCTGTCTCCGTTGCTACTGCCGCGAGGTCCCGGTTCATTGCCGCTGGAGCCCAGAGATGCTTCCGCCTGGTATGACATGACGAGCGAGATCAAACGCAATCTGCAGAAGCCGAACAAGGATATGCACCGAGAGGGAAATGATGAAGTGAATCCAATTTAGATCGAGTTTAGATAGAGAAACCATACATGTTCCGACTAGCACCTGCTGGCGCTGTGCACCAATCCCTGCCACAGCAGGCGCTGCTTACGGGCTCACACTGTCCACAAGCACTGATCACACGCAGAGGGTTCTTTCTTCCGCTCAACGCCTATCTGCCTCCTACAAAGGCAACAAGAACTTCATCCACGTACACCTCCTGCGGTCAATACGTCATCAGTTTCCTAGGCAACGGGACAGAGGGTAAGATTGCGCCAACATACTGCGCATGTTCAGACACACGTGTTCGTTGTGCAGTCATCATGAGCACATCGTTGCAGCGTATCTTCGGTCGTAGCTACCGCTTGCTCCACCAGGAGGCTGCTCCAGCCCTGCCCAACTTAACCATGAAGAAGGAGGACATGCCGAAACTTCCCAAGTTTACCCCGCCTAATAAGGTCTTCCTAATCGACAGTAAGTGGGATCAAGCAAGAAACCGGACCGTTATCCGGAAGGCGCAGAACGCCCGAGTGGTGGGCTTCGACACAGAGTCTCCCATCCCGGAAGACGGGTGCGCGCCATACGCTCCCAGCGTCGTACAGATCTCCACACTGGACGAGACCCTGGTCTGGAAGTTGACGGGACTATGGCACCTTCCTGATTCGCTGCGAGAGATCCTTGAGGGCGACGCTGTCAAGGTCAGCTTTAGAAGCCCCTTCCACCACCAGCGCATATTCATATATACAGTGCGGCGCTATGGTGCAGGTCTGCGAATCTGGACTTCAATGCCTGCTAGTACTAAATATTACATTTTGTCGCATCCAATTTGCTATCAGCTATATCAATCAATCAATATATATATATGTGTGAGTGTGTACAATCTGTCCACTCTGTCCAGGTGGGCCATGGGACGAGAAATGACGCAGTTCTCTTGTTGCGGCACTACTGCGTTGATACCCAGAACATTGCAGACACCTATACAACAGTGGAGAGGCTCGGGCTGCCCTACCTCCGACTGCAGCACTTGGTGGGGGCCTTCCTCGGGCAACACCTCCCAAAGACACACACCATCTCCAACTGGCGTGCTCGGGAGCTGAGCGCGGCACAGATCAACTACGCTGCTTGTGACGTCTATGCTGCACTGAAGGTGTATTACACAATAGAGGAGTGAGTGTGCACATGAGGTATATGGTCTACCACATGCAGGGTCACGTGTGTGTGTGTGTGTGTGGTGTGTGTGTGTGTGTGCGCGTGTGCTTGTGTGTGCGCGTGTGCTTGTGCGTGTGTGTGTGGTGTGTGTGTGTGTGTGTGTGTGTGTGTGTGTGTGTGTGCACTTGCTCTGCAACAAGAACAGTTGGGAACCTTGCTGAAGTGAGACCGACACTGTGTGTAGTGTTGGTCTCATTTCTTCATAATTTAAACAATTGCAATGTGATATCAGGTCTTCAGTGAGCTAACATGTACCAGTGTGGGGCCGGGTGTCTGTGATGGCAGCTGGTAACTTGTATCACATTCGAGGATGGTTTGTAGCTAATAAAGATGTTGAAATGTCCTACCACACCTTACGCTTCTGAGTGTATGCTCACTTGAGTGTATAAGGAGTCGTGACATATACCACCTTAGCAATTTAACACACATTTCAGAGTTGGAACCTTAAATTGCTACACAAATGGCACAGTTTCTAGCAACAGATGATGATCCATCCTGCAGTATACGCCTTAATGACTTGTGTGTGCATGTGCACGTGTGTCATCCCCAGGTACTGCACCTCAGTGGGAGCGCCCCCGGTTGAAGTGGTGCCAAATGCGCTGTCTCTGCTACACGCCACGTCACAGCGCTACATGGCCAGCGCTCTGCATCAGGTACATGCAGTGGTTTGTGGAGCATGCACCTACCCCTTGTGACATTATATACATACACCCACATAGAAAGGGTTGGTTCTCTAATACCAGCTTCACAACAGGGTTGTAAACCTTGCCGACGTTTCGACCAGATGCTCTGGTCTTCTTCAGGGCAAAGATAGGCTAGCGCGAGCACGGATCATATTTATAGCCTAGCATCTCATCTCAGCTGTGTATGTGTGCTTCCTGGTATTAGAGAACCAACCCTTTCTGATGCCTGAGCCAGCTGAGAAGCCCTCACTTCATACACCCACATACATTTGTATATAATATCATGTACTAGTGTACTGCGCAGTTCACAACCCAGTATATACACACTGCACTAAGTGTGTGTATAGTGTCCATTGTATTGCACTGCGTGTGGTTCAACAGTTAGGTCAGCATTGTCCCGTGTGGTGTAGCTGGGTGAGGGATGTCTGTTGTGCATGCTGTGCGCTGCTCACTGATGGTAGTTGTCTCTCATGTCTTATCTGGTGAACCGTGTCACTGTGAATGAGCAGATTTGAATATGCAGATGTGTGTAACATATGTATGAGGCTTTGATTGCATGTAGTTATGAAGTGCTCTTCTCTCCTCCCTCCCTCCTTCCCCGCCACGCATGTTCAGATAAACTACCTTTCTCAAAAGAAGAACCATTTCTCCCATCTGCTGAGGGAACAGCAGGCAGCTATATCACAGATTGTTCGAGAGCTGCGTGCCATGCGGGGCAGTTTAGGTGTCATTGACGCTCTTCACGAGGAGCTGCAGGCAGCTACAGAGGACTCATCTAATGTGTCCTTCACAACTCCATATTACTCGTACCTGGTGAAGAGGTTACCACTGGAGAACGGAGCCAGCAAAGCTGACAGCAATATCTCCAACAAAGTTCATAAGCATATCACCAGTTTGGGGAACAGTGGGAACATGGCACCTGATGTTGGTGCTAACCAAACCACTGAGTTGAAAGAGGACGAGGAGGTAATGGAGGAGGAGGAGGCAGAAGATGGGATGGAGGAACACATGGAGGGAGAGGCAGAAGAGAGGGAGGCAGAAGAGGAGGGGACGGAGGACAAGGAGGAGGAGGAGTCACCTGTGAGATCAAAGTGGTGGCTGTGGACACCAGGGGCTGGCAGGACAAACAGCTAAACAGTGCATTGCACACAACTTCTAATCACTATTTTAACGGTTTGTTCATTGAAATGTTTATCATAATTATTGTTGTCCGCATGCATGCCATGTTTGTGTTTGTGGGGACAAAAACATTCAAACCTGTAATGATATGGGTAAGAAGTGATGAGTCAGCAAGTCAGTGATGAAGTAAGAACATGCACTTATGTATTGTGCCTATATGGTAGCCATGGCAACGTATAGGCTACAGGTATTCTGCCCAATAGAATACATCATTCTGTAGGAGGTACACCAACACACAAGCAATGACAAAGATTATTCCACCCACTATGCCAGGGGTCACACGGACAAGAAGCAACTTCACCTGGGGGGGGTGGGGGATCAGATAGATAACACTGTAGACACCCTGTAAGCTGAGGAGGTGTAGGTACTCACTGAAAGTCTCTGCATTGCAGTGTAGCTGAGGAAAGAGTCGAGATGCAGGAAGGACATCCCTGTATAATTGAGTGGGCGTGACCTGACTGTGTGTCCGAGAGTTTTGAGAGAGTTGCATGAGGCATTGAGGCGAGCTGCCTGCACCAGGGGCAGGACTAGCACAGACACCCACTGGATTAGGTTGAACACTCCAATGAAGAAGAGGGGCAATGGGGGGTTATCTTTATTGCTCAAGCCGAGGAGTGTGACAAAGGCTGGGAGGATGGAGAGGAGAGAGGGGACAGGGGGAGGTGTGAGGAAGGGTGGACAGTGGAGAGGTGCGAGAGAGGGGCAGAGCATTAATGTTTACTTACTATCCATTATTGAAATGACAAAGATGAACATGATAAGAGACACAGCCCACGAGATGTGGTGGTTGAGGTGGAGGATGAAGATCTTGAGTTGATCCATCTCCTACACAGGGAAGGGAAGAGGTGGAATGGAGCAGGGTTACCATCTCCTGGTCTCCTCCCCCATGGCAGCAGGAGCTCAACAATGCATCACTTGACACTAACGGCTACAGTATCAGTGGCCAAAGAAACTGAGTTTGCTCATTCTAATTTTCTCATGACTGTATCTATTTTCATTTTCATATTTAAACTGGTGACATGTAGGTACCTCTGTAGAGCAGCCACCTCTCTATAAATGTCACTTTGAACTGGCCCGAAGGTGGCTGTCTAAGGTTCCACTGAATACATATTCAGATCACACAAAAGTGTGATGCTATAGTGACACTCCCCTCAGTCCTTGGCCGTGGGAAGCACTGCTTATCACATCAAGTCCTAAGTGTTTCAATCTGTACTTACTGTCCCAGGACCTACTACAACCTCAGCCTAACCTTCATTGCCTTCTCCAGGATGGCATCAATGCTGGAAGTAGGAGGAGACTGCTCCAATCCAAGCCCCGGCCAGTCGTAGGCAAGAACGCGGTCCTTGATGCTCTGGACATAGTAGATGAGGAGCTGACACTGGAAGCTGTAGCTGATCACAATGCTGAGGTAGACCATGTCGAAGATGGCGAACCCCAGCACACAGAATGCTTCAAGAGCATATCGTCCCTCACTATTGGAGAGAGGAGCCAGGGCAGAGTGAAGAGTTGAGGATGGGAGGAGGTGAAGTAGTAGTGGGACAGAGGGGCATAGTGGAATAGGATTCACACACTCTTGCATGTGCTAGCGCAGTTCACCCTTCGTAAATAGCAAGGGTTAGCTTGAGCAAGGTATATAGAGTATCTGAGCATGAATGGGTTGAAACCTCGTCAATGTTTCAACCAGATACTGGTCTCCTTCGGCGGGGAAGTAAAAGTGCTCAAATTAACTTCTAAGTTCACATGAGGAAGACCAGGGCATGTGGTTGAAACAACAGCGAGATTCCAACCGTTTTCAAAGCAGCATTAAGACAAGTACCCAACTCGTTCTTGAGCCAGCTGAGAAGCCCCAAATCATAGAGTTGCACTTGCTGGTTCAGCCATTTGAACCTTGGTTCAATCCAGTTTAGGTGTGTGTGCGAAAAGGGTACCACTGCACAGGGTCGCTGATATGTGAACATGCCAGCAACTTACTCAGGGAGAGAGCTCCATATGGGAGGCACCCTGGTCTTTGAGGCCTCCCTGGCTGTGATCCGGTATACACTTGAGAAGAGGGAAAAGATCAGCCAGCTCACACCCAACGCCAACAGGATTCTGAGAGAGGAGAGGGAGAGGGAAGCGAAAGGAAGGAATAGGAGTTAAAGGAGGAGAGAGAAATGACAATCACTGTGTATTCTCTCCCATGACAACACTGTAGGCACCTGAGCACGCGAATGAGTTTCTTCTGTCTGGGGAGACTGGCAGTGCAGGATTGTCCAAGAAACACCTAAGGGAGGCAAGCAGTCGACAGTGAGTCAACCCACCCTTAACCACTCCCACATCATCCAACCAAACTCACTGTCTGTGTGAGCATCTGCAAGTACTCTGGCTCGGAGAACCTGAAGATGTAAAGAGCATACATGTATGCTCCAAAGAGGAGAAAGTCTGGGATCAAGAAACTTGTGACGATGTGCTTTAAACATTCGGTGCATATCGTGGTGTTCTGGTTGCAAGTGGAGTTGTTGTACTGAGGGGAGGGGGGGGGGGAGGGGAGGGGGGAGGGGAGGGGGGAGGGGAGGGGGGAGGGGGGAGGGGAGGGGAGAGGGGGGAGAGGGGAGGGGAGGAGTTATGTAAAGGACCAACCAGCTTTCTTGCTCCTAGCCCCTGGACCACGCCCACCCCACCCAATCTCTACCCACCTTCATAGAGTCCACAGCATCCCTCCGAAGGCACACCAGTAATTGGACCACGCTGACAACAACGATCAGTGTAATGATGAAGATGAGGTACACAACGTTCAGCACTTTTCTGCAGCAGTGCTCGTGGAGGTCTTCCGAGGGGGAACGAAACTTGCGCCACCCTACCTGGAGAGATGAAGGGGGGGAAGGAGTAGAGGAAAAATGGAGAGAGAAAGAGAAAATTTGCTCTGCAAAAAACAACTCTTCAGAAAATTGTCAAACTACACATTTAGATGAAGGAGCAGATCCCACTTTCTGCTACCTGATGTCATAGTAAAGTCAAGGGAAAAACAGCACAAGGCTTCCCTTAGCCCCTCCCCCACTTAGCGAGAAACATGTAGTAGTGTATTTATTACATGTAGGTAGAACTAGAGTGGTGTCGCTGAGTCAAGTTGGAGTTTGCTGAGTGATAGTTGCCATGTGTGAACATGAACCTATGAACCTTGCACCTTGTAGCCGTAACTCACAGTCTTTAGGAACACATTGAATGGCTTGAGCACTGACTTGGTACAGAGCTCCAAGGCCTCTGTCACAGGGACATCAACAAACGTGCCCAGAAGAGATGCCTGCAGGTGAGTGTAAAGAGGAAGGGTGTGAACATGTGCGCACACTACACATGCACACACACACACGCACACACACACACACGCACACACACACACACACACACACACACACACACACACACACAAAGTACACTAAACAGCCAGGTCAGCCATCACATGACCAGGTGCAGCAGCAGCCCACTGGTACACAAGTCAACTAGACCAGCACATCAATTATCAGTAATTAAGTTTACTCATTCTCAGACTTCCCCAGAGTGGCTGGGTCTGTGTCAAAGATCACTTGAACAAACGAATATACTTCCACATCTCAGAGTCAGGGAACACCGGACAACATCATGTGTCCCATTGTAGCCACTGCACAGAATGTAACGAGACCAGAACCTCTCCACCCACGCACCTCTGTCGACTCCTCCAAGGGGAGCATGTCCTCTGAGACTATGGAGAAGTCCTCGTCGTCCGACGTGTTACTCGCTCTAGGACGGCGCTCCTTCTGCCTCCTTGCTTCAGAGCCGCTATTGCTTGCGGCTGCATACCAGGACACCAGCTCGTCCATCCCGTACTCCTGGCGATTGATGCTCCCGTAGGTTCGGACGGACCCGGTTGACCGGGAGGGGGACTGCACAGCGGGCGGCGTTAGTAGCTCACTTCTTTCTGAGGACACAAGATTGGACGCCTTCAAGCTTAGCGTCAATTGGTTCTCCACTGCATCTTCTTCCACATCACGGCTGGGAGCAGAAGTGTGGCTCAGAACTTCCAAATCGTCGTCTGTGGTACCACTAGCAACTTTGGGACCTTCGGCAGCCATTTTCAGCGGGTGGGGTCAGCTGATCTAGCTGGGAAAATGGCAGCTATGGCTAAATCCATGAATCTTTACTGACCAGAAGCGTTTGCTTGCAAGTGTTTAATGCATGAAGAAGAAGAAATGCATGCTCTTATTGCTCTTGCTCGTCCGAGTTGCACACAACAGTCGGCCCGAATTCTTGAGAATGGCCATTTCAAGTGAAGAAGTAAACTACCTGGGGGTCTACCGCTACCTTCTGGAATCAGGTCAGCGGGTGTTGACAGTGTGTGCTGTGTTTGAATGGGAAGGGATTTTCAATCACGGGTTGAGTTGGCACATGATGACAACTGTGAATGGATACACTTTCAATATTTCATTCACATCTTCCCTTGCAACGCGCCACACTGCACACACCTGTTTTGAGTCCTTTCTCCTTACTCGCACTTTGCAGGTTTCCAGCACTCTGCCTTCACTTTTGGGATTGAGAGCCACACCCACGAGTGCAGTGTGGAGGCGGGGCAGGTCCCGCCTGGAGCACTCATTGCTGTCCTACAGAAAGGAGTGCAGTATGTGGAGGCAGAGACTAGCATTGCAGAGGTCAGGACTGTGTGCGTGTGTGTGTGTGTGTGTGTGTGTGTGTTGTGTGCTGACAAGTCTATGCTCATGTATATACCCTACCAATTCACACCATTAGGCACGTTTATTGCCATTCCTGTGACAGAGAAGATGTAGCTTTGCACCAACTCAGTGCTCATGTCACTCAAGACAGTGAGTTGTAGCTACAAAGGTGACCTCAGGCTGCAGTAGACAAAGCGATGGAGACCTCCCAGCAAGCGGTGGCTGACAGCAGTACGACAGTGTCACAGGAGCTTGTGGTGGAGTTCCATGGACACCAGTCAGAAGTGCTCACCTGCCAGTAGAGCCCCATGGAGGACTTGCTGGCATCAGGGTGAGGAGTGGGGTCCGTGTAGCCAAGGGTGAGGAGTGTGGTCCGTGTATTCGAGGGTGAGGAGTGGGGTTCGTGTGTCCGAGGGTGAGGAGTGGGGTCATGTATTCGAGGGTGAGGAGTGGGGTCCATGTGTCCGAGGGTGAGGAGTTGGGTCCATGTATCCGAGGGTGAGGAGTGGGGTCCATGTATCCGAGGGTGAGGAGTGGGGTCCATGTATCCAAGGGTGAGGAGTGGGGTCCATGTGTCGAGGGTGAGGAGTGGGGTCCATGTATCCGAGGGTGAGGAGTGGGGTCCGTGTAGCCGTAGTCTGGCGTGCCAGCCCCTACTTCCCCTATGCGCGATTGCACAATAATAGGGGCTGGTGCGTGAGACTAGTGCAGCCGAGGGAGAGGTGTGTGTGGTCATGTGTAATCGAGGGTAAGGGACAGCATCACATGCAGCCAAACCACAAGCATCCCACTGCGCAGCCCAGACTACTGGTGTACGTTTAAATAAGGTGTGTTAGTTGGCGTGTCACCTGTGGCATCTGGATAGATCCATAGTACATTATACCATTATCGCACTTATGTTCCATGGACTGTGTGTGCATGGTTCAAACTTCACCAATGACCCGAGTAGCTAGGTGTGTGACATCACTGTGTGCTGTTTGCTCACTAATGTGAGATGTCTGTGTAATAGATGAACTGTGTGATTCAACGTATATGCAGTCATGTAGTTATGTATGAAGCACTGTTCCACTCCTTGTGTAGGTGGCTACAGGTATTCCGCCCACCGGAATATGTTGCTCTGTAGCAGGTACAGCAGCACAGAAAGAATGACAAACCCTCCTCCACCCACTATGCCAGGGGTCATACGGACATTGAGGAACTCCACCTGTGCAAGGGCAAGGGGGAGGGACAGTACATGTACGCTAGATATTGTTATTATTAGGTTTTCATTTGAAATTTCCCTATTCTTGATATATACTTGTTAGTCAAGTATGATGGGGCATCAAATAGTAGAGGAGCTGATTAGTAAGCTACTGTAATAGGCAAGTTATGTCTATAGTCTCTCAGCAAGGTTTTGCTACTGAAGTAGGTGTCGGGTTCTGGTCGTGTTTTGTGGGGCAGATGTGTTGATTCTTAATTGTGAACTAGCACAGAATGGGGAGTATATATAAGTGGCATGTGTGACACAAGGGTTGGTTCACACCAGGCTCTATGTGCACTCACCGAAAGCTGCTGTGTTGAAGTGTACAAGAGGAATGAGTCGTATTGGTAGGATGTCTCTGTGTGTTGGATCTTGCTTGACCTGACTTTGTGTCCGAGGGTTTTGAGGGAGTCGCACAAGGAATTGAGGCGAGCTGCCTGCACCAGGGGCAGGACTGAAATGGACAGCCACTGGAGCAGGTTGAGGGAAGCAATGGTAATGAGGAGCCCTGGAGGTGGCTGCTCGTTGCTCAGGTTGTGCAGTGAGATGGAGGCTGGACATGGAGAGCAGAGGGGAGCAGTGTAGGGATGGACACACTGGACAGCCATTAAGGGACTGGAAGAAGTGAGTAAACCAAGTGCAAGTAACCTGCGTGTGTGCATACAGTTAACAGCTTGAACAGTAACAAACCTGCCCTCAAGTACGTAGGAGCATGTGTGACTAGGGTGAGTTCAGTGGTGCTTACTAACCATTTATGATGCCATTGACAAAGAAGAACGTGAGAAAAGACACAGCCCATGAGATGTGGCGGTTGAGGTGGAGGACGTCGGTCTTGAGTTCATCCATCTCCTACATCATGGGAAGAGGTGGAAGGGGGCAGGGTTACCATCTCCTGGTATATACCACCTGAAACCCATCAGCCATATTGTTTACATATGTAACCGCCATGTCAACCCCACATGTGACGGATATCCCTCCCCAACGCTCTGGACCCAGGACTAACTTTCATTGCGCTCTCCAGTGTGTCAAACAGTTCTTTTCCTTGCCGATCCCAGGACGACACACGCTCCTTGATGCTCTGGACATAGTAGATGAGGAGCTGACACTGGATACTGTAGTTGATAGCAACACTGAGGTAGGCCAGGTCGAAGATGATGAACCCCAGCACACAGAATGCTTCAAAAGCATATCGTTGCCCACTATTAGGAAGGAGAGAGGGGAGGCAGCAGAGTGGCAAGTTCAGGATGGGAGGGAGATAAATTCATGCAGTAGAAAGCAGACAGGAAGAGTCCCACCCTCTATGCAACCTCTCCTGTGTGATTTAACAACTTCAAACTCAACCAAGCTCAGGCGCATATGAAATGCCTACCTATATACGTACATGTACAGAGGTATGCACTTGCCAGCAACTAACTTGGAGAGGAAATTCGATATTGGTGACACCCTGGTGTGTGATGTCTCTCTGATGATGATCCGGAATGTGCTTAACAGACATGAGAATAGCAGCCACAGAATACCCAATAGCAACTGGATTCTGAGGGAGGGAAGGGAGCATACATTGCTTGCATGTGTGCGCCCTTGTCTTCTCTCATCTCAACACTGCAATTACGTATACTGTACCTGAGAGCACGTGTGAGTTGTTTCTTTCGCGTTGTGGAGTCAATACCAATAGAGCCTTGTGCAAGAAACACCTGTGGCAGCCAGCCAGCATGGGGAACTCAAACCATACCGACTTGCACACTGCCCATCCACAACACACTCATGTTAATGCTCACACACAAAGAACATGCACAGTTTGTCAGTGCCCTGGTTTGGGGTGTCATCACGATCATTTGAACTCACTTTCTGTGTAAGCTTCTGAAGGTATTCTGACTCCTGGAACCTGAAGACGTAGACAGCGTAGAGGTATGCTAGAAATAGGACCAAATCTGGGATGGGGAAGGCTGTGACACTGTGCTTGAAGCACTCCAGGCACACTAGAGTGTTATTGCTGCAGTTGGAGCTGTTGTTCTTTGGTGTGTGTGTGTGGGGGGGGGGGGGGGGGGTTGCATACAGTTAACTGACTCGAGTGCTGTCCTTCCCCAATAATATACTCCATGCACCATGCATGCACATACCTCTGCTATAACAACAGAGTCCCTTCGACCACATATTAGGATTTGGATGATGCTCACGGCAATTATCAGTAGCATGATGAGGATTAAGTAGACAATGTTAATGATCTTCATGCAGCAGTGCTCATGGTCTTGCAAGCGGGAGGAGGAAAACCTGCGCCACCCCACCTGGAGGGATCAAGGAGGGAGCAAAGGGGGGGAAGATGAGAGGAGGAAAATTCGAGAGACAAACAGAAAGTCTGTTTGGCATTAAAACTGTTTTTTTTTTTTTTAGAAATTGTCAAACATGTCTGCAGCAGACCATACTACTTGCATGCCAAAAGTAAAGGCGCACAAAGGCTAGGAAATGGCAATTAATTTGATCCCTTAGCCAGTAGTGTAGGAAGATGGTTCAAGCTAGGGGGGCTGAATCAACTTCAAGGTCAATATGATCAAGCTGTGGGTTGCCCGGTTCAATCAATCTTATCATTACCCATTGATACCAAAATGCATCTTCTAAGTGGTTAGCCTTGGCTCTGTAATAATTGAGTCAAATATAGGCTGTACAGCTAATTTTCTAAGAGGGGCTGAGCCCCCCCCCCCCCCCCCCCCCCCCATTTTAATCCATGGTGGCTCAAGCCCACCCTGGTTATATGGTTCCTATGCCCCTGTAATAGCCTCACCAGGGAGAGACAGATGCAGGTCAAGCCTTAAAGGACTTGCATAAAGCATGCAGAATCTGCTTGCCTTGTTGATTGCTAGCTGCATGCAATGGATGGGCATGCACGTGCACACACCTCAGGAGTTGTTGCAACTCACTGTCACGAGGAACGCATTGTATGGTTTGAGCACATTCTTGCTGCAGAAATCAAGGTTCTTTGCGACAGAGTCAATACTAGATTTGGAGTCATCAGTGTCAAGAAGTATCCACCCCTGCATATATGTGCATGCAAATAGAGGTAATTGTGAGGTATAAACGACACACAACAAACATTATATACACATATGTAACTATACAGACTTATGAAGTGTAACACACATGATGTCATCACATGCAGTTGCAAGTGGATTACCTCTTGGCAATGCATGCATGACTACTTAATACTACTGCTGAGTATAGGCTGCTGAGCATGAAATACATGCATAGTTAAGAACATTCAATATATTGTTCGGCAGTCTATTGATAATTCAGCATGCAAGTATATACTGCTGAGTAGACTGCTGAATCAGCTGTTTGGCATGCCCAGTACTATTAGCTCTTGGCTGGTGTGCACACATGTTACTCATACCCCATGCATGCAAGCCTAACTGCATGCATATTAGTGTTGCCACGATATAGGAAAATATGTATCACGATTATTGTAGGTTTGTATCACGATATATTGTGTATCACGATATATTAATGAACAATTGGCACAGTGCTCAGATATAAGCCAAACACATAGAGTAATACAGCGAGCGTTAAAGCAAACAGGTGAGGTACATGCATACATGGTTTTCCAGCTGTTACTCTGGGTTTTCAAAAAGAAAGATCAGTTGGTCAGCATGCTCAGAAGTGAGCCGATTACGCTTGTCAGTGATCACATTCCCTGTCGTGCTGAATAGGCGCTCTGATGGAACACTGGTAGCCACGAATGAAAACATTCTTTGCACAAGCTTGCTCATTAAAGGATAGAGTTCCTTACGGCTGCTCCACCATGCAAGAGGATCTGAGTCTAGATCAGGTGGTGATTCAGCTTTGTACATGTCTAGCTCTTTCTGCACCTTGTCTGAATGTAATGGCAAATTTTGCTGAGTGTGTGACTCAAACAACTCTCCGATGATCTTTTCCACTGGACCTTTCTTCTTCTTCGATGGTGGTTCTCCTTCTATCACTTCCTCGACTTCTGGTGGGTCTTCCTTCTCTGTCTCTTCCATGACTAGAAGCTCATCCTGCACTTCATCAATGATTCTTCTTCGGGTAAGCTGATCAAGAAAGGGGAGTTCCTTATATCTAGGATCCAGGAATGTGGTAATATTAAGGATCCTTGCCACAGATGGGGTGCTGTAGCGTTCCTGCAAATCCCTCTTGATGTTTAGCTTCACCTCCTTCACAACCACCGTGTCGTTCTCTTTGACTTCGAGCGTCCTGTTGACCAGCTTATACAAAAGTGGCTTGACTGTGCTCAGTGTTGGGTAACTTACTGCACCCATTGCTTCTGTAGCTTGCTGGAATGGCTTCAGGATGTCGACCAGCACCTCAATTACTGACCACTCCTCTCCTTCTGGCATCAAGTGCCTTACTTTCCCATCCATTAGCACAGCAGCAATGGGTGCCTGCTGCTCCATCAGCCTCTCTAGCATGGCCAGTGTGCTTCCCCAACGTGTCACACAGTCTTGGATGAGCATGTGTTGGGGTAGCTGGAGCATTTCCTGCTTTTCTCGTAGCTTGTACGTTTCCTTGGTGGACTTCTTAAAATGAGTAACCAGTTTCTTGCAGCGACCAAGAACTCGCTGAACTCTTGTCACACCAAGGCCTCTACCAATAGAGAGCTGCAGCGTGTGAGCCACACATGGAAAGTGCTCGATTCCCATCGGTCGAAAGGCATTGACCATATTGCTAGCATTGTCTGTAATGCCTCCACACACCTTTCCTGCAATTTTCCAATCCTCAAACATGGAAGAAAGGACATCCTTTAGTGAGCTAGCATCGTGATCTTGCGGAATTTCAAGTGTCTGTAGACACTTGCTGTGATGCTTGAAATCACTGTCGACAAAGTGTGCAGTTAGTGATATGTAGGCACGCTGCTGGTGCAGTGAGGTCCACAGATCAGTTGTAACTGCACAGGTCTCGACTGCTGCTAGCTGCTTTTCAATGGCAGCTCTAGTTAAGCGATACTTAGCTGGTATCACTGTGTTAGTGAAGTACGTGCGGTGTGGCAAGTTAAATCTAGGCTCAGCTAACTGCAACAAGCGCCTGAATGCTGGTTCATCAACCACACTCAAAGGCTGCAAGCCTTGGCAAATGAAATCGGCTGTGGCATCGACCAGCTGCTTGTGCTTCACACTTTCGTTCGAAAACGGAGTGGATTTCGCGAGCGTTCCACTGATAGTAAGCTGTGTCGACGTTGTCTTCACCGCGGAGGCTCTGCTTGGTCCAGGTTGATCGCCGCTGTCCTGTTGCTGGAGCGCGAGGTACTCCTGTGCGTGGCACCGCTAAAGATGGAACTTTAGGTTGGTGGTGTTGCCTGAGTAAGCGACAACAGCCTGACATAGTCGGCAAATGGTCTTCTTCTTGTCTGTAATCCTGCCTTTATCATCAGCGGGAAAACCGAAGTGCTTCCAGATAGCGCTCTTAGTCTGGAAGTTGGGTTTCACGTTGAGGTCAAATTCGCTCGCAGTCGACATCTCTCTACACTGACAGAAGGTAAGCTAACACTGGCCTGCAATAGAGTATCTACTACCGTTTTAGATAGTCTATAGTGTTAGGTGTTAGCTTCCCTACTGCACTAGTCAGCAGAGATTAGCCCTTCTGCACTAGTCAGCAGAGATTAGCCCTTCTGCACCAGTCAGCAGAGATTAGGCCAATATCACGACAGGAAGAACACTGCTTTTGTATCGCGATATTGTGTATATATCGCGATATATCGTGTATCGCGATTATCGTGGCAACACTGCATGCATATATGCCACCATGCATCAATTCCCTTGTAGATGCAGAGTGGTTCTACACTAGATCTTTACTGGCACATAGCTATAGTAAGCTAATTATTTAATTAGCTCTGTTGTGAAGCCAAACGTGCACAAACAACTGGGCAGGTCATGCCAAATTGGCCTGTGCAATGTGTCTATGGCTTCCCACTATTGTGGCACGTAGCTACTCCTGCACTCGACGATCCCTCGAATATATCGAAAAATCGTCGTGTGGTTGTGTGTGTAAACGTCGCCAAACACTAATCAACATGCAGCCATGCACCCATTTCGACGGCAGAAGATTACATTACACCCGTCCTGGTTCGATCATCTAACGTTGGTTCTTAAAATAGTAGCTATACTGAGCCTCGATCGTAAGAATGCTGTGATTACTTGTGTGGGCGCTGTACTTGTAGCTGTACATATTCATCGGCATTTTCAGTGTTGCACTCCAAATACAAAATCGTTATTGAAAGACCTTGCCCTGAGTGACGACATGCACTCTACCTGTTTGAGCATCATATACACGCACACCACTCCACTTGCGCACCTCTGCCGCCGCCTCGCCGTCTTGGCCATTGATGCTGCCGTACGATGCCGGGGCGGACCCATTCTCAATGATCTTACAACGTTCCTCCGACGCGGAGTAGGACACTTCTGCTTTCTGCGGCGAATAATGCCTCACTGTATCTCCCTCCACAGTCACTTCATGGCCGGAAGAACTGTGACTCGAAGACGGTGGGTCGTCACCTGTAATGCTACTCGGCACAACCTCAGCGTCTTTGGCAGCCATTCCGCCACGGCTGTTTCGCATATATAAATGGCGGCAGCTTAGGTTTGGTTTGGAAACCAGAAGAGCGCGTACGAGTTTTTCTCGAGGAAAGCTATGCAAAGGAATCTCTACCCTTTACTGCACGAAAACTCATGCAAGGAATGTGAAACCCTTTGCATGGATAGAGGTGACCAAATGTAAGCGGTATTTGCATTCAAACTTGTGGATTAAGGTAATTCAAGGTATTTCCGGTAACAGGGTAATTCCGGAAACGTGAAACTTCTGCGCTTGTCGGCCAAGCACTGCAAGATAAACACAGACTTTGCTTTGATTTTCTAACTTACCATCACCCCACCTTCTAGTACGAAGCTTTCAGGGGAACGAAAATTGCTACAAGACGGTTTCCGCCACCATTTTGTATAGCGAATCATTTATGCTCGGATAATGACTTCGTCAGAAACTTCGTCCGCGTTGGCGGGAATGTTAGAATATTTCAACGAGAACGACACTGTAGCTACCTTATCATCTTTGCAACATGTACAAGGGATCAAACAGCAGCTAGATGCGAAATTGATGGAGGTAGGGAGGTTGATGTGAAGAAATATGGCAGCTTTTTCAGCGTCCACATCACACGATGTGACGATAAAGTGAAGAAAGAGCAAAGTACCAGCCATATCGGCAAGTTTAGAAGCAGAGGACACCAGGTACTGCTGCTAGGTGCTCCAGGATGTTAGGTTTGTGCCAACAGAGGAATTGCGGGGTTAGTGTTCTATTGTCAACGACTTCCTGCTACAGCGCTCCCTGTTACTGAAATTTCTCTAAGGGAGGCACTCTCAGTTACAGGGCTGTCCCGTGGCTTTGCAGAGACATCTGCAAATCTTCTGCAAAAGTCCTCTGCTGCCTCCAACACTCGCGAAACGTTGAATTTCCGAAATTATCGGAAGTATGGATTTTCGGAGTAAGTGAGGAAATGGAGCGCATTTCGTCGTCGACCGAGCAACTCCCTTGAAACGTTGTGCGTCTGGAGACAACAGGTTAATACATATATGGTGCAAGTTTCAGAAAGGTTGGTACAATAGTTGTGGTGCTACGTACGATTCCTGTAAAGTGTTTCCGGAATTACCCTAGTTTACCTTACTCTTTCCCAGTGTGAAAATATCGACTATTGGTCGCGTTATTAAATTGCTCGTAGCGTAGTTCTGCGGGTTTTCCCGCCAGTGAGCTATGTCTTGTGTGATAGCCAAGGGAGTGTAGAACTAGGTGATACAGAGCCTGTTCTGCTGCGCGCTAAACTTTTGGCGAAATACGCGTTTGTAATGTAGCATGTTCTGCCATTTGCATTTGCATTCAATCAGGCAGGCCTACTTGATAGCTGTCATAGAATTTGAATATGATGGGAAGATCTTCTATGTGTGTGGACATGCATGTCACATATTATTATACACTTCAAAATTGAAATTCTGTCACATGGCATGGACTTCATATAATATACTTATTGCGATGATCATTAATTTAAAAACAATTAGATGTTTACAATCAAATCATGCAAACAATCAAATATTTATATAATACACACATAGGCAACGAGTAAACCAAAATAAAGAATCCAATGCAACAACATACACAATTATAACAATAACAGTAAAGAATATTGATAATGGCGGATGCTTGTGAAGACAGTTTAGATAGTTAGCATCGTCTGATCTGGCCCTCTGTCATGGCCAGATCTGCAATCCCTAGTTCAAGACATTGTGGGTGGCATGCAGATGATCTGCTGCTGTGAAAACACACGATCGAGAATTGCAGTAGGGCGAGGCTGAGGTAGAATCTCAAGAGTTCTATGACCATGCTGTAGTTGATAGGGTTCTTCTCTGATGATAGTATGTTGAGCCTTCTGAGAAACACAGTTGCACTGGGACTTGCTCCTCCAGTGCAGGACATCACCAGTGGGACAAAGGATGCGTGTTCAACTTCTCAAACTCACTGATCATACTTCTGCCTCTTCTTATGCTTGAGGCGTCGGTAGCAAGAGGTCATCTGTGGTGTTTGGTTTGAGGGAACAAAAAGGTTAATTACCCTTATGTTGAAAGATGCTCTCTCAATCTTCCACAGCAGAATCCACTTGCTGCAATGTCTAGCTATGAGTTGTCTTCTGTTGCTGTGCTAAGGTGAAAAATATTTCACTGGAAAGGGGTTGCAAGCAGGGCTCCACATTGACGTCATGGCAGACGTCGGTGAGAAGATCAGCCACTAGATCATGAACTTAATTGTGACAACATATGGTGGCACCTCCAGTCTGAGAGGGGTATGAAAGGACATGAGTGCAGCATACACATAGATAGAGGGAGGGAACAAGAGAGAGACTGGTAGCTACAAAACTTCAAACAGAATTAGCAACTTATGTATTTTAGAACTGACTACCCTACTATGAAACATAGCCGCATTCATTAATACTCATGTATTTTGAACATCTGTATTTTCCACAGTTATATGCTGATTGCCTGATCGTGTCATTTACATATGTCATGCTGTCAGCATTTACAAACAAAAATTAGCTAGCTCAGTTGCTTAGCTATGCCATCTTTGATTTCAAGAAGCAACGGCAGCTACACACATAGCTAACTGCTGTACCGGCTGCTGCACAGCTAAACATATGGCTACATATACATGAAGAGCAAACTCGATCTGCACATGTACAGATTAATGTAAATTTCATGGAGTTGACTGAGGAAATGTGAGAAAGTTAGTGTGCATAGCTAATAACCACTGTTATGATAATTGCGCAAGGCAAATGCAAATGGCAGAACATGCTACATTACAAACGCGTATTTCGCCAAACGTTTAGCGCGCAGCAGAACAGGCTCGGTATCACCTAGTTCTACACTCCCTTGGCTATCACACAAGACATAGCTCACTGGCGGGAAAACCCGCAGAACTACGCTACGAGCCATTTTAACCTTTGCGGGGAAACTGGCTAGTTTCGTAACGTAAAGCCATGTTCCACAATTTTTAAATCACAGCTCACCTTTACTGGGTAAGATCTAACCAGATGTAGAGTTCCGGCCTCCTTGGCAGCGAAGATGGCCTGGGGGAAAGCCAGTAACTGGCCGACATCGACGACAGTCGTTGTACACGTATATTCATTCCCATTCCCAATTTCCCATTTCGGAAAACTAAGTTGCCGCCTCGAAACAGCCGTGCCGCCGCCGCCGTGAGTAGTTTTGGTCGCAGCCGGGGTTCGCAATCTAATGAATCTCGTTAAATGTTAATACGACGAGCAAAGTGCAACAGAAGCTGCGCTATAGCCTCGTGCTTGCAATCATGTCCTTCATAGTTCGTACTTAGTTATGATGTTGTGGACATCTGTTTTAGCACATAGGTTCTGCCCACCCTTTCCACCAAGTACAGATGGAGACCATGTAGTCGAGTATATGTCTAACGGGTACTCTGAATGCAGGTCCATGGCTGCATGATCTCGCAGAGCTAGAGGGGCTATAGTCTGGCAGGGGGTAGCCCCTAATCGAACGAACAGTACTAGGTGCATAATAGTTAGACAATTAGCTATTTGCAATTGTATTCGGCAATAAACATGTATGTGTAATATTTCACATAATTATGTACCTTTAATTTCTTAAGTAAATCATAACTGCAGAGTAAAATTAATTAAAATTAATAATACTTGCTCACCATCCATCAGTGGTCATCTGACTGGGAGGGATCCATGCGTGTCATATTTAGCTCAAGACTAATATCACATCTATTGTGTAAGTAAATCTATCGTCAGGTACATCAGTGTGAAGATGTATGGTTGAATGCATGCACGTAGCTACCAAATCCATATATGAAGTGAAGTCATGCAGACAAGTGTGCGGAAATGAGCAGTTAACTAACTAGCTACATTCAAGTAGCTAAAAAGAACTAATTAGCCTCGTGTCTACCTGAATCCCCCCCCGGACGTAATTACATTTATGGTCAGTGCTATACAGAGCATCAATGCGCGCAATCTGTGCTATACAGAGGACTGGACCGGGGAAGATGAACAAGTATGTTATAGTGGGCGGAGTTTGTTGACTATATCATGATTACGCAACTGAGAAAATGTCGCCCTGCGACATCCAGCTGACTACGATAAAACCACGGAACATTTGCTGACGAGAAATATTCGCTTGTGGGTGTTTCATTGATGTACGGAAGGTTGAAGCGCATGCTATTAGTGATCTTCCTCGTCCGTGCTGCACGCAGTGTCTGTCCCCTTCTCGTAGATCGCTATGGCCATTTCAAGTGAAGAAGTAAACTACCTGGTCTACCGCTACCTTCTGGAATCAGGTCAGTGGGTGTTGACAGTGTGTGCTGTGTTTGAATGGGCAGGGATTTTCAATCACGGGTTGAGTTGGCACATTGTAACAGTTCTGAATGGGCGCACTATTGCAGACATCATTTCACTCACATCTTCCCTTGCAACACGCCACACTGCACACACCTGTTTTGAGTCCTTCTTCCACACTCGTACTTTGCAGGTTTCCAGCACTCTGCCTTCACCTTTGGGATCGAGAGCCACACCCACGAGTGCAGTGTGGAGGCGGGGCAGGTCCCGCCTGGAGCACTCATTGCTGTCCTACAGAAAGGAGTGCAGTATGTGGAGGCAGAGGCTAGCATTGCAGAGGTCAGGACTGTGTGTGCGTGTGCGTGCGTGTGTGCGTGCGTGCGTGTGTGTGTGTGTGTGTGTGTGCGTGTGCGTGTGTGTGCGTGCTTGCGTGCGTGCGTGCGTGTGTGTGCGTGTGCATGTGCGTGCGTGCGTGCGTGTGTGTGTGTGTGTGTGTGTGTGTGTGTGTGTGTGTGTGTGTGTGTGTGTGTGTGTGTGTGTGTGTGTGTGTGTGTGTGTGTGTGTGTACATTTGATCAACTTCTGTTCATTTTACTGTTGATAAGTATGCTTAGTTCAGAGCTCTCATAACTTATTAAAGAGATGTTGGCTATAGCCGCAGTTAACTTCTGTGCTTTTCCTCATTGCCATCCTCTGTCTAAAGGATGGTAGTGTCATTGAAGAGGACAAGATGGCTCCCCTCAGTCTGGTGGGGGCTGTGGTACAGAGCACACTGATGGCTCAGAAGAGGGGGAGAACTGACTCTTCTATCAAAGGGGACGGGGGCAAGGTCAAGAAGGAGGAGGAGGAGCATGAGCAGAGTGGGGAGGAGCCTACAGGTGAGAGGGGTGTGGCACAACAGTGCACAGGTGAGAGGGGTGTGGCACGCCAGTGCACAGGTGCAAGGGGTGTGGCACGCCAGTGCACAGGTGCGAGGGGTGTGGCATGACAGTGCACAGGTGAGAGGGGTGTGGCACGCCAGTGCACAGGCCTGTGGGAGGGCACACTGACCTCTGTTGCTAACCTATTGAGTTGCATGCACCCCACCACAGTCTCGCTGTGGGGGAGGGGGGGGGTGCTAGTAAGGCTGAGTATCGCTAACCCTCCATCTCTGTTGTCCTTTCTTCTACTGCAGTAGATGAAGCGATGGAGACCTCCCAGCAAGCGGTGGCTGACAGCAGTACAACAGTGTCACAGGAACTTGTGGTGGAGTTTCATGGACACCAGTCAGAAGTGCTCACCTGCCAGTGGAGCCCCACGGAGGACTTGCTGGCATCAGGGTGAGGAGTGGGTCCTTGTATCCAAGGGTGAGGAGTGGGTCCGTGTAGCCGAGGGTGAGGAGTGGGTCCATGTATCCAAGGGTGAGGAGTGGGGGCCATGTGTCCAAGGGTGAGGAGTGGGGGCCATGTGTCCAAGGGTGAGGAGTGGGGGCCATGTGTCCGAGGGTGAGGACTGCGGGCCATGTGTCCGAGGGTGAGGAGTGGGGGCCATGTGTCCGAGGGTGAGGACTGCGGGCCATGTGTCCGAGGGTGAGGAGTGGGGGCCATGTATCCGAGGGTGAGGAGTAGGGTCCATGTATCCGAGGGTGAGGAGTGGGGTCCGTGTTTTCGAGGGTGAAGAGTGGGGTCCATGTATCCGAGGGTGAGGAGTAGGGTCCGTGTTTTCGAGGGTGAAGAGTGGGGTCCATGTATCCGAGGGTGAGGAGTAGGGTCCGTGTTTTCGAGGGTGAAGAGTGGGGTCCGTGTATCCAAGGGTGAGGAGTAGGGTCCGTGTATCCAAGGGTGAGGAGTGGGGTCCATGTATCCGAGGGTGAGGAGTGGGGGCCGTGTTTTCGAGGGTGAAGAGTGGGGTCCATGTATCCAAGGGTGAGGAGTGGGGTCCATGTATCCAAGGGTGAGGAGTAGGGTCCGTGTATCCAAGGGTGAGGAGTGGGGTCCATGTATCCGAGGGTGAGGAGTGGGGTCCATGTATCCAAGGGTGAGGAGTGGGGTCCATGTATCCGAGGGTGAGGAGTAGGGTCCATGTATCCAAGGGTGAGGAGTGGGGTCCGTGTATCCAAGGGTGAGGAGTGGGGTCCATGTATCCGAGGGTGAGGAGTAGGGTCCGTGTATTCCAGGGTGAGGAGTAGGGTCCGTGTATTCCAGGGTGAAGAGTGGGGTCCGTGTATCCAAGGGTGAGGAGTGGGGTCCATGTATCCGAGGGTGAGGAGTGGGGTCCATGTATCCGAGGGTGAGGAGTGGGGACCATGTATCCGAGGGTGAGGAGTAGGGTGTGGTGTTGCCAAAACCAAAACTACCCCATTTTACTGAATATGGTAGAATGAGTTGTACTGTGTGTCCTAAAGTCTGTGGTGGGTGAAGGTGTACAGTCAAAACAACAGATGGCTGTAACACATAGGCACACAGGCGCACATGTGTACACACACACACACACACACACACACACACACACACACACACACACACACACACACACACACACACACACTACGCCTCACATGCATGCACACAGGCGCACATGTTTACACACACACTGATGTAAGAGAACCTCTTAAAGCACAGCACACAACTTGCCTGCCCCTATTTCTCTTATTGCGCAATTGCAAAGAAATAATAGGGGCTGGCATGCAAGACTAGACTCTTCCAGTCCTCCCTTACCTTATGTATGTTAGACTCACACTCTTGTCTGCCCTCCAACTGGTTGCAGCTCTGCTGACTCCACTGCTCGCCTTTGGGCACTGGAGCCGCCGGGTGTCCTCCCCCACGTCCTGCACCACGAGACAGACAGCAACAAGGCCAAGGACGGCTGTGACGTCACTACACTCCACTGGAAGGTACGGAGGGGTGTGTGAGGGGGGGGTCTGTATTGTGTGCAAAGAGTAGCGGTACAAAGTGTACTGATAAATCTAAAACGTGTGTTATTTTCGAAGTTTGTCAAAAATCTTGGTTTTACAAAATTGTATTTTTGTAACTGACTCACTTTGAGGCTAGGGGTAGGTGTCACCCAATCAATATTAAGTGTGGTGTGTGGATGTGGTGTTTGTATCTCCACACACATACCCCCATAGAGCGATGGGTCAGTATTGGCCACTGGTTGCTATGACGGACAGGCGAGGGTGTGGTCCAAAGTATTGGCCACTGGTTGCTATGACGGACAGGCGAGGGTGTGGTCCAAGGGGGGTACCCTCAAGGCGACGCTCACCCAGCACCAGGGACCTGTGTTTGCTATCAAGTGGAGCCCTAACGGCAGTTACCTAGCAACCGGGGGAGTGGACAACATTGTCTTGATCTGGGATGCACAGACCAATGAGGTCAAACAGGAGCTAGTGATGCACAAAGGTGTGGTGGGAGGGGAGGGGGAAGGGCAGGGGAGGGGAGGGGAGGGGAGGGGAGTGGAGGGGAGGAGGGAGGAGAGGAGAGGGGAGGGGAGGGGAGGGGTGGGGAGGGGAGGGAGGAGGGGAGGGGAGGGAGGGGAGGGAAGGGGAAAGGGGTGGGGCGGGGAGGGGAGGTGAAAGTCCTGATGACTTTTATGTGCCTTTATGCGTGAGAGAATGGTATCATCACTTTAACTCAGAGTCTATTTCAATTGAGTGTTTATTCTTCGGTCATTGTCAGTTGACAGTTCTCACTGTTATGTTGGCAGCCACACATGTTGAGAGACTCTGTGCATGCCCTTCATCTCCTGTCCTAGCAATCCACCCCTGCCCCTCCACCCTCACTCCTCACCCCTCCCTTCCTCCCCTCCAGCACCAGTGTTGGATCTGGACTGGCAGGACAGCTCCACTATAGCTACTTGCTCCACAGACCACCTGGTACTGGTGTGGAAGGTGGACAGCGACAAGCCCATCAAGACCTTCGCTGGACACACAGTGAGCTGTCAGCACAGACACACCAGTTGGCACACGCCATAACATGCAGAGCTACATCTGAAATAAGGCACCTCCCTAAAGAGGACACTTGGGCCTGTCCCAAACTGTCCCAAAGGTGCCCAGAACAGTGAAGTGTTACTGCGTACACACACCTGCACTTCCCTCCCCTACAGAACGGAGTGAACTGCGTGCAATGGGACAGCAGTGGGACCCTCCTTGCTTCCTGCTCAGACGACCGAACAGCCAAGATCTGGTCCTTGAACCAGGACTCCCCCCTCCACAATCTAGCAGATCACATTGGTGATGTGTACACCTTAAGATGGAGCCCCACTGGGGAAGGCTCGGGCAACCCTAATCTACCACTTATGCTGGCCACGTGAGTCTCTCACTAAATGTGTGTCTTTCAAATGATGTGTATTTTAGGACTAGAACTTGAGTCTCTTGAGGCTTGCATGACCCGGTTGCTAGGTAACTGCCGTTAGGGCTCCACTTGATAGCAAACACAGGTCCCTGGTGCTGGGTGAGTGTCGCCTTGAGGGTACCCCCCTTGGACCACACCTTCGCCTGTCCGTCATAGCAACCAGTGACCAATACCGCAGGCTTTTAACGAACAGGCAAAGAACTGTAAGACACTTCAGCAGTCATGAAGGCCTTCGTCAGTTATGAAACTGCTTTGTAACTTAGGAAAGCTTTCATACGTAGTTGGAACACTTTATAATTGCTTCCTCTTGCATACAGTGTGAAAGCTCGTTAAAATTCTAGTTCACGCGCAACAAATGCTCTCGTTGTGCCTAGGGCCTCC